>CM019754.1:37721702-38192702 GCA_009761765.1 Phenacoccus solenopsis | reverse complement strand
GCCATACGAGTTCGTAGGTACTGATTTATTTTTCCCTTTCTGATTACAGGTACGTAAAGATTTTGGTATTATCACTGGGACGCGTGAAACGAGAAGCCATACACTCGCATGCTGGTAATTAAGCAAACTCGCGACATACACCGAATTAACACGCGTTGAATTTACGCTCCGCAATCGCTCACGTAAACTGCGAATAAATTCAGCGGTCTGACGTCTGGTCCTTTTTTTATCACAAAACACCTATCAAAAGCGGCGTAAATTTAAACATCACTGTCGAGCATATTACATTTTTCAACCAATCCCCTGATAAGACTCGACTCATTTGGAACGTGAAAACCTCACCTCATGGCTCGTAGCACGCATTCAAAAAGAAAAAAAAATGTGTTTTATTAATTCGCTCAAACAAGAACAACGAGGAGTCTCACGACGGTAGCGAGTTTGCTAAAGTCAATAGGCTATGAAGGATGAAAACATTTGTCATCTTGATGAAACAGCCTCCGGAATGTTTCAAGTACTTGTACGCGGTTACGACGGCGAAAACTTTCTACGTCGGAATTCGTTAGCGATGAGAGAAAAAAGAGCTCACTATCGTACCGTAGTATCGTGTTCGCCGGCCCTGGAGCGGCCTTTTTTGTAAATTAAATTTCTCTCTTCTTGTTTCGATAAGTGTGATAAAATATTTCGAGGGTTCGGCGACTCTTGGAACGTTTAATGCGGGGGTTCTAGAATCGGATCGAATTATCGGTGAGTTTACAGTGTAAAGATGAAGTTGGAAAATTGAATTAATATTTCCGAGTTGAGGGTTGTTATGCGGAGCTTCTGTTCCTCGTTTCTCCAGTTCCAGATTCGTAACCATTTTCGATGGATTTACTAGTTAAAAGTGATGAAGAAATGATGAATCTCTTTGAAATTCGTTTTTTGAGGACAAAGTAATTTTTGAAAAAAATTGTTTTTGCTTCCTGAAAAATCTGATTTCAAAAATGAAAAGATTTTAAAAAGCAGATTATTTCACGGTGAATCGTTCATGAACGAAATTTTGAATACAATTAGATAAAGTACCTAGAAAGAATTTAAATCTTTTTCCATTTAATTGCGATCTTTGAATTTTGCAAGCTCGGTATAGCACAATCTTCAATCGAATTATGTTCAAAACATTTCGACCACTTGTTTTTGGAAAAAGAAAACTCTCTTGATAAAATAAATTATCTCTTCAAAATTTTCAACTTTCGAAACATATCAAAGGATGTGTCTATATATCTACTGTGAAATCTGTTTAGTTCTCAAGTCCCACTTACTCCACCTCCTCTACATATTTCAAATCAATCTTTGTATCCCCATTCATTCAATCCTATTTCACAATTTCAAAGGTTTTTTCCAAAAAATTTCAAACATGATTTATGCTGAAGTAGCACAACCGTTATCGAATGTACCTCATCAGCAAAGTTATAGAAATAAAAAAAAAATAAGTTGTCAGGTTTTTTCCAAGATGCTTGGTTTTTAAGATATTTCGCAGTTTTAAGAATTACCAGATTTTTCACTTTGCATTCATTTTTCGAAAAAACATGAATTAATGTACGGAAAATTTTTTTAATTAAAGGGATAATTGAAATGCAATAACTACATATTATTCCTCAATAAGATATTTAGTTCCAATTAAGGAAAATCCTAAAAATATATGTATATATATACATATAAAATGTGAAGACAATGTTGTAGAGCACATAGAATTCTTCACAACCTAGTGCCCAGTCATTCATTTCTACCTATATTAAAACTTTGATTTTAATTAGCTTAAACTTTCTGGACGTTGATTCGCTTTAAAATCTAATTTATTCTTTGGCAATAAGTGAATATTTTAGTGAACATTTAATGTTATTTCATCCACTTCAATAAATTATTGTCGGAGTGCAAAAATTTCTTTTCGAAACTGAAGAACTTTTGAAGATTATCTCATTGAAAACCTATCTATTGATGTAAAAAATACAAAATTCTTAGTACGACAGTGAAGAAGCACCTATGAAAACTATGTAAAAATAATATTATAATAATGATCAAATTAAATCAAATATATTTATCAGCTTTCATGGTAATGGTTATAATACATGCAAATAATTACAAAAAATTATTATCAGTTTCCCAAACGCCTATTAGCATGTAGGAAGCTGGACTACCATTAAAGAGAGAAAAAAAAAAACAAAAACGTAAGCAACCATGCCGCATTACTGGAGTTGAGTTCTTATCTGCAGCTTGTTTTGATTTGGTAATAATCTTGCTTAACCCTTCATGACTACAAGCCACACCCCATACCAAGTCTGAAAACCCCTACCTTATCCCTTCCAAAACCACTTGGGAAGTTGAATTCGGAACAAACGTAGTATTTCTTGCCATGAAATAATCATATGAACACATACTTCTCAAATTATAACTTTTGAGGATCCTCAAATTATCTTCAAATCTTGATGATCCACCATTTTAGATCCATTTTGAACCAAATTGAAGACGTCATATTCTGGTCATTAACTAATCCTACACACGAAGTTTGACCTTTTTAGGCCAATTTGGTGATGAGATATGGATGATTCATGAACTTTCTTGCCCTAATTTCCCCTCCAAAAGCCGTTTTTTGCTCTAACTCCCTCCAAATTCACTTGGGAAGCTAAAATTAGAATAAATAAGTCACTTAGGCTCATTTTATCATATTACATAGCAATTAAATATTTTCGACCTCTCGTGTACCCTCACCACATTTTAAGTTCGATAACCCTTCCCTCTCCCCTCCTAACATCATGTATGGAGGCGAATTGGGGATATAGTATATTTATCATCGCCAATATTCATATGAGTTCATACTAATTACATTTTTACGAACTTAAGGCTCCTCAAACTCTACTCAAATATTGATTATCCGCCATTTTGAATTTATTTTGATCCAAATTCAAGAGGTCACATTCTGGTCGCCAACCAACCCCACACACAAAGTTTGATTCCTTTAACATGATTTGGTAGAAAGATATGGAATTTATTAATTTAATTTTATATTAAATCAAGATATTGAATAATTAAATTTTAATGAGTTACATTTAATTAAATTTAAATTTAAAAATTTAATTAAATTTTAGATTCAAGAAATTTCATGACCCAAAACTTCCTCAAAAAGCCGTTTTTAGCTCTAACTCCTCTCAATATGCATTTAGGAAGCTGAAATTTGGCTATGTTAGTGTCCGAAACTCATTCTTTCATATGAAATCAAAAACAAAAAATTTGAGCTAATTACTCTTTCTCCGCACCCCTCAAAAGTTGAGTGATCCGCCATTTTGAAATTTTTCAAATAAAACAAAGTAAATTTTTCCATTTCTAAGAAGAGTCTCTCACCAAAAATATGAGCAAATTTCATTAATACTGTCAGCGCTATGCGCGAACCACAAAAAACAAAATTTCCTCAAAAAAATGGTTTTTGCTCCAACTTTTTCAGAATGCACCCAGGAAGCTGTAATTCAGATATGTTGGTATCTGTGACTCACTTTTTCATATGAGATCAAAAACAAAAAATTGAGGTATTCGCCCTTTCTCTAGCTCTCCTCAAAATTTGATTTAAAATACTTGCTATTATAAAATTCATTGATTTCTTTTATGAGAATTATTAAAAAAAAATTAATTTCAATATGTTTTCATTGGTGATTATCTTGATTTTCGTATTTTTACATGTACAATCAGTTTTCAGTTTTTATACTCCTTAGTCGTCTTTTTCAAAAAAATGCAAATGTTTCGGGAAAAAAGAAAACTAAAGATATCGATGATGAGGGCAAAAAGAATATCGATGATGAAAAACTGTCAATTGATAGTACATTTTATGATAATTACATCCTTACAAGTAAACGATGATTTTCTATTAAATTAGAGTTGCTGAAGGAAAGAAGCAAAGAGAGCAGATTTTGTTGTATCTAATTTTCCAACCAATGGAAAAAACTCAATGACTTTAAATTTTTGGTTTTCAAATACAAAAGAAAAAAATATATACACTTAGTTAAATAATTCCATTTAAAAAAATGATAAATATTAAATTAAGTACGTTCGTTGATAACTGAAAAAAATTCAATAAATATTCCAACAAACAAATGAAAAAAGGCTTGTTATAGAAAATCCAATCCAAAAAATTTTCTACTTTCCAAACCAGCACATGTTCATAATTATTAAAAAATGTATCTATTCGAAAAATATTGGCAAATTACTGAGCAATAATGTGACCAAAATAAAACAATACTCCAATAAATGCGTAATCTTATGTGTGGTATATCGCCAACTGTAGGTATCCATCGCAGAAATATTACATTTCAGTTACTTCCTAAACGTCTACATCTCAACGCAGTAATTCGGTCTCTTTGCTACGAAACGCGAAAGGGTATGTCAAAATATGTGGCTACTGCTCATTAGTGATTCTGGGCGGAAAAATTAGCTCAACTTGGGAAATCATAGCGACGCGAAAAGGGGACGAAAAGAGCGATGATAGAAAGTTTATCGTATCATACGGTCGCGCAGAAACGTTAGTTGAAATTTTTTAATTTTTGTTCGAAAACGATAATAAGTTATACGCTCACGACTGCTACGTCATTCTTCACCCTCGTGTACTCTAATATGAAAAGTTTTTCGGCTTTAATTCTTTTAATTCGGTTTTATTTTTCGTTATTATTTTTTTCCAATTCCAACGTAGGTGGTGAGACGAGCTAAAGGAAGAGTAATTATTCATAAAATTCGTTTTTTTTTTTTCAAGTTCGCCCAAGCAATCCAAAGAGTAGAAGTATTTTTGCGAAATTTAAATACGTTCCATTGCCGTGGAAAAATCCGTCTTACACGTTTCGCCAAAGTTTATGCCAAAGAGAGAAGGAGTAATTAAATTTAGAAGTTTTAATTGTATCGCCGTTTATCTTTGGAACTAGGCTTAAGAATAAAGTTAAAACGAAATTGGTATTATTTGTGGAATTTTTATGACACATAATTAAATTACACACTGAACTCTGTAAGAATTACTTTTTTCGGTGATGATGCCTTCATTTTAATTTGTCCATCGTGAGACGACGATGAAAGTAATGGCGAATATTTAGCGTGGTATACGACGGCAAATGAATATTTCAACGAAGAAGGATTTTCGCCCAAACTAACGATTTCTTTTTATTTTTTCCGTTTTAATGAACGTAACATTCATATTCATAAGGGTGTCGGTGAAATCCTTTCAAGTCCGGTGCTTTCGCCATTTCACCCTTCGTCAATTTACCAAGTTGTAAAATTTAAGCGTTGTTTTTGAAATTTGTGTCGAGTGTTTTTTTAGGCGACGAAAATTCTTCGGTGTTCGGATTTCCTTACTAATTGCGACGTTCCGGCGAATTCGATTTTAAAATTATATTTGAAAAAAGAATTAATTCTTTTGGAGGAACAAACTGAAAACTAAAATTGCTTGGTATGACTCGGTATAGTGGCAGTTATCGAAGGAAAGAGAATGTTTGTTTAATAAAACTTCTGTTACGTTGGGGTATAACTCATGGTTTGAGCGAGAGGGTGCATTAATGAGACACCGCAATATAGGTGTTCGTTACTTAAACACTTCACCAAAACGAGCTAGACTAATTTCACGGATTATGTTTACTTTGGCTACATCTTTTTACTAAACTTGCCATACACGGTTGCTAATTTACATGGCTCTCGATGCTTATAAATGAAACAGGTACACGATGCATGGACAGGCTGGACTACACGTTCATATAGCTGATCAACATCAACTTGAGCATACGTAGTCTCTGAAATTGAATTTTTTTCATGTCTGCCTTTGGACGTGCTAAAAAGGAACGCCGCGATTATAATATTAATTTTCCCAACACGTTCGCGTTGACATGTATTCACGTGGCGATGATATTACGACATGAAAATTCAAACGCTTTTTCGACTCTTCTGTTCTGCTCTCTATGTATTCGTCGTTCCGTGTCGAGCGCGTCGCTATTATGAACTCGATCCTTTGTGTAATCCCACTGCGTCCGAGTAGCTCGATATTGTCCGATAAAAAAATGACCATCCATTTTAACACCGTCTCTGTACGCCACTATTTGCCAGTAGTGCCACAAAAATTTAAGACGTCGCCCGCGAAATACATTTTCTTGTTTAATTACCGCGTTATAAAGCCATTTTATGGCTACCCGAGGCACTTAAGATGGTTTATAACGATAGACATTTATTATTTTACGATGCTCGAGTACTAGTTAAGGCTATTCGCGCGATACTATACTCAGTGCGGCGCTTTCGCGCGTTCCTATATGGAAAAAATTCCCGGTGAAATATTATGGTCGTCGGTTTTTTGAGCTAAGCCTGCCTTTCTATTGTTTGGTCGCGGTCAAGGAGACGATGGTGCTTTGTCGAGTCATTTGTATCCCAACAATTTACGCTGCTTCTGTATGCCTCGCTTCGTTTAATCTGCCAGGGTAATTTTTCACTATTTTCGTAAATTTTCGTCTACTTCATAAACGCGTAGCGGTTTTTTCGGCGCACTTGTTGGTCGTTGGTGTTTTCATTGTGTTGATCTTGTTGATGATAGTTGTTTCACGAGATGTTTTGACGTTGGCGTTATTTTTAAGCGAAAAGCAATTACCTTTCAGACAGTACTGTGGGTTTAACGAAGAGGAATTTTTATTTTGCGAAGATTTTTCATTTTAGCGGCCTTTATTTTTGGAGAAATTCTTTGTTTTGCAGTCTTTTCAAAGTCAAATATTATTGGAGAACATTTTTGGTTGTTGTATTACTAATTCAAAGAGATTTTTGAGCAGAACTTGTACATTGGAAAATTACAAGATTTATGATTGAATTAAAATTTTCCATTTTCATCATTCTAGAGAAATTTTTGTTTTGCGATTATCTTCGATGTTATTGTGATTTCAAGTTTCATGACGATTCATTAGTTTGCAACGAAGTTTGATTACATGCCTATCAATTTCTTGATTTCTTGTCCGTATATCATTCTCTCTTTTATGATAATTTTCAATTTTGTACATTTTTGTGATGGTAAGTACCCATACAATTTTTGATTTCATTTTAAATTTTATTTTGAATTTTTTTTAGTTAGCTACATGATTGTTAATTTTACGTCAATTTGAAACAATATGATTTGTGATTTGATAACTATTCACATTCACTTGAGTTTTTTTTTTTTTTTTTTTTTTTTTTTTTTTGTATTTGAGTCCCATGTTTGATTTTTCCTTTTTATGATGACAATTTGTGATTCATGAGGAAATCTAGTTCTATGTTTATTTGTGAATACACGCCATTTTTCCAATTTATGATTTCTGATTCATCGAATGTTCTTGCTTTTTTATAGTTTTGCATTAATTTTGATTTCTTACTTCTTGTTTACTTTTCAGATTTCTTGATGGTTTTTAATTTCGCATTACTTTCTAATTTTATGGTGATTTATGATTTCATGATAAGTTTTTTGATTTTTCAAATTTTATGATTTCTGAATCAATGACTGTTCTTGATTCTTTGCAATTTCGCATTGATTTTTCATTTCTCTTGGAGTCTTTGATTTCGCATCAATTTCTAAGTTTATGATGATTTTTGATTTCATTCCATTTTTCAAGTCTTATGATTCTTGAATCAATAAATTTTTCAAATTTCATACTAGTTATTAAATAAATATTAATTTGTAATATTTGATTTCATATTGCTTTTCGTTTCTTTTTTTTTTTTTTTTTTTTTTTTTGTATAATTATACAACGATTTGATTTTGTGCTCAGGTTAGTTATTATACTCTATTGTTGTATTTGTTGGTGTCTTCCGGATTCTGCTGGTTGTGCTCTTTGAGTTTTTGGCTGAATTTCTTGTGTCTTGAATCCCCCCTACCTGTTCTGCGATTATATCCATGTGCAGCATTTTGCTTGTAATTTAGTTCCTTATTGTCAGTTTAATGTAATTATTTTTATTATTGTTTTTTTTTTTGTTTCTTTTTCTTTTCTTACTTATTGCTTTGTTTGTCTGCTTTCTGGTTTTTTCTTTGATATAATGCAATAGTAATCCGGTCCCTGCTCGCCTTAGGGCATTGGGGCTCTTGGAAATATTTTGTATTTTTTATGATTTTTTGTGAAGTATTCATCGTTAAATAAAATAAATTATTATTATTATTTTTGATTTTATGGCAATTGTTGATTCTGTAACTTTCTATTTTACAAGATTTCCGTTACTGTAATAGATAAGTTTTGATTTTATAACAATTCTGATTTCATGCGAGCTCTTGATTTTCTGATTTCTTCTTTGATGATTATTTCCTCCATTTTTGATTCATTTTAGTTTTTGATTTTACATCGATTTTTAATTTTAGAGTGATTGTTGATTTCATTGCAAGTTCTAATTTCGAATCACTTTTCTATTTATATCATCCATTTTGATTTTTACAGTACGAGTATGTAATTTTGAAGCGATTTTTTATTTGTTATTTTCATAATTTTATGGCAATTTTTGATGCTACGATTTTCCATTATGCGACTATTTTTAATTTTTTACACTTTCATTTCCTGATGATTTCTATATTTCTAAGGATCTTCTGAATCTCGTTAGCATTTCCAATTTCATGTTGATTTTTTCCTTTTTGATTTTAATTTCAAAGTAGTTTTTCAATTTCCTATTTTCAATACAAATGTAAATGAAATCTCTTTTTTCGCTTCTTTTTTCCTTTTTTTTTTTTTTTTTTTTTTTTTTTTTATTTGATGCTACATCACGTCGTTTCATAATCTTTTCGATTAGTCTCTTATGATATCTAGATGTCTGTGGGAATAAAATTGTGTTTCTTTTCACTACATTTCTCTTGAAGTTTGAAATTTCTTCCAGTCATTCACAACAATAAATGAATTTCCTTTGCGTTTCGATTCATAGTATCAATGAGAAATGCCGAATTGGAAAAATTTAACTTATGCTTAAACAAAGACGAGGAAATCCTTAGTTTAGGTAAACCCGAGATGCTATACACATATACAACGATGAGAAAACAGGGTCTAGTGCTGTATGGCAAAGACGACAATAAAGGAAGAAATTTGACCCAACATTTTCGCTTTACGATCAGTTTTGCAATATACGCATAGCAGTTTCGAATACCTACAAGATTAATACAGGGATGTAGGGAGGCCTGAAAAGGTTGCGTACTGTTTTCATTTGTCGGATGAGATTACTAAAAAGCGTATAGAAGATCGAATTTCTCATTACTGTATAGCGCTTTTTGGGGCAGCGACGGAATCCTCTTAGAGCGTATTGTTTAAACAGCGCGTTTAAATGTGTAATAGTCTAACACATTGGTTATTTTTAAGAAACGTATAAAAAACCTATTTCTATTCCGCTTAAACTATACAGTGGTATTACTGAGAGTACGGAAAGAGGTTGTGTGGTGTTAACAATATACGTCACGAGACCGAGTTATCGTGGAATGCATTCTAAAATTAGTCTATTTATGTTTCGAATTCGAAAACGTGATAGAAATGCTCGATATGCAAACACCCTAAAGAATTGGCCATTGGTCGTTTGATTAATGCGTAATAAAAAACGATATTTTATCGTAATCGTAAAACGAAAGGAATTGATTGGTAGTTTTTAGTCGTGAAGACGATTTGGCATCGTAAATTAAAAGGTCGTCGCATCAGCTCGCTTCGAATTTATCGTTATTTATCAATATGGTCATAAAAATAACGAAATCGAAAGATGAAAAATTAATTCGAAAGCGAAGATATACGATCTAGAGGTTATAAAACACTCGAGACTAATTTTTCCGCAAAATTTGTAGAAAAAATCTAATTACAAATCGGTAGGTACAGTATTTCCCATATAGAAACATTTCGTCAGATCGTTGGAATTAAAGGCAGATATTTCAAAACGATAAAATCATAAGAAATTTATCGCTTTAGGCGAAACCATCGGGAATACGAGGAAATATAATGCTACTTGGACGATAATCGGGCATGATGTGACAGCGCAAAGGAGATGTCTAAAAATGGTATTCCATCGTCGTCCAATAACGTGGTATTGTTTTGTCCTAATAGATAAAAGGAGGTCGCGTCGTAGACTTATTAAAATAAATCGTTTTCGCAGAAAGCCAACTCCTAGAGAGACTACGCCATACAATATGTCCGCTACCTGTCATCGTGGACAAAAACAATGCCCTAAATACCGAGCCGCACGTTGTTTACCACCATTTCGGCGATGGACTTTTTTCCTCTACGCGTTAAGATATCAAAACGCAACGGTTATTCTATTTCGGCCCATTTTAAAGCGACATCGGAGTCGGGTAACGTAATTTCGCGCGTTTAAGTAGCGCGTTGGGCTGCCGGATGAGTTTAAGTGATACTTTCTCCGAGGAATCGTTATTAATTTGAATTAACGTTCTGTTTCCTCGACTAACGTATAATAGATAACCGAGAAAGAGTTGGATTAGTTTATCGAATATTCAAACGCAACTTCCTGCAGTTTAAAACACGAGTTGCGGAATTGGAAAAAATCATTTTCTTCATTTTGTACAATAATATTTCACCATTGGTTAACTTTCATTAATAATTTCAACCAATCAGAACAAAGCTCGTTTCTCATTGGTTGGTCTTATTTTGTTATCAAGTATAAAATATACTGTGCGTCCAAGTGATTCGGGTACAATCAGCGAAAAAATCTCTTTTCCAATTATTTAAAATCGATTTTTTCAAATGCAAAAAATTGTAATGCAGTTGAAATAAATTTATCAGTCTTGAAATTCATTATAGTAATTTTAAAAATGATTTTTGATTAAGAAATTATAGTTTAACTCTTATTATGTTATCAACAATCTGAGATTTTTGCGCTGATTGTACCCGAATCACTTAGACGCACGGTATAAGATCAACGTAATAGTCCAGTTCAGGTTGTTTTACCTAATCTCATAGACTAGTGATTACTACGTTATATCTTGCGAAGTTATTCTTAATAATTAATAAATATAGTGAAAGTGTTCTGTTTTTATACGTCAGTGATGCCATACCTGGTGCTTTATCACCAGAATTGGTGTTTTTAGATAATTTTTTTTGTGCTGATGATAAATCTGGTGCTTTGTACTTTTCTGGTGCCTTTTCGCTTCTAAGAACGTTATGTGTAAGAATTCATTGAAACGTTGATTCAAAACCAGGAATCAGTAAATGTTGTTTAAACCAGTGTTGTAGGAAAGAACGAGAACGAAGAACAACAAGAACGGAGAATTTTTATTGTTCCTGAGGAACAGGACCAAAAACGAGAACATAAAAGTGATATATCTGAAGAACAAAGAACAGAACGAGAACAGAATATTTTCAAACTGAAAGATCAAAGAACAAAACGAGAACCAACTAATGAACAATGTTGAGGTACAAAAACAAGAACAAGAACGATGTAATTTTTTGTTGTTCTTCGTTCTTTTGAAAGTTCATGATTTATTATAAAATTAATAGATATCATGAAGGGAATGAGAAAATGAGAAATTTATACTTCGGGCAAGTGCTACACATACCCATATAGGTATTTTTTTTTTTTTTAAATTATTAGCTTCAATTAATTGATTTTCAATTTCAACAACAACATTAACTGTAAACACGTTATCAAAAAAAAGAAAGAAAGAAAGAACAAAAGAAAAGTTGAAGAACGAGAACAGAACGAAGAACGAACAAGAACGAGACCATAAAGAATTGAAAGAACAAAGAACAGAACGAGAACAACATTGTAAAGAATTAAAAGAACGAAGAACGGAACGAGAACAGTTGAAACATTGAGAATAAGAACGAGTCAGGAACAGGATCAAATGACTAGGTCTTTTCAGGAACGAGAACAGGAACAAGAACAGACCTATGTTCGTTCCTACAACACTGCTTTAGAGACTTTAGAATTAAAAGAAATTTGTAAGTTTTGAAAAACAATTCTAAATGGAATATTCTCTCATGCTGGACGTTGAACCAGTGATTAAGAATAAACTTTTTTAGGCTTGTTAGAAAGCTATTTTTATCATCTTCAAAAAACGTTTTATGAAAAAAAAAAAACTGTAAATTACGCGGTTTTCGCGTAATAATTAAAAAACCGAGAGCCTCTTATATAAATTAATGTAAATACGGCGATTTGATCATCGTTTCAGAAATCGATTGCAGCGCTCCTAGCGAGCGTGCGCACTCCCAATACATTTTCTTAGCTGAGGGAATCCAAACAAGGTACATCATCATTGTTTGTGAATATGTTACGTTGATATATTATTTAATAAATTTTAAAGTTCGGAGTATTTAACCTTCATTTCGAGCCAAAAACGGTTTTGCAGGGTTATTTACTTGAAGAAAAAAAAAACTAGTGCTTTTTCTGTGATTCTGGTGCTTTTTTTTCTGTGCTGGTGCTGTTTTTACCCAATTCAAATGGAAGCACTATTATGCGTTGTTTGTTGCGGAATGCGAACGTTCATCACTGTGATATGTATTGCGGCCTTACCAAGATTGCGTCGTTTATCGCGAATACATTCACACGTGCTTGATCCCCAAACTTAATTTTTTTAATATATTATTACTGTAGCACACAAACGTTACAAATCCTTTCAACATCATCGAAGAATCTATGCAATATTGAAGCACTGATAAAGGAAGTATTATAATTAGCGTCAATTGCTTCGCATTCATTATGATGAAACGTATGTTCGAGGTCACCCACACACACAATGAAAAGGATTCTCTTCTGTATGTCTGGAGATATGTAATGGAACTCAGTCACGCATATCGTTTCATGTTACCCAAATTCTTCCTCGTATCTAGCCCGCTTGAAGAGGAAAACAAGCTCAAAATTATTTGCATCCCTGAAACGAAGAAAACACAACGAGACCTGGTAGAGGAAGGAAAAATAAATTCGATAATTTTCGTGAAAAGAAACGACGCGCATCGGCCTCTCTGCAAATCCGCGGATTATCCTTAAACTCGCTTTAATACGGATCGGCGCTACAGTAATTTTTAATTTTGTAATTAGTTTTTATCCTTTTCATTGTCTCCACTCTTTTTTCCCCCTTAGAATCGAACAAAAGCAATTAATTCCTTTATTCGCGGTGTAATAATTACTCAAGCTCAAGATATCTAGAAAACGTTTAAGTTATAAATTAAACAACAGAGACCATAGAATGGATACGGAAAGAAGAAAAAGGAAGAAATTTGCGAAAAATAGCAACTCATTTCGATTTCGAAATGAACGTATAATTGAAGTGAAAAAAAAGGAAAATAATTACCAACGAGGGAAAAAATCCACCTAGCTGAGCATCTTGCGAATATATTTATAAAAGAAAATGATAATTGCTATTTCGTCGCAAACTAATTGAGCGGAGGTGCGGAGATGCGACGAAAGAATTTTTTCATGAGATGCCTCCCTAGCCCCAAAGAGGAATATAATTTGTTAAAGGCGAAGGTGGCTGGTTCGGTTGTCAGGAGAGTACCGGGAAGGTGATACTTTTTACGCATTTCGTTGTCATGCGATGGTTTTTATAAAAAATGTCGTACGTCGCATCCGTTTTAAAAGACTGTAACGAAAATTACTCCAATTTATCATTTACCATTACATCAAACTGTCGCGCTCGTTTTAACGCAGCGATGTTATATTAAAATGGAAACTGCCGGTGTATGCGGAATGGCGAATATGAGTATTGTACGCTGAGTCCTATCTTTGATAAGATTAGTGTATCAATATGAACATTAAAACGCGGAATTTATCTGCTAAAATATCACCGTGACTTTGTTCTCCAGTTTTAAGTACTCAAAGGTGTCGATCAACTGTGTTTTCTCCCTTAAAAAATTTTTCAAAGACGATAAAAGTTGAGTTCACTAGGTAAAATTTGAAACTATATTGATAAGTAAGTATACCTAATAAATTGAAAATAAAGATAAAAAGTTTCAATGAGATGGTTTTGCAACATAGTATGTGTGGAATTTGGGAAACCAAAATCCTGAGCTAGTATTGAAGAAAATTATTTTATATAAATTATTTATACCTTTGTTTTTAGAAGTCGGTAGAACAACAATTTCAATTTTGATTCGTTAAGTATTTATGTAAGCAAAACATTCGTAACAAATTGATGCATTCATTGAAAAAATTGCAATGCTTCAGAGATGTACTTCATCATCACTTAGCCATCATTGGCTCTTAAGAGGCTCAGCTAATAATACAAAGACTGCTGTGCAGTTATATAAGTAGAGAGTTATCAATAAGGGTCATCTTTTGTAACGCCAACTTATGCGTTACCATGCAACGTTCATCATTAAGATTATATTCTATTTCATCTTCTGGCCACTAGATTTTAAAGCCCCAGATGAAGCACTTGAAAAATCCAACGCAGCAAGACTCACAAACTCTTAAAGGCTTTTTCTTCAAATTCTGTGTTGATGAGTTGCCACATATATACTTGTGGCCAAGTTAAGGAAAGGGGTTGAAGAAGGATTTCTTAAAAGAAGAATAGATAACCCAGCAGCAGAATGTGCTTTGGAACCATTTGAGCATACTTACCTATTCCTACCACTGGAGCTGGAATTTTCCAGGATTGTAAAACCTCTTTCCACAATCTCAGTTGCTTTGGCACAACTGCGGTCTCGAGTCCCTAGAAAATTAAGGATGGAACAGTTCAGGCATGGAGAAATAATGTATTCAAGCTTGCAGTGATACTCAAAACAACATGATTTCATTGTTTAAGAAAATTAGTCTTGATTTCAAATTAATCGATCTCTACCTAACTGGTTTAAATTTATATCCCAGTAGAAAAGGATCGTGCAAAAACATATAACTAAAACTTTTAATTTAAAAAAAAAATACATAATAAAATTCGGAGTCTTTCAATAGAGTCGTATTCATGTATGAATCATCGTTAAATATATCATTGTAATTTTGATAGAAATAAAGCCCTACTTGAAGTTTATGTAGGGCAATAAAATATTTCGTAATGGGTACTGAGATAGTATAAATTAAAATACTACCACCATACTAGTCTTATATAAAATTTTCGAATGATCTTAAAGGCCCAAAGTAGAAAAAAGTGAATGAAACGCTACCTCAGTCATAGCTTTCTGAATGTTTGTACAAGTAAGTTTTAATTAATCGTATTTATATATCGAAATGCGAGTTGGCGAAAATGTCGGCATATTATAAATAAAGCGAAGGCGGCGTTACGCTTTAAAATTATGTACTAATTTATTTTCGCGTTTGAAATATTTCATTTTCAAGCCGTTTAAAGAACGACGAAAAGTTATTTCATTAAGGTAGGGTGGTCGGTATTCGGGGAGGTGTTTTGTTTCGCGATCAAATATTAACGATTTTTAAAACGTTATTGAAATAATTAAAAAGGCTTTTATATCTCGATGTAAATTTTACGTAACGTAATGAAACAAAAATTTCCACTGCTGTGTTTCATTTATAAATTCGCTCGGATAACTTTTTACTTAGTTGCGAATAACTTTTTAGGTGTATAGTGTAATTTATTATTGAAAAATTTTTCGAAGATTTACGATGACTGGGTTTTTTATACATTTCGGGACTTTTATTCGGTAAGAGGAAAAAGAAAAGTTTTTCTATATTGAAGATTTACTATGATATACAAGCTGGACGATTGAATCTAAAGCCTTCGCGTATGGTTCTGTTGGTGGTACAAGTTGTGATTGTGAAGCTCTTCTAGCCCTTTGCTAGCACTACATGTGATTTAAGAATAATGATTCGGTGATGATTTTCTTTATTAAATAGTAGAGGAATTTTAGTCACGTGGCAGAATGTGCGGTTGTGCAATCATCAATACTAACCCCTTAAAATAGAATACACTGTATCGCCATAAACGCCGTCCATTAAAAATGTTAAAATACCACCGAAATGGAAAAGTTCCGCAACGATACGGCGTGAAAATAAATATAGGCTATTATTACTTAAAACGAAATTATCGAATGTTAAATGGCGCGTGATGATCGAATATTTACACTTTCACGAACAATCTAGAATAACGCGGCATCATTATGGTGATCGTCATTTTTACCTCCTGGAAAAAAAAAAAAAAACATCATTTAAACCAAGGTAATGGGTTTTTCGCGTAATCGTTATTTAATTTTAAACGTATATGCGTTGACATAACCTGGCACGAATGTGTTTCGCGAAGGTTTAGCGAGTCAGCCAGCCGCTGGATTTAGGAATTGTAAAAAATTCTAAACGCCATTTAAGGTTGGGATAAATATTTAATAAATTTTCAAAGTAATAAAAACTACAGCTTTAAGCCTAAATTACGAGATGATTTTAAAAAGAATATACCGAAATAGCTTTAACTTTTTACTACATACTTTTGTAAATAATTCCAGATGAAAGTTTCTTTTTATCTTCGAACCTTTTTTCTTTTTTTTTTTTGTAGACCTGAAAAAGTTTACTCTTTGATAACAATTTTCAAATTTTTTTTTCTTTGAAGAACGAGTTAACGTAAATCATTGTACGGTGATTAAGCCTTGGGGAATTTCAAGTTCATATTTAAGCTTGGTAAAGCTAATAAGCTATTTCAAGGGAGTTTCTTGCTTTGGTTTTTCTTTTTACTTGGGTAGTTAATGTTTTAATTGAGCGGATAAATTAAATAAATGTTCGCGTGGATAGCTTCGCTGTAGTTGCTTCTCAAAATAACATGGAGTTGAAAAATGAATTTTTATATTTCTATATCGTATGTACTTTTTCATACAATAATACTTTCAATATAGGAAGTAGGCGGCACATTCAACAGTTATGTTAATTGGGTTGCATATTCAAATTTTTGAAGGCGTTTAACGCGTTGAGTCCCTAACTGCAAAAAAAAGATTATTACTATAAGTAGATTATTCTTAGCCTCCGAATGATTTTGACGGAAAGAATTTTATTTTCAATGACATCTAAGAGCAATTAAAAATTCTTTTACGCCCGAAATAATCACCCTGTTGAAAGTCAAGGGTAGGCAAACATTGCTATCACGCATACGCTATAATTTGCGTGCGTCATTAAAGAAGAGAGGCCTTACATCGGGAGGCGATATACCCTCTAAACTCGGATACGTCGGGTATATCGCCGTACGAAAGTTAATTAAGACGCGTTTGTTATACAAGATTACTCGGCAATGATAAAATATTCGTTTTGATATTCTGTCAATATTTATCACGCGAATTATGTAACGCGTGTGGAGTATTAGAATTTTAAAGGGCGGCGTGATACCGAATGAAAAATATCATCAAAATTTAATGGCGCGGATATCATTTTAATGTGTTTACTCACAAAACAATTTATAAAATCGAATATTTACGTGTTGAGGGGTTGGAAAAACTAGGTCGTAAATTAGATGCCTATTTGGCGTGAAAAATGTCTTCGTATTTGTATTCTAAAAAAAATCGGAGATAAAGGTATTGCATTACGACAAAATATGACATCTCGAAACAGGTTTTTGAAGAAAGGAGGGTATAAAATGAAGTATATTTAATGGAAGAAAAACTGTTCGTTTTACTATGAATATTTGGAATATATAAATAAACATTGGATCGACTGACGTTTCACAAATTTTTGATTGAAAATTACAAAGATGACCAATGAGATAAATGAAAGTAATTTATGAGGCATTATGTTAGCATCTGTGCATGTTTTGTGAAAATTAATATTTGAAGTTACAAACAATTATCAATAGTAAGTTTCATATCATGGCAGATTATCATGAATCCTTGGAATTTGAACCTAACAAACGTCATTAATGAAATAGCCTCACTTGATTTCACCAATGCACCTATGACTTGATGGCGGTGATTCTGCCGTATTACTATGTTGTGTTGAGTGCTTCGAGTGGTCACACTTGGCGACTACACTAAGTTGAGTGGGCTACTGGAATAATGATTCGCTCTCACTTTTGGTTGTATTCTTGCATAACGGCGCCACTCGCTACATGGGATCTTACATCATCCTCATAACCGACATGACTAACGCTTTTTAGCTTAAAGATAATTTTATGATTATTTTTTTATTTCTTTTTTTTTGTTCTTTTGATAACTTAATTTGTATGCGATAATAAATTATTTCATATAAGACATCACTATTAATCGATAAAATAATGAAATTTCAGACAGATATTCACTTCTTGTTAGATCAGTAGCCTCATGGGCTGGCATAGCTCAACCCTCTCCAGATAGATTTGAGTGCCTTCTAATAAACTTTTCACTCACTCTACGATTTGATTAGTTTCCTGCTCCCAAAAATTGTAGACTAGCTATGGACTGCTATTCATTATTTTAAAATTTTCGATTTCATTATAAGAACTGGTGACCAAAAAACTCAATTTTCAATTTTTAGCCGAGTTCTCAATAAATACGTTTGCTGTTAAAGCCTATCTGATTTAAGAAGGATGTCGGAGAGGGTAGGGGTTTTCACATATTTGCGTTCCAGATCATTTGTAATTATCTGGCAAATATCCAAATTTTTTGTGTATGTATATTTTTTTTCAATACGTGAAGCGCCAGGCGAGTTGGTGACTAGAATATGACCTCTTGAATATTGGTCAAAATAAATCCAAAATGAATTATCAAACTTTGAGTAAAGCATAAGGAGCCTCAAGTTCATAAAAATGCGATTTATATGAACTCATATGATTATTGCATATAACAAACATACCATATCTCAAATTCACCATCGACCATCACACATGATTTGAGGAGCCTCAAATAGCTTTGATTTGAAAAATATGTGTTCATATGATTGTTGCATGGCCAGATATACTAAATTTGTTCTAAATTTAGCTTCTTATGTTGTGTTTTTGGAAGAGATAGGGTAGGGATTTTCAGACTTGGTATTGGGTGTGGTCTGTACACATGAAGGGGTTAGCAACCTTATTACCAAATCTGAACAAGCCCCAGTTAAACTAAGCTCCAGTAATATGGCATGGCTGCTCATGTTTGGTTTATACTCATTTAAAAAACTCCCAAAAGTACAAAAAACGCAACCTGGTCCTCAGTATTTTCCAAAAAACGAGTTATGATTATTTAAATTCCCTAGGTACTTCCGTTCCTAAAATGATGAATTTTTTTGTTTTTTTGCAAAAACCGAGGTGGCAACTTTAAAAAGCCATAATTTCTTGATTAAGATGATGCGAGTTAAAGTGTTGTTTTTTTTACTCTTAGGAGTTTCCTTTATGAGAATAAAAAAAATGAGAACAGATTTTTTGGTTACCATTTCTTTTTTTTTCCAAACCTTGCCACAATATCTCAACTAATGATTGTGAGAAGAGCGAGAAATTCATCCCCAGTAACAGCATGTCTGCTTATGTTTTTTTCAGTTGTCAGATTTTCTTCACATTATGAATTATAACTCACGACTCCATTTAAAAAGCGAAGCGTTCTCTTAGGTTTGAGATGTAGACCGGATGAAGGATGAAATGATAATCTTTAAAAAAATTCAAACCACTTTGAAGGTGACTAAGCCCGATATTCGAACTGGAACGTCTACATTTAAAAGAAAATTGCATTTCGATAACGGCGAGAGAAAAATGCTGAAATCTTCGATGGGCGAGTTACCAAAGGAGGAAAAGTTTAACGTTATATCAACAACTTTTTAAATCGGACTATAAGTAAGGTAAACAAGAGAACAGTCAAGTTTTTTTCTGCAGCGGATTAAAGTGGCTATAAAATCAAAAGCCGCCATTTTATATCTTTACATTTTCTTTGGAATATAAAGTTCTTTAACGAATAGCAAAATTATCGGCGAATGCATAAAAAGAGCTCGTATCACCCTTCTAGCGATGGAGAATCTTTGAATGCAACATTATTCCAGTGGACTTCGCAAACCATTGAAAGAAAAAAAAGAAATTGACTACGATAAACGATAAATATAAAGAGAAGTTTTGGTCGTGAAAAAAAAAAAACTCGAATCGAATGTCGTTTAATTAAATTACTCGTAGATGAAAAATCGCGTGCACGACCGGTTTATTTTTCATTTAATCGAGGCTTACCGCTTAATCGAATACTTCATCGTATAGTTAAAAAGCGTCAAAAAGTACTCCTTGTGCATTGGGTTTCGTTAGGAAAAAATGAAAAGTTACACATGCTCGACACGAAGGAGTTTTTTCTTTTCCTTTTTTCCAAAACTGACCTAATTTTTATTCGTACTACATTACGGCGTCATAATAGTTGAACGGAAGGTACCGGATTTCTATTGTACTGTATGCTAAATAAGGGCGAGCATTCGTTTAATCCAGCGACGCGACGTTAGGTTGTTTGGGAATAACATAAGTTTGACGAAAGTAGCGAAAATTTCTCAAATCGAGTTACTTTTTAATAGGTCATGGAAATTCAGCGAACTTTTGGTAATCGTGTATGTGTATCTTTCTGAGCTGTTTAGGCAGCTGATGCGGGTACGTCGATTCGATACGTTAAATTAGGCGAAAATTAACTCCTTTATTTAGCCTCTGAATGGCATACAGTTGGTGAGATTTGGAAGCTTAACTGTACGAAGTGAAATTTTCGTCATTTTAATACCCTGGCTGGTTGCGGTTTACGCGAGTACACAAGGATGTCGAGCTATTATCAGTAACCTTGGTGTTGAGAAAATGTACGTGGATATTTCCTCGTTTTAGTAGCTCCGGTGATGTTTGTCCGACTCAGAATTTTGGTGATATTAGTTTAGGTTGGGTTCGTTTAACAAACGTCTTCGCATAAGTGATGCTTTAATTTCTCCAAGTTTGGGTAATGAATCGTTCATGAACGATCTAGTTCGATGTGATATCTGAAGGAAATTAACATACGAATCGTTCACGAACGACTCATTTTTATTGCGTTTATTGCGAATTTGAAATGATTATTAGTATTTTATCATTCGCAAACAACTCATATTCAATGATAAGTGATTTTACGCTATTTCACGTCTGATGAATTTCAAAATCTATTATAATGTGAAGATGTACTCATTTTGGATCCCCTCAAATCGCGAGATGATTTCATTTAAAATTCACTCGAGAAATTGGTCCGAGAAAAAACGTAATTCGGTACTGATCGATTAGAATTTGCCCTGTTTACCTATGTGATATGAAAAAAGAAAACGTGACCTCACGTTAAATCACGCTTTTTCATTTGAATGGATGCGAAATTATTATTTTAAAAAGTTGCCACGTTACGTTTCTAATTAATGATAATTTGAACGAACATCTAAAAATATACCCGCTTCAAGACTGGAAGTTGTGGATATAATTCAGATACGTATCACCATTTGAAATTTTTCAAATAAAATCGAGATTTCATGCTTACCCTCTATAGAGTATATTATTTGAAATGCTTATGAAATGAAGTACGCGACGACTGATAAAAGTATAAAAAATCCATGCTTAATTATTATTTGACCCTGAACTACAGATGATCGTTACTGTATATTATAGAAAAGAACTAACCAGAGGCAAGACTAGCGACGAATTCTTCATAAAACGTTTTTAGCTTTAGAAATGAAGTTGTCTTATCCTGGAGTGAGGCCTACGAGCCAAGTTTTTAAAAGCGTTTTTCGTCGAAAAAGATTACGCTAGAAGTGGCGGCGCGATTATTTATAAATAAAAGGTTTGATTAATGACGACGCCGACGCTTCCTTAACGTCAACGGGAAAATAAGCCTGGAGCGACATTTGGGTCGCGTATCGGCGGGCGATGAATGCAAGTATAAAACTGATTCAAGAATACAATGGCAATAATAGTTACAATAAATGAAAACTATCTGCCCGAAGTGTTTCTCTATGATAATTTACGGACCAAAAGCAATCTAGAGCAGTTACATAGGCACGTTGAGAAATTTACATCACATCATTTTTAATTAGACCGTCAGGAATTACGGTCACAAGCAAGAAATAGGAACTCGGTAAAAGAAGAAAGAAGAATGACGATTTCTATCCATAAAAAACCGAGATTTTTCTCGACAATGTAGAATTAACGCCATCGTTTTGGCCCTCAGATGCGAATTCGATAAAAAGTCTAAATCTTACCACTAGTAACTTGTTCGCATATAAGATGATTTCGAACGCGATAAAAAGTTGACTGGTGATAGAATTGAATTTCTTTCATTATTTAAAAAAGCTAACACCATCGTATACCTTCTTTTGAAACGATACAAATGATAATTGATGGCTAGAGATTTTCTGTGTAGAGCCAAAAACGATTCTGTCCTCAAGTAGATAAAACGTTTTGTTATCAAAAGTAGCACACTTCCAGAAAAAACATTAAGGAAAAATAAATCCCGAAGAATCAACGCGGACTTATATTGAAAATGAACTATACCACTTCCATTTGCAGCTAAAGCGCGCTAAAACGATAGGAAAAAATTATCCGCGTCAATATATAAAATAAAAATGGAAAAAATTTTCAACAGCGTTTCCCTTCATTTTTCGTTTCTTCTATTCCGAAAAATAATAAATTTTAGTTAAGTCGCAATTTGAAATGATTTATCAGTATCCGTTCGTCTATTTTTTTTTTTTTTTTTTTTTTTTTTTCTAAAACCACGAATCCAACATTGAATGACTCAAATCCCTGAAGGTTGTGACGATATTTGCCCAGCAGTTATGCTGATAAAATTGCATTATATGGCCTCCTTGTATATGTTCATATCTGGTGTTAATAAATTTGCATACTTGGTTTGCCGTATAAACAGTGTAACAAAAGCACATACATATATTGATGAAGTCAATAAAGTTGCATATTCATTTGCCTTTAATGAAATCGATTTCGATGTTGATAAATTTGCCTATTTATTTGCCGTTAATAATGATCTAACAAGGAAGCCTTGTAGATAGACAATAATGAATTTCGATGTGCCCAAGGAAACTGTATTATCTAGAAATCTCACCACAAAAAATGCAGTAATATAGAAAAATTAAGTCACTTTGCATTTCATTCAATTTAAAATGAGCAATTAGCGACTCCTCTATCTTAAATTGTTTCCAAGATATTAGCTAAAAACGATTCTAGCTCCAGTGAATGATAAAAATTTAACGTACGGTGGACTATCTATGTATGGTTTATCTATGGTAAAATTTAAATACCTAATTACGAAAACAACTATTTGCATATAATGATGAGCTAAAAAAAATCCTAGAGACAGTCCCATGCGAAGGGGTTGTTTTCGGAAGAGAACAACAAATAAAAATGAATAAATATTGAACTTGGCAATTAAAACTCGCTAAATTCTTTACTCTGATTATACATTCAGTCCTTAAAAACCTATCGCTAGATCCTTTATTCTGATGACATTTCACTTATGTATGTAGCTGCTTTCGATAAATTCAAGGAATCTGATATTTAAGAGTCATATTTAATGGGTGCAAATGAAATAGTATGCTCAATTGTTCATAATCTTGTTTTTGTGACCAGGTTTGGGACGGTGACCCCATAAAATGTAATGTTCTTCAGAACGAATTTTTCCAACAAAACATAAATTCATCAGTTACTGCGATTGTTGAAGTGTAGGATAAGAAAAAAAACCCACATATAAGGCTAACTCTAGTGCAACATTCGCAGAAAATGTATAAGGATATACCTCTATACAACGACATTATTATGAGTATATACGGTGCTTACCGTGGTCGGCACAGCTCGCGGATGCACATTGAGGTTGAACTTTCCATGCTATCGTAATTACGGCTAGTTATTATTTCAAAAAGGCCAACTTCTTCAACAACCTAGTAAAACCACTAATTACAGCATCGAGTTAAAAACCACCCATTTACGTTGCGGTACAGTGGCGAGATTTTTCGTTACGAGTAAAAGTTTTTCATCTATTTACCCTTTTTCTCCTTTTCATTCGGAGTAAATACAGCGATAGCGAAGAGACTGCGAACGTAAATAATGAGAAATATGATTTTCTGTAATACCGTTTTAATTTCCCGCGAGACGATTTTTTTATACGACGGAAAATTTTCGTATCAATGAGGAAAAATAAACTTTATTACGATACACGCATGGACAATAGAATGATGGTCTTGCGTTATACCTGTGTATCGACGGAATCGAATCATTTATAATTTATCGCCGAGTAAATTTACATTCGGTTATATCGATAAACGCACAAACGTGGAGAACAGCTTTTCAACTTTAATAATACCAGTTTGCCCAAAAGAAGATTAATAATGTACGCCACGACGCAATAGGTTCGGTTGAACTTCAAATATAATTATTTTCGATGGCGACTATAGCCTGAGCTCAGTACCGCATGGCTAGCTCAAAATTGGAATGACGGTTCAAAGGATCGAAAAGAAGTGAACGTTGGGTGATGGGGTGTGTCTTTATGTATCGTATATCTGGTATCGTTATTAGGAGGTTTCTTGTCGATAATTTTGTTAATGATTTGTGATATTTGTAATTAATTCGATACGTATTAATTTTCTAGTCAACAAGGCGGACTATCTATAGAAAGGATGCTCAAAGTAATATTAACGATGATGAAAGGATATTCGAGATTCATACTTATTGGTTCATGTGATGCCATGACATGTCGAAGTTAATATGTCTAAAAAGTGTGCTAATTTAAAGAAACATTGAAGTTAATTAAAATTCATACATTTGCGCCTTAATGAGAGAGTGTGCAACTTTTTCAGGCGTCGTCTAGGTCATTTGTTTAACAAGAAATCACTTTCACATGTTTTTCTCTTCATGTATAATATTTTATTTTTCAGACATTCCATAGGCAATTTATGTAGCAAGTCAACAAATTTGCCTTTCCTGGTTCCTAAGTAGAGATGTTATATTTTCAGGCCTAACATAGGCTTCATTAGACACGTTAATAAATTTGCATACTCGGGTTCCTAAATATGCAAGGCACTTTTTTAGGCATGTCATAGGCAATTCAACACACGTGTTAATAAATTTGCCTACCTTGATTCCTGAAAAAAATCATAGAACTACTGCAACCTGTTGAACACCTTGTAGAAAATTTATTCGATGAATTGATACATATCCATATTCCAGTCTTTATTTATGTAATGAAGAGTTTTACTAGATCGGACTATTAATATCAGCAAATAGAAGCAAATGATGTCTATGAATTTTTGAGATAGCATTTCTAAACAGCTTCCTATTTTCAGTATCTCCTCCACCTTTCATGAATAAATTTCACCTTGAAATTCTATTCTGCGAGATAAATGAACATAGATTTGATGATAAAAACCCTCTCTGTAAACCGTTCGAAGGATAATATCGAGACGAGGCTTTATGATTTGAAAGCCCGAACGCGAGCTGAGCTAACGACAACGTTACTCTACAGAATTAATGAATTCCGCACTATAATTTTTTTCTCTCCAGCTTTAAATAACAAGAGCTAATTAATCATCGTTACGAGACAGGACACGGAACCTGAGGTTAAGAAACCGTTCGACCATCGATGCGTTATTTAAACAGGGGGCAATTTTAGCAACCATTTATAGTTTATCTCATACGTCGACCAATTTAGAATTGCGGTTCGCTACCAGTGGAGGAAAAAATTCGTGTCGTTTATTTATCGCGTATGCAGATTACAAAAGAATACACCAGCGTCCAGTAAAAATATACGCTAGAAAATAAAGAAATATTGAAATGGGAATAGCCGCAGCGTCGAATGGTTGTCGCTTTCACCGATTGGGAATTCATAAACACGCTTATATTTCTGTTGCCCTTTTTTTTTTGTGTCTCTCGTTTTCCTTTATCTTTGGCGAAAAACTCGAATATTTTTTAAAATTCCACAGTTGTGTGGAAAAGCGAATGAAAAAAGAAAACCGTCGCAATCGATATGCTGGTAGCGTAGGCGATTCGAACGGAACTGTCGGCATTTTTAATTCGGCTAATTTACGCCAATACAAAATGTACCAATTGGAAATTTCTTTTTTTGCAAGAAAAAACAAATTAGTGGAATCGAATGGACTTGAGAAGCCAGTCGGCCAAAATACATTAGTCTAATTGAAGCTAATTAAAGATATAAAATTTGCATTCCGAATTGCTTCCCGAGCGAATTTTTTTTTAATTTAATTGGATAGCGTGAAATTCAAACATTGCCTCGCAGATGAAGTAATTAAATTCTATGTCACCAAACTTCGAATGAGATTACCCATGGTGTTGGTAAGTTCGCACTTTGAAATTCAATTTTCACTTCTTTGCTACTCGGATGACTGAAATCATGACTTATCGTTAATTTCATAAAAACCAGAGTCCATCTTGTGAATAGAAAAATATCTAACGCGAATATGGCGAAAAAAAGCAGAAGCTTTTGAGAAACATATTGAAGTAAAAAATCCGCTTTAAAACGTGTTCCTCTTTATGTTGGCATTATTCAGCGACGAGCTTTTCACTGCATCTCGTAATCGCTTTCGTTCGCTATTTTTTCCCCGTTACTTCGGAGTACTTTCTTTGATTACAAAATACCCCAAGTGTTATTCAGTGTGGTAAATACAAAATGCACGCTCGCTCGTTAATGATGCTTGAGGTGATCACAGCAGTGACCTTTTCTGACCATCATGCTAGTCTCACCATTCGATGCATATGCTGAGTGAGAAAGAAAGAGAGGTAGCGAAGCAGAAAAATGTTCTCAAAATTCAAACATTTATTCCAGAAATTAAAATTCCGAAAAAATATTTCTTCTGCTTTCGGTGGCATACTATCAAATCAGATTTTATCTATCACCTCCCACCTTAAGAAATTATTGGATTCATGGAAATAAATTTCCTTTGCTTTTGCTTTAACTCTTCACTCTACTTCTCCTCTCATTTACTCTTGAAGAGATGACAAGGCACTGACATTTGAAAGGCAATAATAATTCCAACATTCAGAATCTAAACATGATCAAAATTCTAAAAAAATCCAACTCTTTGTACATTATAAATCCTAACTCTATTGAAATCTTAATAATCGAAATTGCTATATGATAAAGAAGTAAATCATTTTCTATATCTGATTCTTAACTTACTTTTTAATAAAAACAATATCTCTTATAGTCTATCGCACTTGGCATGATAAGAGTCGTGGTGAGAGTTTTCATTTCATATCTTAATAACTCAGGCCATTTTTAGTAATATGGAAAATGTTCTCCTTTTTTCTACTTATATATTCTCCCACCACAACTTTTAGTTGCACGAGTGGTATGGAAGGAACTCGCTACAAATATCGTCAAAAGTTGCTCATGTAAAAATCTGAACGATTTAAAGTGTTAATTAACTCGGAATTTGAAGAAAGCTAGAGAAAAATACAGAACTTAAACATTTTCCATCTTTGAGTCGTGTGATGAAATAAAATGGGTAAGCCAACATAATTATCTAAATTTAGCTTTTCATGCAAATTTGAAGTAGAGTTGGTGTTTTTTAAAAAGAGTCTTAGCCATGAAATTTCTTGAATATTCCATATCTCGTCATTAAATGCACCTACAAAAACCAAACTCTTACCTCTTGAATTTGTGTCAAAATGCATATAAAATGGCAGGTAGTCTGGTGTCATATGTTGAAGCAAAATGAAGACATCAACGTATTGTATTTTAGCTTTTTGAGTAAATTCAGAAACAGAGTTGGAGCAAAAAATCGCTTTTTGAAGAAGTTTGTAGTCATGAAATCATGAATGGTGAATAAAGCCAAAAACCAAGAAGTAAACAAATATTTTCGATCTGGCCGTAACTAAAAGCTGAAACCAATGATCAAGAATATGGAAAAGGAGTTTTAAATCGAATCATAATTAACAACCAATAAACAGGTGTAAAATTAGACTTTTTTAAAGCAAAATAAATACTCGATTTTTGTTCTCCAGGCACACTTAGTCTAAGCTTTTTGAACTTGAGAATCTAGTAGAAGTCATTTCAAACAAGAATACATACGACTAAATAATTACCTATTTGTCGTTCATTTTTGAAAATAACCAAAATTGCTACTTTTTGGAAAAAGTTTAAAAACTGTTCAGTTCCCCTGAATTTTCAAAAGATTTGATGACTAAATATTTTTTAAATCTTTAGACAACGAAATACAACTTTAGAAGGTGAAAAAATTTCAATTACCCTAAAAATCGTTTCTTTGAAAGTTTTCAACTTAGGTATGTCCTAATTTCAAGGGTATCTGAAAATTAAGTCAAAAAGCTAAAATTTGTATGTCATTTTGAGGTCATTTAGCAAGCATTTACCTACCTCCTAAAAAAAAAAAATTGAATTCGTCCCCTTCAGCCTCTAACCTTGGGTATCAAGGAATCATGGGCATTTTGTTTTTCAGATTGATTTCCTATTATAGCAAAGGATTTTTTTTTGATATCATGGTATTCTTTTTTTGTGATTTCAATGTGTCAAGATTCAAGATTTTTGTAAGGGTTGGGATTTTGTTTTACACAATTTTTTTAAGGTTTTTCAAGATTTCGATCACGTCCTGGATTTTTTGTCAGAATTTCGATTATTTTTGATATGTATCTACCTAGGGAAAAATAGATCTTATCATAATTCGTCAAACACATACGATGAATCTGATGAAATTACACATATATCAATAAACTGACCAATAACCAGACATAATTTAATTATTATTCTGATCGAAGTTGATCAAATTTGATGAAATTTGATATATTGCGACTAAAATTTAAATGAAGTTATCAAACATATAGATACTGAAATATAATTTATTATGATCAATTTGATCCAAAAGGTATTGGATTTCATTTGATTTAATTTTTATTGAATTTGATCAATTTTTATCAAATTATATCTGGCTGTTTTTCTGATCAAATCTGATCGAATGCTTTTCTCCTAGATGTCTTTGACACTCATATTACTACTTGTCCCTCATGCACAAAAAATCATTCTTCATTCTCACAGCCTCCTTCATTGCATTTTTCTCTCTCCTGTTTTTATCCTTTTCAAGAGACCAAGCATCCTGTTTTTCTCCTAAAGAAGAAACGTTCGAGCAGAAGGCTCAAAATTCCGATTTTAATTACGCGGGCGTTTAATACGACTGAAATCGCGAACTTGATATTCCATTTCGCAATCCGTTACAACGTGAAAATGAATCGCAGGCAATTTAAGTCGCGTATTTTTTACATCTCCGCGTACCATTAGCGCAATTACGGTGGCAAACTGCGAAATGACAAGTTCGCCATAAACAACGCTTACACCGGCAAAGCGGCATTTTTTTCTCGTACTTGCTGTGCGCGCCGTAACCTATACACGATGGCGTTTCCGTTTTGAAACAATGTTTGCTAACTAGGTGATAAAAACGTTGCACTCGTATATCCGAGTACACGCGTGAGCGTTATACGTTGTCGCCTGTCTCGTGCACGTAAAAGCGAAGCTATATACGGTAAAATACCCAGGTATCAAGATCGGATGAACGCGTTCACGAGTACGTGAACGCGAAGAAGTGGCTGGAGGGATGGTGCTTAATTTCGAAGATGTTGTTTAGATAAAACACGTCGAGTCGACGCGCCCGTTGCGGCGGTGTAAAACGTCATTAGTACGGTTTTTAGAAAAACGTTAAGCACGCTGACAGATTGGCTCGGTTTTCCATTTATACCGCGTGGACATAAAATCAATGGGGATGTAAATGATAGAACAACTGACAAAGAAAAATGGCGCTATGTTTGTGTTTAATTTAAGAAAAGCCGACGAAAAAAGTGAAAAACAGGCCTTCTAAAACAAGAAAATTCTTGTGTTAAAGAGTGAGAAAGAAAAGAACCCATTCTGAATATCCATACCGGAGTTAAATACGATTTTTTGTATTTTTTGTTTTTTTTTTTTTCGAAATAACATTATCTCTTATATTTTAAAACGTTATTTCGTGCAATTTATTATTTCTTTTTTCTTCGCCTCTTTTTTTTTGTCTTTTTTCATCCTTGCCGTGGTGTTTTTATTCGCTTGACAAAGTGTTGGTACTTACGTAAATTTTTAAAAGGAATTTTGACTTTTCTTTTAGAATTGTTAAACTTTTTACGAGCTTTTTATATTCCGTATCAACGTTGCTGTATCGGATTCTTTAGTTCGTTTTAATTTTGCGATAACGGCTTAAAATGTCGGTTTTTTATAATTTACTGTTATGATTCAATTAATTTATGAGCTGGCTATTTACGACGATGGGCGACGATTTAAGATTCCGTTTTAGTGTTTATGAGTGTGTGTGAATGTTTTCTCTTTCTTTCGAAAGATGATGTTTCCCGTAGTCTGCATGTTTAGTTGAAGTCTAGTAATCGTTTGGAAAGTAATACTTATAACGTTTGCTTTCCGAGGAAAATTTGTTCGCGTTTCGTTTGACATATGAAACGGTGGATTAGTTGGTTTTCGATGGCCGTTGTTAGGTATTCAATATTTTAGTTGGTTAAACAAATAAGCTTTCTTGAATTAATAATTCAAAGTAATTCTTTTTCCTCTCGACATTATGTATTACTTTTTTTCAATTTCCATATTATCTATTATTATTTAAATTAAAAAGGAAAGAGGTCAAGGTAACCAGATAAGCTGGAAATTTTTTAGTTCATGTAAGAATTATAGTGAAATATTCTTCCCCCTCCATCCGAAAGAATATACTACTACATTGCATAAAACAAGATAATAATGTTTGATACGATACTTTGTCGGCTAAACCTTACAATTTTCAGTTAAAAATCTTTCTCGAAGAAAAAAATTCACTCAATCATCAAGACCACTTGTTGTTTAACGTACAAATACGATACGTTTTGTCAAACTCCATTGCCTTGATATGTTATGAATTAATGTCCTATTACAATTCTAACTTTGGGAAACGCTTGTAAAAATAAACAAGCATAAATAGAAAGTGTTTTGAGATGAAATTTTGTGTATTAAATATTGATAGTTCAATACTTAATATTATGAGTACTTGATGCCCTCTTGTGCAATAGTTTTAAGCTAATCTTATTCCATGAATCAGATAGTTATATAATTTTAAATCAAAGTTACTGTTCTCTGAAAAATGAAGAAAAAATCGGAGTAGGGTCATTTGCTCCTACACAAGCGCTGCGATGTACGTGATCTCAACTCTGATTGGTTGTTTTGAATTTCCTCGTGAGATATGGTTGAACAGATCATTGGTTGTTATTTCATCCATCAATCAGAGATGGTCCTTCTAGATTTTCACGCACTTAGCGATCGTTTCTGAACTAATTACATTGCTCTTATGGGAGTACAGTAATTTGGTATTTATATAACTTTGTATATAAAGTTAGTGTTTAATCGCTTTCTAGAAGGCACTGAATGTCAAAAGGGTGTATTCAAGAATTGAGAGAACCTTCATAAGTTTTTAATTTCAATTTATGAAGATACTAACTCATCAGTTGTCAATAAGGGACGGTAGTACAGGGCACTATGTGTGTGTGTTAAGTTGTGTCGGTGTATCGTCTGAGCAAGGGAATATGGAATCGCAAGGTGGCTCGTTGTTGTTTGTAATGGTTAGCGAATTATATTATACTTTGAAAAAAATATTTTATTAGGTAAACGGTGCCGCCTTATGAATGCATGAACCGGTATTTGATTTAGCGCGCGCATTGTAACGCGGCTACCTGAGGCGAGGATTAGGGTGGACGGAGATATTGTTTAGAGGCGTAGGTGCTTTATTGGCACGTGTATAGAAAAATCTTAGCTAAAAATGTTTAAAGGGGCGTACGTATTACGTAACTGACCTAATGTAGTAGGTGATTTTGTGACAATATAGGTAAGGTAACATTTAAAGATAGAAAAATGGTATTTTAGTAAATTAGTCAGTTCTCATGAAATATATATATATATATAGGGTAAGTGTACCAATTAGTTGACATGCTCCAAATAATTGACACCAACACGTTTTTCTTCAAAATAAAGTTTTTTGTTAATTTTGGGCCATTATTATCAATTGTTTTAAATAAATTTGTATTTGTTACAATTTTAGCAATTTATTATTTATTTAACATGAATCGTTGGGGTGTAAAATAATTCGTACAAGGGGGTGCGAAATAACTGGTGTTAGGGTGTCAAATAATTGGGACATCTCACTTTTTCACTTTGGGGGGTTCTTACCGGGGTTACCAATGAGGGTAGACTCGAATGTAAATAGGTCAAAATATTCCCTAAATGATGTAGTTTCATATGCTATATTCAGATTTTTGCTACCATTCATAGTTTGGGGGAAATATTGGAAAACGTGTAAAAAAATCCTTAAGGGTGTCAATAATTGGTAGTGCACTTACCCTACATACAAGAATTATAGGGAAAACTCACCTGCAGCAAAACACAACTATTTAAAAAATTTTAAGATTACTTATGAATAAAAAGGCGGTACCTTTGTAAGCATTAATGCCTGATGTTCTAATAAAATGTGAAGAAAACGATACTAGCATATATATCATTTTCAAAAATGAAAAAGAACTAGTGCCTCCTCGCCCCTTCGGGGCTCGCAATAAAAATTAAGTGAAGAAGAAAAAGTTATTTTATCAGACAAGTACTGCTACATTCCAAACTGCACAAGCCAATTTATTCTTATTTGTTACAACCCCCCGCCCCCCAAGTTCTTCCTTTCAGGATGGGTTCGCCCCTTTACAACTTTGTATACCTGCCATTTTAAACAATTTTACAAGTTTATCCTTACTCTTGCCTACGTACAAAGCTTTTATTGAAATTTATCACATTTTTTCTCCTTTGTATACCTGCTGTCCTTTATACCTTTTATACCTGCTACTCAAAACAAGGATGCGCGCGCATCTCAAAACCGATTTCATTTTGATTTTAATATATAGAGAGATACGTCGATCAAAAAATTGCAATTATGATAAAACGTAGATTGGAAAAAGGAATTCCTGAGAATAAGGTAGTTCCATTATATGTACATAAAAAACCAGTGTGCACTTGTGGGAAGCTACTTACAACAGCAAAGCGGTATCCTTAATCCTTATAAATTTTAAAAAGGATATTTTTGAAGGATTTACATTAAGAGGGTGGTATCAGTATTGCTTGAAAATTCTTAATTCTGATCGGTTGCAATATAACTGGTTTCGGCACCGTTTATCTGATAAAATATTTTTTTCCAAGTATTATATAATTCGCTAACCATTGCAAATAACGAGCCACCTTGCGATTCCATATTCCCTTGCTCAGACGATACACCGACGCAAATTAACACACACATAATAGTGCCCTGTACTAGCATCCCTTATCGACTACTCTCATCATGCAACTTATTTTCTGCAACGAAGTGGATATTATTATTGACGATAAGGATGCACATGTTCATTTGTATCGATACTGGCATGAAGAAATGCAGCAGTATTTACAAAGTTTTAAAATGATTTTATTTGCATCCTTACTATCAATAATAATATCCACTTCGTTATAGACACTGCAGTGCTGTGAATGAGAACAAAGAATAAAAACGAAGAATTTTCATTGTTCTTTAGGAACACCACACAAAACGAAAACATAAAATTAGTATATTTGAAGAACGAGGAACAGAATATTCAAGATTGAATAACGAAAAGGGAACCGACAGTGTTGAGTAACGAGCACATCATCAAGAACGATGTGATTTTTTGTTGTTTTTCGTACTTTTGAATGTTATGATCCCTTTAACGAACCTGTCTGATTTTCGTTACGTAAAATAGAATGGTTTTACTCAATTTTTCATTTTTTTACATTACACAATACTGTTGATCCCTCAGGAAGCAATTAGCATGTGATTCAGATTTCAATTCTTCCTTCTTCTTATTACTCAATGTTTCATTATAGGTGAAATAAAATGTTTTCAAAAATAAGATTTAATTAATTTCAATTGGTTCAAAGATAAGGCCCTTGAACCTACATCAAGTCATTAATATGTATTATACATGTAGAACTATATTGACATTTTTTGGGGGAGCCAAATGTTGGAGTCTGGTGGTTTCATCGTCATATATGGAGTGCTATCATCACACATGACTACAACTGTAGGAGCTTATCACATTGAGACGAAATGTCGCCATGTACTATTTTCTAACCCTTTATATTTAACATTTCGTGCTTCGCTTCGAATGCTTATTATATTATTTTAACGTGCGTTCCGTATTTTTAATTGTAGTACTTTGACGGTAAACGCTCTCGAGACATCTTCTAAAGTAGCCACTGAAAAGTTGAACCGCGCAATAGGGAGTTTTAAACGAGGGCAAGGTTTGTTTTAGTGTTTCCTCTTTCCATTCGAACGCGTTCCACTTCCTCTTAATTGTAATTTTCCCTTCGAGGACACGCGAAGAAGGTTGGGGTATTTTTCAGCGGGTTATTACAATGCCAGATTCGTAGGAATGAGGTTTTAAAGGTAAATATGGCTTTATTGTGAGTCACTGTTGATTATACCGGGGCGATCCGGCGTTTACCGCTGTAAGACGAGGATTCCTTACCGATATGCCGGATTTCGTCGCGCTCCACAGGCTCGATGAAATATAGACATATCGTGCATGCGAATCTTTGCCGAAGAGCACTCGTATACAGCCACAAAAGGGTATATCGATTAACTCGTTAGACGAAGCGAAAGCGTATACGCGCGTGAGAAGACGCCACGCCGAGGATATAAAGTAAGAAAAATAAAAGGAAGCGAATAAAAGCTCGCCCTTAACTTCACATTTATAATAATCGCCACGACCGGCGCGGTACCTCTGTGTCCGTGTGTAGCAGTGTATTGCGAAAGCGCGTATCGTTGTCGGTATTATCTTTGTGGATACAAATAGTACTTTTTGGCAGTGATAATGATTTATACGAGGGAGTGACTGCGCGGTAGGTGGAGTAAAAAACAATTTGTCTGCCGGTAACAGGAGGAGTCAGTAACGGCATCTGCTGATAACAGCTAAACACCGAATGTTCGGTTGTTATTGTCTGAATGAGTTCTCATCACGCCATTACGATTATCATTATTATTATCGTCACTTTATTAAACCTACAGTCATCCGTATACTCGACGTAGGTTTTTTTTCCTTTTCGTTTCGGGGTTTCGCTATCGTGTATACGCTATTTGCGAGGTAATTTGTTCGTGTTCTTCAAAGGTATCGTTCTTATGCGCGATTATGGAGGTTTGCGAGGTCGAGTTTTTTTTTTTTGTTTTGTTTTTTTCATCATTGAAAAGAAAGCCGCTAGGCTTGTATTTCCATCCAATGTTACACAGGCGTAGGATTTTTTTGACATACGTTTAGTATAAAGAGCACCAGTATATGCCAACATGATGTAGGTACTTATTCAAATAGGCTACAGTACGTGAAATACAAGACAATTAGCATCTAATACGTGCGTACTTCATCGAGGCTAGTAACGGTACAGTGGAATGATCAGTTGTAACACGTGTAGGCTTATTGCATAGAGAGGAAGTTCCAAATACAAATTCCACTTGTAATCTCTGTTATCGAATTTGTTGTTCAAATGACATTATGCGTTACAATGGAATAAATTATGTTGAAGTAACATGTAACTTCAAAATGTATAGATAATTATCATTATCTCACACTACTGTTGCATTTTTACTTTCTCTGTGAGAGTACTATCTCTACCTATGTACTGAAAAGTGTTGAAACAGAAGGCATAATAATCTTTTCCAGTCATCTAACCATGCTGTTCAATAATAATCCTTTCCAATCGTCTGGCCGTATCGTTTAACCCTTTAGGGCTTAAGATATTAGCTTATCGTGAAACCAGCATCATCTTATCGTGTCTATAACTGCATAAAATGAAACACAATTCTTTTACGAGAACGAAATCGCGCGTGTAAAATTAAAACCCATATATATCCCAGTACGTCGTGTTCGAAAGGGCGAAAAATCACGCGAAGAAAATTTCTCGAAAACTCGTTCGTCTAAAAATTCAGGGCAAACGTCCAAAAAAAGGAGGAAAAAACAACACCGCGGAGAAATAATAAAACAAAAACTATTGCCAAAGGGATTCCGATGTTGAATGTGTTTTGTAGCCAGATAAGAAACTATTAGAAAGGAGGAAAATATTTACCCATGATAATTTGTTCTCGGCTTGTATTCCTTATACGCTATCGAATGCCTTCTCGGTTCTCGTATGAAAATTTCCTCCTTTTAAATATAAACAATTTCGAGTACGTAGTCGCATATAGCGATGTATTTGATATCCCAGGGCAAAGAATTTTTGTCGAAATTTAAAAAAAAAAGGAAATCGAGGGTATATTGCAAATTGCATATTTGATTTTGTAAGCTTTATATGCTGGAAGCAATCTCATTTAGGATGATTTATGTACTCAAAGCCTCTAATAGACACAGGAAATGTTGTAAATAGAAGAGTTGGGTTCACTCCCGAAAATTCTTTTGTTTTATTATTGCTTTCATCTCATCGCGCAGAGGTTCCTTTATGTAGAATACGAATTGATCGCACAAATCTCACCAATTCTCACATATCAACAAAACCCGAACCTTCTTTGTGTTCACTCTGCAATTATAATCTCATCGTCATCATTCAACCTGTGCTCATCTACTGTCAGAAATATACTCTTCTACGAAAAAAAAGTTAGTCTCTAAATACCATTCTACTTCGCGCAGGAGATAGCTCATCAACAGTTGATAATCTCTTCTCATTTTTCCTCTTCATGCTTAATGGCAATTTATCTATAAAAAATAAAAAAAACTAGTGTAAGTAGGAAACAATTATTTTATGTGTTTTGCATATTTGATAAAAATTAATTTTAGAAGTGTTGAATTATTCTACAATAACCTCCAAAAATTTTGAAATAATGGGGAATTCAAAACTGGTTATTTTTGTTCATCATCACTTTCTGTACGGTAGCCAAGTTAAATGAGATGAATTAATTTATGGGAGAATACTATCAATGTCTTTATCAATTTTCAAAAACGCTTGGCTCTTTCTTGACCGTAACTTCAAATTTCTTGAAAAACATATGGTTTTAAAATGGAAAGCTTTGTCAACCAAGTCCATTATCGGACGTTACTCATCGTGAAAAATTATTTTCACATACATTCGACTATAAACCCCAATATCTTTCAGGCGTCATTTGTTCCTGAAGTAAAAAATACTTCAAATTTCAACTGGTTTAGAGAATTTTCATATCTCGTCTTTAGATTTATTAATAACTTTTCAGTTGATCTTTTCACGTGTTTGGCTCATTTACCACTAAAACCAAAAATTTCATAATCCTTGGTCATTACAAGTATTCTCCTCGTTCTAAAATTTAAGCGAATCGACTCTTTTACTATGAGTACTCAAAAATATTGTCGTTTGCTTGAAACGGAAGTACGCCGCGAAAATCATGATGAGAAGTAACTCCCGCATAGCCGTTTACATACAGATAATACCAATCGTTCAAGTACACCCATCCACGTATTGTTCGAAGTTTGAAGATATGCCTACGCCACGTTTCGTGGCATGGTTCCAATAGTGACACGATCATGGTAAGATAAAAGACACGCTAGAGAAGTATGTAGCAGACGATAAAAGCCAGTTTATTGTAATGGATTTAAGTGAGAACATCGAGAGAAAAACCCGGCAGTTTTTCTCGATCGATAAACGCCCTCTCGCGATATTTTAGTTCACTGGAGCAAGGCAATGTAGTCTAGTAGATTAATGAACACCGTGCATAAAGAATAACAATTCAGTTATTAAAAGAGGGTGTTCGTTAATTAAAAAGATCCAAAAATAGAATTTGGAAAGAGCTTCGGTGCATTAATTTGTTGGTTCGAAAGCACGTGCGGTTACATAAATATAAGCTACCAGCTATCAAATGATATCATGTTAATGACTTACAAATGATCGAAAATTGGCGTGGTTTTCATTCACGGATAAAGCTAACAGGTTTAGCATGTTCGCGGAATTGTTCACTTTACTTCATTTTTTGAGACAAAAAAAAGTTCAGTTCAGCTCAATTTCATTTCAAAAGTAATCAGTTCTTTTTATTTAATTTTTTAAAGCAAAAAAAAAAGTTCGGCTCAAACTCATTTGGGAAATAAACAAAGTTAAGTTCGGTTCATCATTTCGCAAGTTCAATTCAAGTTCAAGTTAATGAATTGAAAATGAACCTGAACTGAACGTCTCGTTCACACGAGCGGACTTGCTAACCGGGATACCGGGAAATTTCCCGGTGCGCCCTGATGTTTATTTGCGCTTTTTGCGCCCCAATTTTAAAGTACGGACCACTCAAACGACCTGAGATTTTGAAAAGTTTTGATTTACATTTTTTATAACTCAGTTTAGTTAAACAACGCTCTAACGCTGATTTTTGAAATTGCCACTCATTATTAGGAAATAAATTTACTACTAAAATCAATTCTGAAGTGATAATAACAGAATTGTGCTAAAGAAGTAAAGGGTTAAGGAGTTTATTGTATTTTTAGTAGGGTGATTCTGAGTTTTTAACTTGAAAACAACAGCTATTACAGCCTACCTGATTTGGGAAGGGAGGGTCGGGGGAGAGTGGGGTCTTCAAATCTTCGCGTTTCAGATCATTTGTAATCGTCTGGCAAATGTCCAATTTTTTGGTGTATACCGGGTGACTACTTGATTCGAGCACCCCAAGCGCAAAAACTTTTCCCTGATAGAAATAAATTATATACTTGAATAATTTTAGCAAGAATAAATGGCATAAAAATATTTATTTAGTGCTTAAAAGCGTTTATCAATGAAATGCAAAATTTTAATTTATACTTTCGTTGTTAAAAATGCATATATGTTTTGAATTTCTTCACCTTTTAGCTAATTTTTTCGCTTGGGTGCTCGAATCAAGTAATCACCCGGTATACTTATATGTATATTTTTTTTCTCCCACGCGTAGCGCGGAAGGGAATTCATGAAATTCTCTCAAAACTTGGTGAGAAACTCTACTTAGAAATCTAACAAAACGAGTTTTTTTTGTTTTTTCGAAAATATACAAAATGGTGGATCACTCAAATTTTGAGGGGAGCTGGAGAAAGAGCAAATACTTCTATTTTTTTGTTTTTGATCTCATATAAAAGAGTGAGTCACCTACACCAACATATCTAAATTTCAGCTTTCAAGTGGATTTTGAGAGAACATAGAGCGAAAAACCGGGTTTTTGAGGACATGTTGTTTTTTGTAGTCAACGCGAAGCGCCGGCGAGTATTAATGAAATTCGCTCAAATTTTTGTGAGAGATTTTTCTTAAAAATACGACAAAACAGTTTTTCTATTTTTTTGAAAAAATTCAAAATGGCGGATCTCTCAAATTTTGAGGGTTGCTGGAGACGGGTCAAATCATTCAAATTTTTGGTTTTTGATCTCATATGTAAAAGTGAGTCACGGACACTAACATATTCAAATTTTAGCTTCCGAAGTGCATTTGGAGAGGAGTTGGAGCAAAAAAAGGCTTTTTGAGGAAGTTTTGAGTCTTGAATTTCTTGAATCTTCCATATCTCCTCATCAAATCAAGCTTGAAATGTCAAACTTTGTATGTGAGGTTAGTTGATGACTTCAATGTGAGTTTTTGAATTGGGACCAAAATGGATCCAAAATGGTGGATTATCAAAATTTGAGTAGAGCGTGAGGAGCCTTAGATTAGTGAAAATCTAATGAATATGAACTCATACGATTATTAGGGATGAGAAGTATACTATATCCCAAATTAATCTTCACAGATAAAGAAGTGGTTATCGACTACAAAATGAAGCTTCAGCAATGAGGCAGGGCTGCTTACGTTTTTTCTTTATATTCACATAAGTACTTGTTGCTTTTTTTTCAAATATGTGTGTACTTGAATGTGCATTAAAAACCAAGTGCGTTCACAAAGCGTCAATTTTCTCTCTTTTTAGATTTTTTGTTCAAACTCACACAGTCACAGTAGGTATAACAGATCATCGTAGGCTATATTGTGGTGTCAGACCACTGGATGACTGGAAAATCCAGTTATCAGATGGAAAGTCCTACACATTACCGGGTCGTAACGCTGAGACAACCACTCGAAACGAACATGAGAATTTTAAATTTTGGTGTGGGGTCGCCGAAAGGGATGGCTAATGGCAGCAGCGTCTTTTAAAAATGAATAAAAACAAATTGGGCTGCCATGCCTCATAACTAAATTTAGTTAGGCATATGCCTATTCGTTTGGGACTATATAGCTACTAGGGAATAATTTAGATTTGCATTACATTAGGCAAGGATAATTAGAATTAACATAAATAAGCAAAATTTATCAAAATGGAAATGCTGATTTATTTACAAAAAGAGGTATAAATCAGTTTAACCGGCTCATTAACAAAGTGAATAAATGAAATAATATAAAATAATAAAAAAAGAAAAAAAAAAAGAAGTTACAACGAAAACGTATTTTTATATACACTTATATTTAGGTACTTATCTTGTTTTACACGGAAATCTGGATCAGCATCGAGTTTAAATTATGTAATCCATTTTGAATCACTTAGAACAATATAAACACTATATACGCGAAATGGATGTTTTTTAAATATAATATACGCGCGCGATTCGGTACAGTTTAAATAATTAGTCGAATTACATTTTAGATATTAATACAACTAGAATATAACAATATAAAAAAAACTATAAGAAGAGAAAACACATGTGCAACAAAAAATTACAACGAGCGCTCGTACTTAAAGTTAAGGTATACACGAGATATATCCGATTCCACCTGGTTGGCGAGCATTGGTTACCTTCGAAAATTGGGATTCCCGACTTTTTTGTATAATTTTATCTATGCGTTTGGCTTACCCAGATGGTATTTTCCAGCCATATTACCCGTTAATAAGAATAAGATTGTTTAGATAGGTACCATTCGATCAAAACAAGTGTTGGAATTTTATTTAATTAGGATGGCCGAAATTTGGTACCACAATATTAACATAGGTGTCAAATGAGTTGAAGCAAAAAAAAAGTGAAAAATTGGAACCTTCGCCCTCCCCTCCCCCTTGCTACTAAACCTCTTATAATAACAGTAAACAAAAAAAATGCGAAGCGCTAATGCTACGATGACAAAATTCATGAATGTATCTGACATGACTTATACTTCGTAGGCTAATAATAATAAGTGAATGGGTGATGTTTTTACTAGGTACTTTTGTGAAATAGCGAATTTCGATTTAATGTAGGATAAAGTAGATTAAAACGAACTGAACTCTCATGAAAAAATTCAAATTTAGATTAGTTCAATTCATTTTTATTTAAAAGAAATTTAAGTTTTGAGATCAATTTAAAAAATATTGAAATACGGAAACTTGATCACTAATGTCAAGTTCTCAGTTTAGTTCATTCAGCATTAGGATTAAGCTCGGTTAACTTCAAAGTTTATGCGGAAAAAATTTAGTTCATGGACTTGAACTTGAACTGAACGACTCGTTCATTGTCATTTGAACAGTGCTAACACCACAAAATCCCTCTGATTAGAAATTATACACCATCTTTGGACAGCTAAAATGATCCAGAAAATTCGAATAATGTCCATAGTCATGAGTGATGACAATTAAAGAAGCTAGCAAAAATAATAACAATAATAATAATAATAATAACAACAACAACAACTGGTTTTTAAAAAATATACAACGTTCAACCTTCGACTGGACAACCATTGTATGGTAATACTACTCACTGAGACAACAATAAAATTCATGTTCACAAATTACCAGCTCTTAACACTAAAAGGGTTGCAACGCTTCTCAAAGTCTGTGAAATAATAATTTTTTTTTTTCAAGAAGATTTCTCGTACTATCTCAAATAAAAAACCTTGCTGATCTGTTAAAACTGAAGAGAGGAACATACATGATTATGCGTTCATATGACCTCAGCTAGAAAAATTGAAAAATTTGTATTCACAATAATATTCAATAAATCAAAAATTAAAAAGTTTGATATAATTTGAATTATTATTTTATTTTTACTTTATTAATGCATATTAAATATATTTAATTTGCATATATCTATAATAGTAGGCATATCATAATGAGTTGATTGCAGTAAATAGTAGTTACTTTTATGAAATAAGAGAATTTTTATTAAATGAAGAATAAAGTAAATTTAAAAGAACTGAATTTTCATGGAAAAATTGAAATTCAGTTCAGTTGTACTCAGCTCATTTCCTTTTTCATTTGGAAAAATTCAAGTTCAAATTTCACTTCGCTTCAAAAAAGAATAAAGTTTAAGAACTTAACGACTTAAATTCAGCTCACAAATTGAACTTTGGTTATTCCTGAAGTGTAGTGTACGGCCTGTTGGCAAATATGAAGCCAAAAATTACGGAATGGAAAATTCCTTAACTCATTTATGCTTACGAAAGAAGCAATCACAGATGCAACGTACGCGCGAACAAAGAACACGTAATTTTAATAATTTACAATCGAGAAAATCGTCTCCGCGTATTTTCGTTCACTGGAACGTCTTAAGCTTCTTAAAATTTCGCCGTTGCGAGGACAAGAGGGGGTTACGGAACGCGCCTTGAAATATTAATAAAAACGTTCAGCTCCGGTACACGGTTAAAGGAGTTAAGACCTGGGAAGTCGGCAGCCGAGTTATTTTATTTCACGCCGACGTAATTATTCAACGCGGTTCGCGTGTACGTATTCTTAATTCTCTGGGTGGTGGAAAAAATTACTTATACAGGGGCAAGTGTTGCTAATTTTCGGGTGCACAGATAAAACTACACGTAGAGGAGCCAGCGAAAGGGGACGAATGGAGGGGTTGGCATTCCTGCGAGAACGGTAGCGAGATAAAGTTATAAGGTAACGGCGAAATTTGCGAGCTATTTCACGATCCCCATTATCAATTCTGTTTTACGCAACTAACTATATATAAAGGCGACACAGCGGCGTTTAATTTATTACATCGGCTCGAGCGAACGTTAAAAATAAAGACTACGTTTAAGTCGCAGTCGTATAATTTTAATTACCTCAGTTCATCTTGAGCGATGCATATCTGGCCCCGAGGCCCGATGAAAACCTCCAGAGTCGTCCGCGTTATTTATACATGGTATGGCGTGCGCGTGTCTAACAATAGGTCAGGATTTACTTTTGGATTTCGAATATATAGATCAGTTTAAATTAGAAATTTCACCGAGCTCTATAACGTGAGCTTTCAAGCGCGTTATTTATGGCCGACCGACGAACGTTTGGAACGTGGAAAACAGATACGTATAGTACGTGTAATTCTAGATTTCCAAGCCCTCGTAATCTACAACGTACAAACGGAAAACTACGAATATTACAACTTCCGAGTTGTATTTCGTTAAACGCCCACGCCCCGTCGTCTATGCAGAAGTCGAAAAATACCCTCTCGCATAATTACATCGTTCGACTCGACGTATAGCCTAGTCGTGTCGAGCTGACTGCGATAAAATTGATGAGCTGAAATTAGCGTTATACCGGCGCGTTAATTATGCCATAATGAGATGCCATAGATGGATTTACCTTAATTAAATATCTCGCTGGTATAATCGAAGTCGATTTCAAACCCTAATACCGTGACCTTTTAACTCTATCATTTTTCATTCATCGCTGATCGTAGCCAAAAAAACCGCTACGTCGGGTTATCCTCTACACCAATGTAAATCTAGTTCATCGTGTTACCTTTTTTTTCCTTTCCTTCTCTGGTGAACAAAAAAAAAACATCTTTTGCGAAAGTTCAAGGATTTCCATCGAAAGTTTAATGGTAAGTAGCGAAGTTTCAAGTCATGCGTGTAATAAAAATAAACATCGCGTAATAATGAATTTCATGAAAATGTGAACTTGTTCGAGAAATTTTTAGGTACAGAGTTGGACTTTTTTGACGACTTGAAGTTAACTTTTTTTTGTACGTAACTTGGTTTGTTCAGCGACCAAATATGGTTTCTTTAAGGCTATTACGTTCTTCGTTTATTTTTCGAATTCTCTTAAATCGTACAAATGTATTACATTCTTACAGATTTGTGATTGTCGAATAAATATCCGAAACTTTTTAAGGCCTTTTGTGGAAGAAAAGGGAGTGATCCAGCGAAAAAAGGATTTTAAAATGATATCCTAAGAAACGTAAAATGACCCATACTAACGTAAAAATATTCCATGCATATTTGTACCATTTTCAAGGTCATATGTTCAGTTGACACGCGTGGCTGGTTGCTTCTTTCAAAATAAGGCGCATGGACTGTCAAAAATCAAGTATGAATATTGGAAAGTACAGCTTATGTCAGTTGGTGACGTTTGAGAAGTGTGGACTGTATTTAATTTTTTTTTTTGCCAACTTTTATGAAACTTGTTGTTTATCCTTTACTGTCAACTTAAAATGACACAAACAAATTTCACTGAAAATTCTTTATTTTTTTAGGTCGTACAAAGAGCCTAAATTTTTCCTTGGGAAAACGAAATTTACCAAATTTTATTTAAAAAATCACCAGTTAAAGTTTAATAGAAAGCGATATTAGCTTCATGAAATCATGAAAGCATGTAAAGATCAAAGTTCATCAAATATCATTGGATTGCAGTATCGAAATAAAATGTAATTTCTTTTAAATATAATTTGATAAAATATGATGAAGTTGTATCAAATGAAATCTATAGCTTTTGGATGAAACTGGATCAGATTCAATCCAGTTTCATCAAATTTAATAAGTTAGCCAAACTTTGATTACATAATATTGAATAAAGATTTTCTTCGTTTTGTTGATAAAATATCACCGAATTCTATTCGATTTGGAAAATTTTGATCAAACTCTCCGATGAAAAAATGTTGAATTTAATTTGATCAAAATTATGGTCACATCGAATTTGGTAAAAAAAAAATCATTTCAGTTATTAAATAAAACTCATTATAAAATTTAGGATCTTGAAAATAGAAATTTTGTTATTTACTGTGAAACAATGAAATGAAACTAGTTACCACTAAACAACATGTACTATTGAAAAATGTTTAGCTGCTGAGTTTTTAACATAAAAACTACACCTATTGCAGCCTACCTGTTTTTTATCATTGAGAACATGTGTATACTACTTATTTCATTTTCTATTCTCTCTCCCCGAGAGACCGCATATTTTTACTTTGCAGATCATTTGTCTAACTTTTTGTTATTGAGTTTTCTCCAACTCTTGACCGAATGAACGTTTGTAAAATCTCATATTTATTGAAAAACTCATTTAGATTTCAATGAAGAATTGTGAATACTAAGACGCGTCGAATTTCGTTTTTTTTTTTTTTTTTTTTTTTTTTTCAATGGGAAGGGCTTGGTTACAATATTTTGTTATTATAGACTGAAAAACATTTTAACTGAAATTTTTTTTAAATTTAAAACAATTTTTAATTTATTTAAAAATCATCAATTTGGTTATTTCCAAAAATGAACTACAAATGGGTAATTTATTGGCTGAGTTCAATTTTAGCTCTTTCGGACTTATGAGGCAAAATATACTTGATTTTGATTCCACGGGGGTTCCTAAAGTCAACTGTTTCATGCTAAAGCATTTGTACGAAGTGATTTTTAAGCAATATTCTTGTATCTTAGGAAATTATGTGAGATAAAAATCGAGCATAATTTCCCTCTAGAGCCGAAATAAACTAAATTAAGCCCTTACCGTGCTCACGACCAATAAACTGCTCATTTGGCCTTCATTTTTAAAAATGAATAAAATTCTTAAAGGTTCTATATTAATAAAAAATTGGCAGCTAAAATGTTTTTCAGTCTTTAGGCAACAAATTATGACTTTGAAACAAACATGAAAAAATTACCCGAGTATTTGTGTTTTTTTTTTCTTTTTAAAAATTTAATTTTTGTAAAACTTCAACTTTAATTTTTTTTGGGGGGGGGACAGGGAGTGTCTAAGAATTCAGTTTTCGTACTAACATTTTTAAGAGGTACTTTTGAGGCCATTTAACAAGTATTGCTACCGATCTCCTTTCAATTAAAAAAAAAAAATACAATAATAAAATAAAATAAAATAAATTCGGCCCACTCTAGTGAATTTCTATTATAACTATACGGTACTACATGTGATGTATATTGATACAATAGCCCCATTTTTAAATCTAAAAGTCCTCAAATTGAAACCTTAGCTACATGCAAAGCGACTAGTTCAGTTTTTTTATACATTATGATTTATTCTACCCTATGTCATTATCTGCTGGAGAAAATAAACTATACTCTATCTTCAAGTTCAGTTTCTTTTCACTTTAAAAGTTTGAAAAACATAACAAAATAGCTCTGTCGGTCTTTGTTACGATAGCGTAGAATATATAAATGGCGTATCATTTGGCGATCTGAGTAGACCGTTTTGTTTCAATACAAATAGGTTGTGTATAAAAGAGCCGAGACTTTTGCTTGTATGACGTAGGGTAGCTACGGATTTCAACGTTAAAAAAGTTTTTCTTTCTACGCGAAAGAGAGTTTGGCTTTTAAACGAGATATATTGGGCCAGAAATCGTCGGCGTTTTGTTACTGGTATCTTTAAAAATAACAGAAAAAATTTCACTCCACTCGAGACGTCTAAAGTTGGTCCAACGGGGCGCGAATGAAAAACTATAAAAGTTTCTATTGACATTATAACACGCTCGGACAAGCGTAAATAAAAGCAAAATAAATCTTTTTTTTGTCGTAATGAGTTATCCGCGCGCGAATTAGAACAGAAATAGAGAAGAAACGGACGTAAGCATTTCTAGCCCGTTTCGAAGATGTCATATTCAAGTGTACAAGAGAAAGCTGAAGGGCGAGTAAAAGAGAAGTTTTGATATGGTACAGTTGTCTGTCGAAAATTGGATAAACATTATCTGTTTGGAATTCCGTACTTCGTTGAGACGCGTTAGGGTAAGGCACAGCTTAATCAAAATTCAGTGATATGTAAGCTCTATTCAATTACATAAATCCTCGCTTGTTTGAGAGAAGTTTCGAATCGAGTTATAAAGTTTTCCAGCGTCGCGATGCAGTAACGTTTTTCTAATCTCGCCGATGCACGCGGTAATAAGCGTGCTGCAGGTGTGAGGTGGGAAAAAGTTAAGAATGCTAATGAATACGGTGAATAATATATGCGTTGTTTTTCATCCGCTGGATATGCAATTCTATCTGTAATTGGGAAACTACGAGTGTTGTTCAAAAACGGGAAAATTTTCATCGTGGGTGTTTTTTGTTTTATCTTATTTTATTATTATTATTTTTTTTTTTTGGTTTATTATTTTTTCTTTATCAAGATAATTTTCTCAGCAGAAGGTTTTTATTTTCGTTATCGTGAAATTCGACAATAATGTCATCTCGGAAAATCTGTCAACGGAATCGGCGCAAACTGTGAAAATTTTGAGAAGTTTTTTTTTAGTATGAAGAATGGAAATTCGTCGGCTGTCATTTATTCGGAGGCGAAAAACAAGTTCATCGAAAATTAATATGGAAAAAGTTTCTTTCCCACGCGGAAAACCATTAAGGATTTTTCAAGTTTCTCAGTTGATAAAATAGTTCAACATATATCTTTTCCCCTTTGACGTTTAAATATGAGTTTACCTCGTATTACACCTATGTGAAAGTTTCTACTTGGCACCTACGCACGCATGGGATCAAATAAAAAATATATTTTCCTCGAGTGTTCTTTATCTGTCGTTTGTTTCGATATTTCTTTTCAATTTTTCACGCCGATTTATTTCGTATCGTGGGTTTGTCGAATGCGATATCGGGTAATATGAATTTTTCAAAGGTGATGAAACAGGGGGTGGGAGAACTCGCGGGTGATTATTTATTTTGTTTCTGTATACCAATGATATCGAAATTTGATTCACGAGATTTTTACTATTGTTGAAAAAAGTCATACGCTGTCATGTTACATTACTAGCTGAGGTTTTAATGAGGAGTTGTTCTTTGCCGATAATATTGTTAACCTCTTCTCTCTCATGCTCACAGTGGTGATGCTGAGACCCTCTAGCTATCTCTTTTGAAAACACCCATCCTATAATAAATAAAAATTCCGATGCATATAAATATTATTGACTTAAATAAAGCACGAATAATTATATAAAAATACATTAAATTAAAAATTTTCATATAAATAAAAATAACTATTATTCTAACATGATTTATGGTTGAAAAAGCAATAATTCTTTTAAAATCAAACCTATAGTAGTCCTTGTCCACAAAGATCACATGAAGCCATATTCATTAAATTTGAGCTATTTCAACACCCTCATATTTTCCTCGAATTTTGACAATCTCTCATTTTAGATTCATTTAGATCGAAATTCAAGAGTTTTTCATGAGATCTCTGGCTCCATTTCCTCTGTAAAAAGCATTAACAACGTGAGATATAAGCGGAAAAAAAGCTCCAGTTGATGATACTTGTTGCATACATGCAATATAGTTGACATGGAGAAATGAGAAGAGTCGCTGAAGTGCGGTAATTAGAAGAAATACGTTTAAGTGAAAATTTAATGTTGACAAATTGCTCGGCGAGCCAGTGACGCGACCAAAGGCGCGAACTCGATAAATTTTTTTCTCCTCGATGCGTTTCGTCATAAATCGCGTCCACCATACTCTACAGCATCGAACGATAGTACGAGCGAGAAAATGCACTATATCATCAGGCCTTATTATAATAAAGGATACCGCGAACGAACCGCTTTTAACGCCATTAATCATGTGCCGATGAAGAGAAGCTATGCGGTACCCCTGGGTTCGTCATCGGTATCGAGAGTTTATTATGGGAAGAGCGTTTCCGTTGTGTATGTTTATACAGTGGCATTGACGAGCTGCCCTTCTCATTTTTATTACTGGTTTTTTTTCTTTCACTTTTTTTCTCTCTCGTTTTCCTAACGAGTGTGTATGCGAACGAAATAAGCGAGGTAATTAATCCTCTAGTAAGCTATTTCGATGAAAAAATAAAAACGTAGTTTCTTCTCTGGTATAAACTTGGAATTATGTATTGCGCTCCTTAATTATTTTGCACGAATAACATGTCCAATTAGACTGATATATCAGGGTAAAATTTTGAGTCCCAAGATTTGTTTTATCTTACACTCTGGAGGTTGTTGACAACAAACTAATTTTCTTCTTTTTTATATGTTTTTTAGGTGAGTAATTCTGTAGTGAATATACGCGATGACAGAACAGTTTTAGTAATTTCAAGCTGCAGGTAATTAGTACTCATATTTTGATGATAAGTTCGAATGGCGATACAAAAATTTACCATCAACTACTTATTTTGTTGGATTCGCTTATCTACGTGAAAATATGACAATGTTCTCATTATTAGATGAAATTTTTAATTTTAGTAAGAATTAATTTTTCCTTTTAAAATCGCAGACATTTGAAAATGATGTAAAATTATGTTTAATTTTAATTTGAAATTGAAAAGCCTATAGCATTAATGGCTGTACCCTGGCGTTTTCCGATACATAGAGCTCGGAATGTACTTGGTTACTTATTAAACCTGTGTAAGCTAAGAATTTATTATTTTTATTATTAAGTATATGATAAAATTTTCAAAGATATTTGAAATTACCTAGGTACTTCTATTTTCCAATGAATTTACCGCAAGAAGGAAAATCAGAATCATTGCGATAATTTCGATTAGCAAAATTTAGATTCTACTGTCCTACATAGTATAATCACAGCTTCTTGACTAAATCTAGTCGGAATTTTCAAGTGTCAGAATTATGTTTTTCAAAATTTCAGTTCTGTTGTGATTTTATTTCTTTTGAGATTTTAATCGTTAAGATTCTGATATGAACCATAATCGATATATTTGAAACCGATGAATGAGGAAATTTAAATCAAGAAAAGTATGAGAATTTGGCAGGAAAAATAAAAATGCATGCGATCAGACGAGTGTAAAATGTTTGAATATGTACCTACACCCTACTTCAATGTTTATATGATTAGGTGTGAACATATGGCTTTTTTTCATTGTTAGAACTGAAAAAATTGCAAGAACGCTTAGAGATTTTTTTCACTCAGTGTATATAAATCGTACTCAGTGATTACACCAAGTTAGCTGATATACAATAACCTCCAATCTGCTAATGAAAGGAGAATACGAGAAGAAAGTACGAGTACATCTGCCATACAGAAAATACAACATAGTTTACAAACTCTCCAATCTCTCCAAAAAAGTAAAATACGAGTAAAATTGTATTGAAGATATGTCAATCCTATTAGATCTTCATTAGGGACCGTTTTCTAATGATGTAATGTTAAATTCTTCTTCTTCCTGCTCAGCGTTGAAATTTCTAATAAGTGACACTAAAACGGTATGCATAAGAGTTTTTGATCTCGAAGGTTTATACTGTAAACTAAATCAGTGCATCTGTGTACCTCATTAAATATTAAATGTTGTACGTATTGTATGTACTTAGAAATATAACGTACATACCAAACTTATGCTCTGGGCGCTTATTTCAAACGTTTCCTCGCCAACTTCCTGGTCAAACATTTTAAATTATTGATACACTGAAGGTCAGTACTTGAATGTAAGAGATTCTTGTATAAACTTTCAGTCTGGACGCAAGAGTAGCATGTCATTTCCTTAGACTGTTAATAAATATTTCTTTCATTACATCGATTTGCTAATAGAGTTGAACTTGGAATAATTCAGGTTAAAGTTTCTTATTTTGCATATCATACTTGCTGTTTAATCTTCAGGTAAATCTTAAAAGAAGTAATTTCCATTTAGTGACAGATGAGAGAAGAAAACTTGAAATAATTTTTCGGGATTCTTGTAAATATTGGAATGCACTCACACAACTTTAAACCGCTCCTCTTCCCTTTCTATCTCTCCCATTGCTGTTAGATCGTCATTGCTATCATCATTCATCTATATGTCTTTCATAGGTCTCGGTTACGCTCAGTTTTTGTTAGCCTAGCTAGGGGCGTTGGTCAGTTAGCTCATTCAACTACTCGCAGATAAAGTAGCGTGTAATTGCATATATAGTGAAATGGCCTACCGCTTGGCTAGTACAGTTTTTTCATTCCTATTTTCATGGTGGTTCTTGTGTATAGTTATTTGATTATTTCAAATATACTTCTTTGTTTTTATTCCTTGGCGCTACGCAGTTGTTGTTGAGTAAGTACAAAACAATTCTCATACCGGTAATCCTACCAGCTCAGGTTATAAAAACCATAAACTTCAAGGCATACCTTTTGGTTTAATATAAAGTGTAGTAAATATCGGACTCATGGGCCTAAAAGATTTCGTATCGGGCCTAATCTTAATAAAACCTTTGACTGTACGGTCCATATACTGTATAGTTAAAGAATAAAACCTATTGTGTAACGGGCTACAATAGGCCTAGAAATGGTCTCAGGCCTAGTGTCTGAAAATGAGAAATAGAAAACCTTATAACATAAATAAATAGTAAAAAATTGTAAAAGTTCAAAGTAAGCCTTGTTGAATGAGAAGCTGGGATACATATTGATTTTTTCACTATAGAGAATAATGCTTTGTTGGAATTTCTGTGAAATTCAAATATTAGCTCATATTATATAGCTGAAAATATCATCGGTTCAGTGGTGTATTATAGGTTCAGATTTGATATATGATGATGAATCACGACAAGCCAAATCATGAACATTAGGAAATAAGTTTAAGAATACCAGCACAAATCAGAAATGATCAGAGTGATAACAGAAATACTTTGTGAAAGTTAGGATAGATCTACTATATAATTGAGTAGGGTAAAACTTTGTCCGAGGTAAAGTCGAGATACACGCAACGATGAAAGTTGCAAGTGGTTTCATGTGATAGGGCTGAACGAGGAGATCATTTGTAACGCCTCAGGCAACTCACGAAAAGCTCCATGAAGCTCGAAAAAAAGTTTTGAAGAAACGTCCAGTATGGGCCGAAGAAGTTGTACACATATCTATGACGCTCGACCAAACGTCATTCCACAACCCCGAAGAGTAGTTAATAAATTATCCACCAGGATCTCCCTATGATGTGCGCAATTTTTAAATTTTGGACTTGTAACGTGAGATTTTGTGACCTCACGTTTCATTGAACCAGCTCATGTTTTAGTAGTATGGAGTAAAATTTTATATACGTAGCAGGAATGTGAGTTTGTGTGAGCTCACGGAAAAATTGAGCCGTGAATTAGCGTGATGGGGCATGAGTAGTTAAGGTCTTTTAGTTCACAGTTTTTTAGTGTCGCAGAAACGTGAGTTTGCGTGACCTCACATTTCATTGAACTGTGAGTTAGCTTGATGGGGCATGAGTCTAGGTCTTTTAGTTTGCACAGAATGTGAGTTTTTGTGACCTCACGTTTCATTGAACTGTGAGTTGGCGTGACATTTTAGTTTCCACGTGATAAATGGAGCAAAATTTTATAAATGTAGCAGGAGGTGAGAGGATGTCCTCAAGTTTCATTCAACCAGCTCATGTTCTAATATGGAGTGCACTTTGATTGAACCAGCTGGAGTTGTAATAAAGTAGTGGTGTGGTCATTTGTAATATGGAGTAAAAATCATAAGGATACCTCCTCATGGTACCTCACATTGAATGGTTAGCGAACGAAATAAAGCCTCAACTTATGCATTGAAATGGCATCTTATGCCGAATGGTTGACTAACGAAATTATTATTTTAGACATTTTTTCACTGTCTATGTTTTGAAATAATTCAACGAATTCCGATGTAGATGTATCGATGTTTTTTATTTTGTTTTTTGAAGTAATTTTTATTTGTGGCTTACTAAGATTATATATTTATATGGAACATCACCTATTTTCATCAGTCTATCACATATTAAGTTGTGAAGTCTGATGACTGGAGTTAGTTTAGTCTTCAAACTTTCTTTATCATCATCATCATCATCATCATCATCATCATCATCATCGTTGTCGTGTGAAATGCCTAAGCATGGAGATATTTTTATCGATGTTTTCGATTTAATTTCCTTTTTCCAGAACTTCAGTTGTAGGAAGCGTCGTTTTGTCCAATAAAAAAGATTACATCGAAATCAATCCATGTCTCTAGTTGGACGCCAGACGTGAGTACAGAAACAAAAACACCTACACAAACATTTGAAATGCTTGTCCCCTAAAGCTGATACCTCTCATTATCCATAAACCAAAACACTCGTGTACCTGTCACATAACGAGTACGCCACTCCAAACGATACAACGTCGCGATAGTTTGTTAAATTACACCATCAAAACGCTGTCGTAACCAGAATTACGTAAACGAGCGCGACGTACAGGGTGGAAAAAAAGAATTAAACATCGTGCGAAAAGGTCACCTAACTCGGTACACGATCGTCGGTCGCGTATCTCGGGTGCAAATCACGTATACGTTGCCAAGTTGAGAGATACGCAATGACGAAGCCATGAAAAATGAGAACGTTGATAGAGGATGTTTTAAGAGGTATTTTATATGTAAATTAACATTATATTTTACAGAGAAATTATGCCTCTCGAAAGTAATTAAATGCCCCTCGCGACGCCGTCTTTCGCCGGCTACACTAAAAACCTCCTGAATCATGCACGACGATAATGTCTCTTAGATTAGCATTGTTCCATTATAAACTCGGGCGCATTATTTCCAGCATTCGGCGACGCGCTAGCGAAACCCTCTCGAACATGCGTCTATTAGCTGTAGTAAAAGCGGAAAACCGTTTTTGTTTTACCTTGTCGTCGTATAATGTAATACGTTAATTGAAAACTGTAATAATAATCAATTTCGCCCGGTTAAGTATCCGACTTGAGCCCTTATTGAAGTTGAAAAAAATCATTTCGGGAATACATTATTCATCGGGTTAATATATGTATGTTGTACATCCCCGTATAATGCTATCGGAGTTTTCATTCCTGCCAGTCAGAAGTTCGCGCACGCGAGCTTTCTGTCATCCTTTGAAATAACACCACGAGGCGCGCTTCAAGTTGTCGCTGGAATACGCAACTATGCAACAAATGTATAATGGTGTCGTCGACGAAACATTTCGCCGTCTACAAAAACGAAATTACGCAAACAAATTAAGACATTGGCGTCGTCGTCGTTATAATTGTAATATCGTTGCGAAATATTTCTTCAGCGTGGCTTTAATTTAAATACCATATTCTCGTCGGTGTGACGCGCGAATCCGGGAATTTACATTGAATTTACAACTTTTACTCGTGTACAATTGGAACATTACTCGTTGCGGAATTCGTTCACATTAATCCGCCAGCCAAGGGTTTCGATGAGCTCGTGTGAGAGCGAGGAAAATCGGAATTTCCAAAGCAGAGAGTTTTTTGTCCATCTGCAAAAAGCAACTGGAGAGGATTTTTTGCGAAAATACCCGTTATAAGGTCGGTATAAGGATAGGTCGTAAAAAATTTCCATGTAATCTGATGGGGCGAAGTTCAAACCATAAATGAGCGCGAAACGGGAAACACGAAAATGCATAGAATGTTCTAAATTTCACTTAACCATAACGGAAATAGCGCGGCCTCGGTGAAAAACTTATAAAACACGAGTCGAAAAGGCACAAAACGCACCGAACACTCGTAACTATAGACGAGGAAACCCCGTCGAGCCGCCGATATACGTATAAAAAGCTATATGCGGCTGCGATTTTCGCGCCGCGCAAAAAATACGAAAATATTTCACCGGGTTGGCAAAGATGTGAAATCTGAACCACGATTCACTCGTAAACACGTCATTAACGAAAGTTCCACAAAACACCGAAAGCGTTTTCTCGCGAAGTGACTATTGAAACTCGCAAATTCTTTTTAACCCGCTTCTCGAAATGGTTGAAACAGGCGTAAAATCGTACATATCAATTCACCGAGGTACGTGAAACGTGATGAAGAATGAGTATAATGTATGAGTAAGGCATGAAAAGACCGTTGCTTCGTTGGAGTTGTATCGAAGCGTGCATATTAATGCGATTTATTGCTGCGTTGTCACATATAGATAAACTTGCAAGGCTATCGCTCGGTATCCAATAGTTGGTATCAGAAAAAAAAAATAGCAAAATCATAGAGTTGTGAAATAAAAGCCTTTCGTTTGATTATACGAAGCCGGAAATACGAAATGGTTTGGACACGAGGCCGGATAATTTAACTTGAGTGTTTCTTTTTCACGTTTAGAAGTCGAGATGACTTTTCTCCAACGTGTAGAGACCATAAATACCTAACCATGACTCGATTTCTCTTCGAGTTTTTCGATTATTTCCTTTATGAAACTAGAGTCGTTTAATTTTTCACGCTTGTGGATCCAGTATAGCCTCCTTTGCAGGTACTCGTTTCGTTCGAACGTTTCCTTTCATTTTGTTCCGGTTATTGAGCGAAATTTTGTAAATGGTTTTGTTTATATTCTGCACGATATTTTTGTGTTGATTTGGAAATTTGGAGTTGAAGTTCGTAAAAATTTTGAAATTAATGATGAAGAAATTTTAGTGTTATAGATTTGCATCAATTTTTTTCCATCTAAACAAGAGTAATGAAAGAAAAATAAAGGAATAATAATAATAAAAATGAAAGACATTTTCAATAATCGAAAAAAAAACGTCAGCAACCATGCACATTTCTAGAGCTGAGTTTTTAATTTACGCTTATTCAAGCTTGCAAAGAATGTTACTAACCCTTTCATGTCTATAGACCACACTCAATACGAAGCCTAAAAACTCCTACCCTATCCCTTCGGAGACCACGTAGGAAGTTTAATTTAAAATAAATGTAGCATTTCTTATCATGCAATAATCATGCGGTGTGTGATTTAAAAAAAAGACGAACTAGTTAACTCAAAAATAGTTTATTCTTACTCATCGCGTTCACTTGTCTAGTGTATAGTGACTCCATATTGGAATTAAATTAGGGTGGTGATCGTGTCTATTACGCTGTCGCTAAGGGTAGGAGAAAGCGAACCAGGTTTTTGCTAGGTGCAATGGCCAACCGAAGTGCACAAAGGATCCGGAACGTGTCACGGAGTATTGAAAGCGGATTATGTAGGTCGACGGCGAGAGAAAGAAAAAATTCGAAAGGACGGGTCGTTCTATTGTAAGGCCACTGCACTGAAGACGGAGATGGAGAGACGCTAATGATAGCGGCGAGAATGGTCGCCGCAATGATACGAACATAAATGCTTTCAAATTATAGTTATTTGAGGTTCCTCGTAACCTCAAATTTTTGCGATCCGTTATTTTGGATCTATTTTTAACTCAAATTTAAAAGGTCATGTATATTCTGGTCATCAACTAACCCTACATACAAAGTTTGACTCATCTAGATCGATTTGGTAAAAAGATATAGAAGATTCATGTAATTTCCTGTAGTAGTTTTCCCTCCGGAAGCCTATTACACTCCAACTTCCCTACAAATATACTTAGGAAGGAAAAATCAGAATAGGTTAGTCACTTGGACTCATTTCATCATATGTCACCACAATAAAGAATTTTCGGCTTTCCCATACTTTCAGCACATTTTGTGGTCCACAACCCCTCCAGGGGCGTACCGAGGACATTGTTCAGGGGGGGGGGGAGAAAACCAAAAATTGCCAACTAATACCATGAAATTTTACCAACTGTTGACCTTTTTTTTTTTTTTTTGCTCCGCGAAAATAAGATGTTAAATAAGATGTCACAGTCTTCTTATTAATCTTCAAAAAATGTAAAAATAGCTGTAATAATACTGCACAAGTGGTCAAATTTACCAACTTTACGCTAAAACTCCAAATTTACCAACTTTCCAAAAGCCAAGGGGGGAAGCCTCCCACCCTTTCGGTACGTCCCTGAACCCCTCCTTCTCTCCTCCAGTGTCATATGTGAAGGTTAGTTGGGAATATACTAGGCTTATTATTCCCAGTTATCATATGAATTCTTACAAATCGATCAATCTTCCATATTTCTTCACCATATTGACCTAGAATAATCAAACTTTGTATAGTGTTACGTAATAACCAGAATATGATGTCTTGAACTTGGGTTGAAACGCATTCAAAATGATAAATCATTAAATTTTGAGGATAATATGAGGACCCTCAAATTGCTAAAATTTAAAAAGTATGGCCTTATCATAGTTATTGCGAGCAAGAAACAATACATATTCTAAATTTAATTTCTGAAGTGGGTTTGGAAGGAATATCATAGGGGTTTTCAGATTTGGTAATGTAAAAAAAATATGAACCAAAAAAGATATGATTTTAAGTAAAATTTTATGTATATATATTGAAATAAAATAAAGAGAAAAGGGAGCAAAGAATAAGTGGAAATTTATACACGTGAAATATATGAACAAAATAAACTAAAACTTGAAACTTATAGTAGTTGTGGGGCAGATGACTGGACGACGACTGCTTATTCTAAATTGTCTCCAAAATCTAAAACATAAAATCATAATCGCGTTTGAGTACGGGCACCAAACCACATGCCATATACTAGATACAATTATTATAAGAGCATAGCATCCTTCTCTTTGACCCAGTCTCAACCAGCATCAACATATCAGGTATCTTAACAACGTATACTCTCTTTCTACATTGACCTGATAGTGTTGTCCTTTAAGCTCAGTGGCGGCAAATCTCTATATGCTGTCCAAGAGACTCGACAGAGTGCCTGTACTTGAGTTAGATTCACATCATCGCCGAGGTAGGGTAACGTCTACGCTCGCATAGTGAAATCCTGGTGTTCTCGCAAGAACACTTGCCAACAAGAGAATATCAAAAGTAAAGCAAAGTACTCAATGAGTAAAACTCGCCCAAATAAAAACAGCAGACTTGTACTGACACGACATAGGTTAAACAAATTGACGACAATAAAACACGCCTTCAGCACAGCAGGGAAATAACCAAGTTAGCGTATTGTTGACTTTTCCAATGCGTACGAAGGGTACTATTCACTCTGATGCGCGCGCATTCGCCAAACCAGTCATGCAGAGAGGTAAAAGTGGAAAAAGGAAGAAGTAAGCCTGAAGCAAACTGCGTTTACACACACACACACACACAAAAGTACTGTTTAAGGGTATTTTAGTTTCTCTTACAGTAATGGCCTAACAAGTGCGGTCTATAGCATGAAAGAGTTAGCAACGTTATTTGCAAGCCAAAACAAGCCCCAATCAAAAACTCAGCGTAGTAATGCGGCATGGCTGTTAACGATTTTTTTTTTCAATAACATGCTAATGAATGGGCTGGTTGAGAATTTAATACTCGAGTTATGAATTGCGACTTTTTGTCATCAAGTTAAAACAGATAGAATATTGTGCCTGACTAACTCATCTAAAAAATTTGTGATATTTGAAGTTTAAATGGGAAGTAGAGTAGGGTATGTAAATTTTCCCTCGCCGTAAAAAACTATGAAAATTCAAAGAATAATGCCATAGTATTAATGAGGTCCATAAAGATAGAAAAGACAATACGTACTCGTTCTTGGAAAAACATCTTTCGAACTCAACAGATGTACTTAGATGAAACCACTGGCCAGCAAAAAAAATATTCAAGCCTTTATTGCCTTGATACTTCATCCATGTAACTCATTTTTCGGCCTATTTCTCATTTTTCCATTATAAAAATGTTAAAGCCAGGCATGAAATCCAAAAATTAAGGAAAGACAAGTTAGATATGAAGAACTGTGAGAATAGCGTGTTCAATCATTTTTGTAGATGTCAAAATTCATGTTCAGTTAAATCAAATCCTTTCCTTAAGTATCTGAGGTTTCGGGGCTTTATTCTGGTTTGATAAGCTTTTATTTGAAATATACATGATATAGTACTTTTTTTGGCCATTTTGTGTTTTGAATTATTCATCTGTTATTTATTCATTTTGATTTGATGCCTCATTTTTTTATCTCGTTCCAAGTTGGGTAGTTGAAATTTTAGTGATGAAGTAACAAGGGCATCTACTGATTATTTGATGTGCACTTTGAGAATACTTCTCTGAATATTCCCTTATTACAGAATTGAATTCCTCCTTTCCTCATATAAATTTCTTGGAAATATTATGAAGTACCATTGTAAAATAATTCACTCAGATGGAAATCGATCTAATGGAAAGTTCGTTGCCCAACTGATTATATGACTATCGTGAAGTTATCTTTATTTTCATTTAGTATGCGGTTATGCGCTGAATTTACCAGTACTTCGGCTGCAAAAATTTTGGTTATTTCAACCTATCTTCTAACGAAAATGGGACACTGTTTAGTTCTTCGTTGTAATCGTGCAGATAATTGGGTAAACATCAACCGAGGCGATATAATTGAGCATGATCTTTTTATGTAGGGAATACAAAATACGGTTACTTTACATTGTTTGCTTACTAGTTGGTATTCTTTCGTTACATTTTTAACTTTGTCAGTAGTTTCGAATTTAATTCGATATTGTCTACCACTTGCTTCAATTATTTGACTTGTTTTCATTTACATTTTGAACTGTTTCCCATTCTAGTCCCGTAATTAATTTCACTATTCTTATAATTGATATGTAATTTTCTGGCATGATCAGATTCGAAAAATTACCGGATATCGATGGTAGAAGTGAAAAATTAATTATTCGACGTCCAAATTAAAACGCGATTTAAACACGATTTCATCTGTCATTTAAAAGGCGCTCGCCCTTACCTCGACCACTCGCTACGTGTAACCTACTAATTGAAACTAATTGCGTACACTTCATCAAATGAACCGGAGCATTCAACCATTCTCAAAGTTACGCGAACGTTTCCGAACGAACGGGTCGTTTCAAAAGAACCTCTAACACGTCTATTGTATAGGTATGTGTTAACAAACCGATAACTCTGTTTGCGCGAGATTATATAATTTCAACCTCATAATATATGCCGAAGGTTTACATGGCTGTTGACAATCCCATTATTGATTCGTCGAAGCCGGTAAATGAGGCGTTTTATTTTAGTTACCTCTGACAGGCTTTTCATTTGCAGACTACCGATAGGTTCGTAGTTTTACACCAACGTATGTAATGAAATTTGACATCGGACAATTGAATCGTCACCCGTAATTCCTAATCGAAACTATGCAATACCGTGAATCCTTTTGAATGAAGTTTAGGTGCGCCCTTAAACACGATATTGCCCTTTTGAAAAATGTATGTTTCCAAATTCGCTTTTACCCAAGCTTTTTATACATCGCCAACACGATACGTATATTGAAGTCTTCATGCGAATATACCTGGTTTAATTTATAGGCTAATATTTCAGATTATCTGCTGGTATTAAAACAACGAATAGTTCGCCTACGCTTTATATCCGCTCCGGTGCGAAAAAAACGTGTCGAAATGAAAGGTTTTTGACGAAAATGCATTAAACAAAAAAAATTGAATTGTCTATTTTCTCTTTCAAAGATTTATGATCAAAAGCTGATACCTTTGGTGACGTTATTAAATTACTTTTTTTTTGTGAAGCTATAAGATCTTATAGGGTTATATGCTTTTTTCAAACGTTGGCATGGAAATGAATGCTTTTGAAGCTATATTTTTATATTTAAGCTATCATCATTTCTAAAAAGGGATCTTATTTTATTATGAATTTATTTCATTTTTTTCTTTCATCGTCTTATATTGTACCTTTGTACATTTTCTTGGCGTAGTGCTGAGTTGATTTGTGATGTGTTTGAAAATCCACCTCTCAGATTCTAGAAACAGTTTTCTAGTGAAAAAAAACACCCTAATTTTTAAGGTAATTTTTGGCCATTTTTAAATATGTTGGAGGATGCAGCGGCCATCGTATCTTCGTTTGAAGAGAAAGGAATTATACATATAAAAAATTAAGAACTTGAAAGTATTGTGGAATCTGACCGATAATTGATTTTTTTTTTTAAATCTTACTTTGAAAATGTTTAAGGTAATTCATGAAATAATTATAAATATGTTATTATAGAAATTTTATCAATGCATAAATTCATAATTAATTGATACAAAATTCATAAAACTACATTCATTTTATCTATGTGTCTTCAGATAAAAATCATCAGCATGAAAAATTATAAAATACTGAAATATAGGCATAGTCAATAATAAGATATTAATTTGATGAAAGATGAAAAAGTTATGATTTTATTTCTCTAATTAATCGTATATGATGAAGTGTACTGAATTTAAATTTTTTTATTTATTTTTTTTTTTTTTTTTTTTTGGAAGATGGAAGAAGCGAAAAAACGTATTTGCGAAATACAACCAGAGAATTAGAAAAAAATTAAACTTTCAAACTTCATTAGAACATTTGTCGCTGTCCATATTATCTGCGCCAACTCTAAATTATCAACTTATTATTCATTTTTGGAAATACTTGAAATTATGCGCATCTTGGAAAATCATATAAAGGCTTGACCTTCTTGTACTTTGGAGAAATTTGCAGCTAACAACTTTTTCAGTTTTAAAGTCAGGAAATAACATTTTTAAATGCAAAATATTTCAAAGTGACAAAAATAATTTTTAAATGCAAAATATTTCAAAGTGACAAAAATAATTTTTTCATTTTATTTTTGTTGACATTATTTTGGCAGATATTTGCAACAAATATGAGAACTGAAGTTATTTTTATATGTTTTGTGATTCATTTGAGAACTACCTCTTTCTCAACTCCCTTCGCTTTTCGAAAAAATCCAAAATTTGACCATGAACGTATTTCTTAGTTTGCCACAAGCACAATTTTAAATATATTGAAGGAACATAAAATAATAAACTGAGGCTAAAAAGGAAACCATAATCTCACTGTAGGTACAACATGAGTATTCTCCCTTCACCGCCGCTTTTAACTCTACCCGATCAACTGCTCAGATAATACAGTTGAAGTAGTATTCCGTACTTCATTCGAATGTACTCAGTATATAAATATGAAACTGGTATTAGATTTGAAATTAATGCCGAAAATCTTGTAGGAATACGTTGAGAATAAATATGCAAAAGATAGCGTCATAGTACACCACTGATTGATGGTTACATTAAACGATAAACTTTCGTTGGTTTCATGATTGAAACTCCAAGCACCGATGGGAGTACGCGATATAACCTTATCGCCAAATGATTATTTTATTACAACTCCCAACGGAGGCAAAAGAGTGTTCGCATTTGCGACAGCACCGATTCTCGGTCGAATTTAAAATTGTAAATTACCAGCCAGCTGCTAGCTACGCTAAAAAAGAGAATAAAATTGATTTGCGGGAATGGCCGGAAGATGTACGAGGTCGCTGATCTCGAGTTAAAATCGAAGCATCGTCGAGGGACGGACACGAGGTTGCTTTTTTATTTGCGGAAGCTCGCTGATGTGAGGTGAAAATCGATAAATTGGTAAACGTTTGCAAATCGTGTAAATAAGGAAATACCGAAGCGAAACTGGAATACCGAAATAAGTCATTTTTCAGCCAATAATAAGCTACTCGATGCTTTTTTTTCGCTTTCGTAAATATTTAATGCATCCTGAGGGGAATCGACTTCGTTCAAATGACCGTATCGTATGAGAGAAGGTGGGTAATTTGTTTAATCCTAAATGTATGAAGTACGCTATGGTGTGGTGCTCGATCCTCCTTCTCTGTTTTTCACCCTTACACGAGTACATACTATGTAGCACTTTTTACTTATCAAACTTTTGCTGTGGTGTGAAAAGCAAACTCGATTTTCTCTATAGACCAAATGGATTTGGAAGTTGTAATTATTTTACGCTTTTGGCGCGCTACCGAATCGCGTTTTTGTTTTAGGTATACTTAAAAGCTGCTTAACCATTTTTTCCCTCGCCATCATTACGTGGGTACGTGAAAGGCGGAAACTAACTGTAGCCAAAAGCGATTAATCTGCTAATCTCGTAAATAATAGTTTTTAATCGAACGTATACACGGAGTTTTCAACTCTAAATTATGATGCCAAATGTCTATACTTAAGATAAGCTGATTAGTGAGTATTCGAATGATACACAATCACTATGAAACAAGTGAATCGGAGAGTAGGGCTAGTATGATATTTCTGTTCGAAATGAAACGAATTTTGGCACAAAGAAGCGTTTGTTTTTGAAAAAAATAGGGGAAATAGTTCGAAACTTATAACGAAAGTGTTACCCTATTGCACTCTATTCAACGCCCAAAAGCTTTATACAAAGATGTAGCTGATAGTAAAAAAATCGTCAACCAGAGCAGTTCGAGAACTATATTTATAGTGAACTGCCTTTATGGAAAAACGAAGCTTTGTAGTTCAGTTCGGTAACTGCTATGTAATTAAACGCGTTTTCACGTGAACTACGGTTTTTTCGTATTTCAAACCACCGTCACTACCTATAGGTACTTCAGTACTTGCGTCACATCGATATTACTAGAGTCAGGTCACTGTATTGTCATAGTTTGAAAAATTTTTATGCACGTAGAGCGTGATTCGAATAAAGGAAGCGGAAAAAACCTATACGAAATTACGTGGAAACTTATTGAAATGACACGCGAAAAGAAATTTCATTTCGACGAGTAACTTATAAGCCAGACAGTATGATAGATTGATTTTAAATTGATGAAAAAACGTGTTTTCTACGAACGAGTAGTTTATTTTCTCATTGTTTCCACGAGTTCGCTCCGATAACGTATGCGAAAATACGTCAATGTAATTCCATTCGCAGCGTATTGCTACTTTCATCGATAGTTGTGTGATTCTTAATTTCTGAGGTGCAAGAGTAAAAGTGAGAGAATGGGATAGTATTGTTTTGTTTTAATTTTCATTAATTGTAATAACATTATTAGTCGTATAATTTATTTTTTAATTTTCAGTATTTACATGATGAACTTTTTGTTGTAATTAAGACGCATTTGAATAGTCCCTAAATTGACTTAATTTATTATTGTGAAAAATTTTTGCTTTAACAAACTTCATACAATATCCCGACTATTTTTAGAAATTTAACGCCTCCATATTTGGTTTTTGGAAATTTTTATGATAGAGAAACAAGTACAAAACGTTTTTAGTCGCTATTTGCATGAAAAAAAAAATGAAATAAAAAATTAAGCTGGATCCTGAGATTGAAAGCGGGTTGAAAAAAAGACATGAGAGCTAAATTCCTTTCTTATAGGCTCTAGATTAGTAAAAATCAATCGTTCGATTGCTTTTAACATTCCAAACGAGCGGAATGCAATTTGCGACTTTGTACATACCGTGTGACTCATCGAGCCCCGAGCATTAGACCATCAAATTCTCTACTCTGGAAAAAAGTTTTGATTAGATGTTGGTAACACTGTTTTACAGCGAAGAGAAATTAACGAAAGCACCGTTAATTTTTAATTTCTTTTTTGCTCATCAAAAGAATAAATGAAAAAGTCAAAAATCAAAAAAATGAACGCATACGGGATGACTACTTGTTTCGAACACCCCAAGCGCAAAAATCTTTCCCTGATAGAAATAAATTATATATTTGAATGATGTTAGTAAGAATAAATAGCAAAATAATATTTATTTAATGCTTAAAAGGGTTTATCAATAAAATTCAAAATTTTAATTTATACTTATGTTGTCAAAAATGCATATAGGTTTTGAATTTTTTCACCTTTTAGCTAATTTTTTCGCTTGCTATTATAATGTGAGAGTTACTTTACCACTGCTCAGCACTGGCGAGTGCACCAGTATTTATGGATGCGTTGCATTTCCCACTCTATTGATGTACTTAAATACTGTCTGTCAAATATATAGCTTGAGACTTTTTGACAGCGCAAAGTTAGGCAACAATTCATGCATGGTTACTCAAAATGTGGATTGTATTACAAAATAGGTAAATGTGTTATTACCTATCAACTCATCGAATTTCACTGCAAACTCATTTACCATACTTTTTTGTGCTTTAGTGTTTCGACTATTTGGCCAGCATTTTTAATTTGAACACATTTTGAGAAGTAATGAAATCGTGAAAATTGTCACGCTTTTTGCCTAACTTTGCGCTGTCAAAAAGTCTCAAGCTATATTTGACAGACGGTAATGTAGTTCAGGGGAGGGGCGCTACTGCCTTTTACCCAAGACTACTTGTATTCGTTGCAATATGGGAAATTACTACGTCATTTACCGAGGCGCCTTATACACGAGGGTTGTTTTTTTACACTCAATGCTGTAAGAGAAATTGAAGTACCCTTGAACAGTACTTTTTTCGTGTGTGTGTGTTACTTTCTCCTTTTTCCACTTTTACCTCTCTGCGTGACTGGTTTGACGAATGCGCCCGCGTCAGGGTGAAAAGTACCCTTCGTAAGCGTTGGCAAAGTCAACAGTACGCTAACTTGGTTATTTGCCTGCTGTGCTGAAGACGTGTTTTATTGTCGTCAATTTGTTTAACCTGTGTTGTGTCAGTACGAGTCTGCTGTTTTTATTTGGGTGAGTTTTACTCATTTTGTACTTTGCTTTGCTTTTGATATTCTCTTGTTAGCAGGTGTTCTTGCGAGAACACCAGGATTTCACTATGCAAGCGTACACATTACCCTACCTCAGCGACGATGTGAATCTAACTCAAGTACAGGCACTCTGTCGAGTCTCTTGGACAGCATATAGAGATTTGCCGCCACTGAGCTTAAAGGACAACACTATCAGGTCAATGTAGAAAGAGAGTATACGTTGTTAAGATACCTCATATGTTGATGCTGATTGCGAATAAGTCAAAGAGAAGGATGCTATGCTCTTGTAATAATTGTATCTGGTATATGGCATGTAGTTTGGTGCCCGTACTCAAACACGATTATGATTTTATGTTTTAGATTTTGGAGACAATTTAGAATAAGCCAGTCATACGCCCCACAACTACTATAAGTTTTTAAGTTTTAGTTTATTTTGTCCATATATTTTATGTGTAATAATTTTCACTTATTCTTTGCTCCCTTTTCTCTTGATCTTATTTCAATTTATATATATAAAATTTTACTTGAAATCATCTCTTTTTAGCTGAGTTTTTAACAAAACGATAGCTATTACAGCCTACCTGATTTGGGAAGGGAAGGTCGGGGGAGGGTGGGGTCTTCAAATCTTTGCGTTTCAGACCATTTGTAATCATCTGGCAAATGTCCAACTTTTTGGTATATATATATTTTTTTTTTATCTCCCCACGCGTAGCGCCGGCGAGTATTCATAAAATTCGCTCAAAATTTGGTGAGGAACTCTTCTTGAAAATGCGCAGAAGTATTTTTTTTGTTTTTTCGATAAATTTCAAAATGGCGGATCACTCAAATTTTGAGGGGGCTGGAGAAGAGGCAAATAGCTCAAATTTTTCGTTTTTGATTTCATATGAAAGAGTGAGTCACGGACACTAACATATAAATTTCAGCTTCTAAGTGCATATTGAGAGGAGTTAGATCAAAAAACGGCTTTTTGAGGAAGTTTTGAGTCATGAAATTTCTTGAATCTTCCATATCTCCCCACCAAATCAAGTTAAAGAGGTCAAATTTTGTGTGTGAGGTTAGTTGGTGACCACAATATGACCTCTTGAATTTGGATCAAAATGGATTCAAAATGGCGGATTATCAAAATTTTGAGTAGAGCTTGAGGAGCCTCAAGTTGGTAAAAATGTAATTAATATGAATTCATATGGTTATTGGGGATAAGTTGTATACTATATCCCGAATTCACTTCCATACATGATGTTGGAGGGGGAAGGCGGGGTTACCAACCTAAAATAGTGGTGGGGGTACAGGAGGGTCGAAAATTTTTTATTGCTGTGTCATATGATAAAATGAGCCCAAGTGACAAACGTATTTTGATTTTAGCTTCCTCAGTGATTTTGGAGGGGAGTTAGAGCAAAAAACGGCTTTTGGAGGGGAAATTGCTGCAGGAAATTTCATGAATCTTCCATATCTCATCACCAAATCGGCCTAGAATGGTCAAACTTTGTGGGTAGGATTAGTTTGTGACCAGAATATAACCACTTAAATTTGAGTCAAAATGGATCCAAAATGGCGGATTTACAAAATTTGAAGATAATTTGAGGACCCTCAAATAGTTATAATTTGAGAAATATGTGTTCGCATGATTATTTCATGGTAAGAAATACTACATTTGTGCTAAATTGAACTTTTTAAGTGTTTTTGGAAAGGATAGGGTAGGGGTTTTCAGACTTGGTATTGGGTGTGGCCTGTAGTGATGAACGGTTGAGCATGGTAATTACTAAATCAAAACAAGCCCCAGCTAAAAACTCAGCTCCAGTAATGCGGCATGGCTGCTTACGTTTTTTTTTCCTGTTGATATTTTTACAATGCTTACTTTTCATTGTAAAAGACTGTTACCAACATCTAATGACTATATTTGTTTATCAGAATAGGAAATTGTCTCTAGTGCTCTAAATTGGATGAGTCGCGTGGTATAGAGATCACGTATTTCATTCGAACTTGACAATTTTCAACAATGAATAATTTTGAATAGTCATACAGTCATGAAGAAAAACAAAATGAAAAAAGCAAAGAAAAAATCTTTTAAACAAAATTTCATTCCCACATGAACCCTTTGAAATGTGAAATTCACCTTGAGTGTTTCGAAAAAAGAGAAGATAGTACCCCTATAACTCGGATATAGCAACAAGACCCGATACCGAATCCTTTACTCTTCTCCTCATGAAACTTTTGACTGACGAGAAGACGAACAGATGTTTAGCGAAAATAGTTTACGCTTTCGCCATACTCAGCTGAAGCGGCGTGCAAATTTCGACTAAAAGTATTTAAACTTTCTTTCGGTGTGTTTGAAAGAATAGTCCTGGATCCCAGAAGAGGGTATATAGTGCATACCAGATACGACGAGTGTACGGAAATGTCGAAAAATAACGTTTCAAAAAAAGTTTTTGCCTCGAAAATTTTTTTCTCCCCTAACTGGTGAATTTATAAATATTTTCAAAAACTATATAAGTAAGTTACATATTTGCAGTGAATATAGGGTAAAACTTTTTATGAATATAATATTCGATAGGGAAAGAAAAAATTAAGCTATTTACGTATACTTTCACTCATATTCTAGTTTATTGGCGATGAAGTAGGTGAATGGTTGATAATTCTGGCTTTAGCGTTGCTATTTAATAAATTTTTCACCATGATAAAAATGAAAACGTTCGTAGAGCTTGTCTGTTCGTTAAACGTACTCGTTGATAGGGCTAGCTTTGAAACACAACGAAACAAAATAGCAGATCGAAGATCTATTAAAGGTATGGTTGGCGTGTTACGAGTAATTTCGTCTGGGCGCGTGGAAGCCACCATAAAAGTTAAGTAGTGAGAAGAAATTTGTTTATTGGCCTAAAATAGCTGGTTGTGGGGACTTTTAACGATGATGGTACCTGTACCAAGGGGCGTTGTAAATTTCGCATACGCCGGTGATGAGCGAATATTACCGCTCGTCAAATACTCGACACCTAATGATCGAAATTCACGCTATGCTGAAAAGGGTTTCACGGTTTAGCGATTCGTAAAAACGATTAGGTACGCCGGATAAGCGCTGCTTTTTAACGGGTACGTATCGGCTTTAATTGTATTTCGGTGGCGGTGGCGTTAGTAGAGGCATTTTTTCAATTAATAAAAAATAATAAATTTAACTATACGCGCGGTTACGCGATGACCGCCGATAACGGGAAAAACGTGTAAAATTACGGTATTTAAACGAAGAAAAATATTAAATATATTTCCGTTCGGGTTATCGATTTTTCATATTTCAGCGTCATTAATCAGGGAAGAAAATTAATGATAACGTTAGACCGGCGTATCGGCGGCACGGATTTTTTTATTTATTTACTTTGGATATAATGAAATACCGCGCCCTATGTTAAGCCGATATTTTGTTGAAGGTTGAAGGATTTTTTTCTAAATAAACCGATAGCACCGGGTACTTGGTGTACGAAGGTGAGAAAAATTAACATTATTGGGTACCCCATAGCAGTATCTTTTTTCTCTCAAGTGACGTAAGTGACGAATAATGCGGAAGCTCAACATTTTTTACTCCTCGAGCACGGATAAATTTATCATCTTTAGTCATCTCTACGGTAATTCAATTTAGAGGTATTCCTATATACGGTAGATAGGTCGCGTTCCACTAATCAAATCGGATTATATTTCAGTGACGAAATGTAGAAATAACGTATAATCGATATCAATTTGCTAGAGGTTATAAAATATAAGTCTCGCGTTTCGCGCTCAATAAACGTTGTTGAAAATTTTACGCCGTTCAGCCACGTTCTCGTTTTATCTCGCATCAAACGAAAGAAAAAGGATACCCGAGAGTGTGACAATGCCGGGCGAAATTTACGAAGACGAGCTTCCTCGATGGTAATGGGAATAGGCGGGGGCGGATATGAAAACAAATTCGGGATGTTAGAATACCAAGGGTCCCAGCCCAATATCGGTGTAAACAGTATTCGAGCTCGACCTCGAACGCGCCGCCACTTCGCCATTTTGTATAATGGCGTGTTTTACACGACTTAATATTTTCGCTTTTTACTGGCAAATCGTCAAAATTGCGGATAATTTGCGAAATAAAGATATAACTCGGGCGACCTCTCTTTAATGCCATTAGAAACCAGTGGATGCCAAAATATACCTCTATTCGGTTATTGAAGCTCGAAAGGAGCAATTTGGTACAATGTAAATTATTAAATTTTTTGTCAACATCGGTACATCGTAATGGTGAAACCGGAAAAGCTAATCAAAGCGTCGGGACGGTGAAAAGAAATCCTTTCGCTTAAATGAACCGTCCTATCTGCGGTTTTTGTTTTTACGGCACATAATAAAAATTGGTGACTCGGTTGTAAGACAAGCTCTGGTCGTTTCTTGTTATTAAAAGATGTACCCTTTTTAAATTCATTTTCGCCTTAGCGTTCTATTTTTTTCGCGCCGCTTTCTATTGTTATGAAACGTGAGAAAATAACGCGACCACGTTTATACATTATGACGGCATTCTTGGACCGAAAACGTATCCTCGTTGGGTTTACGAACGAGCGAAAAAAAATCGACCAGGCAACCATGAAAATATTGCGCTTTTTAATCGTCCAAATTACTTTTTTTTCGTCGCGTTAATTTCCATACAGTGTTGAGGTTTTTGCGAGGAAATGATACAGTGCAAAAAATACGAAATTTTACGTTGCCATTGTAAAGCTAACCCGCAGGGTAACTGGGATCGTGTTGTAATTTGAGTCGAAAGTGGAATTTAAACAATACCACGGTTGGGAGGATGTTTATGGTATGCAGGGTACACTGTCGCGATGTATGCCCCTTTATATCACTAGAGAGGCAACTCGTAAGATACTCGTGTATCATGGTCTGCCTACACTGGGTGTTACAGGAAGCGATATAAGTAAATAATCCACTTTTAGCGTCGCATAATAGGGGTCCGCGAGCTCTAGGCGCGCCTATATTTTTAGCTGAGTTTTTAATGGAAAACTAAGCTTGTAGCCCCCCCCCCCTGATTTAGGAAAGATGGGTGGAGGAGGAGATACTTGAAATGTTTACATTTCAGATTAATTGTAATCAATCTATCACTTTCCGTTACAATATATATATGCGTTCAAGATAGCGAACCAGCCAAAGCATAAAAATTGCTGAAAATTCAGTGAACGTATTTTGTAATGAATATTTCCAAGGGGTTTTACAGATTTTTGATATGACTCAAAATTGAGTTTTGCTCCAGTTTTGAGGCGAGTAGGATAAATATCGTGGAGTTCAAAATTTGCGGTCGTGATGTTATGTGATCGAATATATTGATATAAGTTTCAAGTGAATTAGAGGAGAGTAACGGATTTCTTACTGGTATTTTTGAGTTATTAGAGTGTGATGAAGGTTAGTAAAGGTTCAAAATGTTTGGTTATGGTGTTATATGATGTAGTGAGCAAGAGTGACTAACATAGTGGGATTTCAGTTTTTCAAGTCTATATTCAGAGGAGTAGGAGGCAAAAATAATCCATTTTCAAAGAGAAAGTTATAAGTGCGAAGGGTGGACCATCCTAAACATACAGTAGAATATAGTTAGGGTATTGTTAAATGAATAATCCGAGACATTTTTTTTTAGCGTGAGGCTTAAATAAATAGATCCAGTACACAACATTTCAAAATTTCAGCCTCCTTAGTGCATTTAGAAGGAGTTGAAGAAAAACTGACATTTTGAGGAAGTTTTAGAGTTGTGAAATTTTTTGATTCTTCTGTATCTCCTCACCAAATCGATCTAAAAAGGTCAAACTTCGTATATGGGGTTAGTTGAAGACCAGAATATGACCACTAAAATTTGGTTCAAAAGGGATTCCAAATAGTGGATAGCTAAAATTTGAGGAAAACTTGAGCAGCCTCACATGACTCAGATTTTGATAAATGCGCATTCATATGATTACTAGGGATGAGAAGTAGGTATATTTTTTACCAATTTCAGCGTTTCAAATGAATTTAGGGTGAAGTGAGAATATTGTCCTTAAAATGTAATGGGGAGGATGAAGGGTGGCGAATGTTTCATTACGGAGTCATAATATGAAGTAATGCCAAGTGACGAACCAAGTCTAATTTTAGGTTCATAAGTGTATACTGAGAGGAGAAGGAGGAAAAAACTCATTTCTGAAGGAAATTCATGAGTAGCACGCGGCTAGGTCTCCTGAAAAATATGAATAGAAATCACTAAAAATTGGATGAAGGAATCATCCAATGAAGATCTCGAAAGCCTATTTTCAGATTTTTGATTCAACGCAAAATTAAATTTTACTCAAATTTTGAGTTGAGGTGGACATTGCATTCAAGGCTTCAAGTTTGCTATAGTAACGCCATATCATAGAATGAGTTGAAGACAGTAATAAGTATATCAACGTTTGAGTCTCCCAAGTTGAGTTTGAGTTGAATATGAGAGAATAACGAGATTTTTGAGGATGTTTTGAGTTATGAAATATAATGAAATGTCCATATCTCTCCTTCGCATGTAAGTAGAAAGTTGCAACTTTATATGTGAGTTCAATGTAAGACTAAATACTATTCAGGGAAATAATGATTTCTTAATCACTGTTCCCCTTTTCCTTCCTTACACAATTTCTGTTAATATATTCTGGGAATCATATCTTTCAAAATATTCTAAAACAAAAATGTTTTCGATTAATATTAAAACAATGTTAGTCATAGAAAAATCAAACAAGAAGATATAAAAAAACCAAGTTTATAATAAACGTGCTAACGGAAATTAAAATGGGTATTTGTTGAATTAATTTCCTATCGCTACAAAACTGCACCGAAAGGGGTAATATGAATCGTCTAAATTATTCATAGACTTGAATTCCCAAATGCTTCAAATGACACGGTGCCATCTCGTAGTCGAATTGACCATGCAATGCAAATTCGCCGATGAATTTTCAAATAGAATATTAACTTATGGCGAACTGCCAACCAACCTTTAAAAAAATGGTAGTACACATCGAGCTCCGAAACTATTTGAATTATAATCTATCACCTTGCTGTAAATTATGAAGGGTTTATGTAAAGATGGAGCCTACTGAGGTGGTGATCCAGTCTTAATACACTTTAATTACTAAAGCAGATAAGTTTTAATTATATTAAAAAACACGTTGTGCTGTACGAAATTTAGGATGAAGTATTTGTTTCGATAAACGTTACGAGATAAATTCACGCTTTCGTATAAGAGTGGAAGGAGAAGAGGAGCAGGGAGGCGGAAATCTAGCTTGTTTTTACAACCATTCAGAGTAAAAGGCTCGAGAGAAGGAAATCTTGAAATTTTTATTTGCTTTGTGTTCGGAGAACATCCCCTTCCTCATTTCTATATTTGAACACGACGCATTTCTATTCAACTCGGGCCGAATAAAATGGAAATTTAACACGAGGTTAAACCTTTCCAATAACTATATCATGTAAAATTCATCGTCATAAGAAAAAAGGCAGCGTCTAAATTCCGCGTTGTTGGAATTCGAAGTCAAATTCACTCGTAGCGTATCGTAAAACAAAAAACAGCTAAGAAGTAGTTATTGAAGTCGGAATGTGGCGATACCTCGGGTCGTACGAGCAAAATACCGCCGCGTATCTCTAAATAGGTTAGTTGTACGATGTATGGTCATTGGAAAAGGGTTAGTGGAAGGAGAAGGGGTTTTCAATCATCGGTTAGATTTTTCAACGTTTTTTCAATTCGCTTTAATGCCGGACGTGTATTTGAAATACACGTACCAACGGATTACCATATATTGGTGGTCGGCGTGAACCGAGTTTACATTTCGAAATCCGTTGCGCGCGGTCAGCGTATAAATTGCAGACTAGGTCGATGCGGTTTGTGGTCGAGCAAAAGTATCGTTTGATTGACGCTGTCCAGTTCCGTGGGGTTTCCATAGCTCTGATAATTTCACGTCCATCAAATTTCATTTTGGAAGAGTTTCGAAAAAGTGGTACTCCAGTATAACTCCTGTTTTTCTTCGCCAGTCTTTCCAAACGTTTATAAACTAACAAAATTTCGCTACATCAGAAAAATTATCTCGCGGATGCACACTTTGTTAATTCCATCGATACGAAACAGTCCGTGATGGGTTTTTTCTTCTTGTGATCGATACAATGCTGAACACGTTTACTCATCACTTCTTCGCCACAGCTGCGTTTTGTAGGAAGAAAAAAGGTGGAATACGATTTCGAGAAAGTTGCCGGTTTTATTTAGAAAGTTCAAATTATAAGGAAGAATTTTACATCCTTTATGATTTTCGTTTCTCATCGAATAAATTTGTTATCGAATTCTCTCTTTAAAATTAGCCTCCACGACGCACTCAATGCTCCGGCCGAAGGATAATTTTGCGCGTCGCTTAACTCGCGATGAAAATCAATGGCTCATTACGTTAGGGTTTCAGCAGTGACTGGGGAAGTTACGTCGACTTTACCTCGTTTCAGATATCGAAGTAGGATTTCGCTGATGTGATACCCTTTTCCAAAATTCGTATTGTCTTTGATTTTTCTCGAATCTGTAGTCGTCGATGAGGAAATTAATTTATGGCGTAGTCTACTCAACTGAGCTATTTTCGAGGGTATTTTCAATGTTTCGGTTGAAACATCCGATGAAGATGGGAAAACTCGCGTAAATTTATTAATTAATTTTTTCATGGTTGAAATGCTTTTTCAGATGAAATTTTCCATTGTAATAATAGTATTTCGCTCATTTGCTTAGAATGGACATCCAGGAACCCCTAAGAGTTTATTTATGTTTAAGTTTCACCAAATTAACCTAGATAGTTGAAACCTCGTAAGTAAGTTTAGTTTCGGAACACGATGTGATCCCTCGAATTGGTCAGAATAAATCCAAAATGACAGATCCTCCAAATTTGGAGAAGGCTCGAGAATCATCATACGGCTCAAACTTGATAAATATGAACTCACATGATTTCTGGGAATAAGAATCGTACTATAATGGTAAATCCACATTTATACATGTTTTTGGAGAAGAGGAGAGGTGATTGTCTTCAAAATGTGGTAGAAGTAAACGAAAGATTAAACATTTTTTGAATGTTGCAACTGAACGAGTTCAACTATCGCAACTTGCTTAGGAGCAGTACTCGTAATACGTAATAGATCTACGCCATTGCACTTTGGGTACAGCTAAAAAATTGCGAACTTTTCGCTATTCTTCTGTTGTTGGTCTTATATCGCACAAAGAATAAAAAACCACGGGGAGCTAAAGCTCTTTATTTAAGTATTAATAATTACACGATAAATCACAATGTGAACAAACAGTAACACAAAATGGCATGAATATAAATATTAAATGCACATATCTATAAACTGGACGGCATTACGCAACAATGTCCTAACTGCACTTCGGCTCGTTCCAAGAAAAGCATTATGACCTATCTCACTTTGACAATACAGTAAAATACTTCATATCAATATAATTATGTAAGCCTGTGATATTTTAGTTCCATTTTTTGCAATAAAGAATCTTTACAAATGATAAGATTTGCATTTTGTTATTTATTTATCCAGAAAAATGAACATTTTTAATATTCTAATTCCATAACAACAGTTTCCTATTTCGCAACAATGACTTATTTCGCATCAACCAATCAGAAGCCTTGTTTTGAAAGACACAGAAGAATAAGAATTCATGTTTTGCATCTTTACCGTTAGTCCGTTATACAGTTTTACATTTGTAAAAACAAATATCTATTTCTATTTAAAAATAATGAACGAAGTACCTCTGGATTTGACGGTGCCTAAACCTGTATGTTGTAATGAAAGTAATGAAACATGCTCTGGTAAATATTATGTACTTATACCACTAATTTTACTCCTTTAATCGACGCATCAAATTTTCTTTTCAGTTTTGCAATTTAAATTTACAGAATAAATTTAGGTTTGAACAAGTTTATTGATGTTGGTTTGAACATGGGTCAGCTTATCAGTTTATCACAAAGATGATCACAACCAACAAAAATAAACAACAGATGAATTTTCCAAGAAAAAATACAACTAGGTACTTTAGGTCAATGTTGCAAAATTGAAAACTGCTGTTATAAGATTGTAGTTACTCCGTTCGCGTTTTTAAATTAAAAAGAACAGTTTTTCATCATTGAAATTTTGGTATGTTAATTAGGGTGCTATACAGATTTCAAAAATGTGGAAATCTCATTTTTGATGAAAATTGCACTTAGAACATTGTTGCATAATGCCGTCCAACTGCTGTAAGAGAGTCAATCATAGATTAGGAATTAAAGCGCGGTCGTATACATCTTACGACACGAGGATAAAACTCCCCACTCGTCATGTCCAGCAGGCTTATCGCTGGACGAGGATTCAGCGTTGCCAAATCCTACAAAAATGAATTCTACATTCTATACCCTCAAAAACCCCTACATTAATTTTTTTAATATTTTCATTCAAAATTGGAAATTTTAACCACACAGAAGCCCATTAGACTTTAGGTAGGGTCATTAACAAAAAAATGAATTCTACGTTCTCGAAATCCTCTATGTAAATTTTTTCTAATTTTAGTGTGAATATTCTCCCTTTTGTCGTGCTAGAATTGCAATATGGTCTACTGTGCGTTATTTTAATTTCAGCTTCTTAAGCGAATTTGTAGAGAACTTGGAGCCAAAAAGACTTTTCGAGGCTAAATCATGACAAATAATTTCACGAATCGTCTATATCTCCCCCATATCAACCTAGAAAGATCAAAGTTTTTATGCAAGATTAATTTAAGAACAGAATATATGACCTTTTATATATTTCTCATACAAAAATTGACAGTTTACTACAAGTTGAAATCAGACATTTTTATGGGGAAGTTTTTGAACAGTAAACTAATACTAAGAATTTTTTGAAGAACAATCCTTAAACGTCCCACTATTCAAAAACTTTCCCATGAAACTGTTAATGAATGACCTCAATATTTTGTATGATGGATGGGTCAAAATAAATGCAAAGCGGCACACCGTCAAAATTTGAAGAAGACTGGAGTAGCTCTAAACAGCTAAAAGTTGAAAAAATTGTCTTATATGAGCATTGTGTGAAAGAAGTACCTAACACATAAATATTAAATTCAACTTTTCATGCGGTTTTGTAAGGGATAGACTGGTAGTTAACAGTCTTGACACTGGTTGTGGCCCGTAGGTATGAAAGAGTTAGCAACGTTACCTCCAAACTTGACACGCCTCAATTAAAAATTCAGCTCCAGGCGACATAGCTGCTTACTTGAGCTCGAACTTTCCACAGTTATATGAGACCAGACAGAACCCACAATATCACTTCCTAAGTTTGTATCAAAATAAACCCAAAATAGTTGATGTTTTGAATTTCGCAGGGCCTTATGGAGTCGCCATCAGTACTAAATCTGATGAGTATAGATACGTATAGTATATACTAAGGCCTAGTACCACGTAATCGATGTGTTTTAACCGTGCTGAAGTAGAACTGAACGATTACGAGTGTTATCTGCCATCTGAAATTCCTAATATAGAATGAGTGCTTACTTCTTTTAATGTTGAGTGAAAATAATACGTGAAGCATTTCTTAATGATTATTGTCTTATATTTGAAGTTTTCAATACATTCATTTTAACTATTTACCTATTCATTTATTTTCTTCGGCTCGATCTTTTATTGAAAAACATGAAATTACCCTTTCGCAACTAAGAAAATTTAATTTCAAGCACGAGCTGAATACGATTATCTGTGCCTTGAATTTACAACCTTTAAATCTTTTACTTTCAAAATCTTTCAGATTTTCCAGCATGAAATAATGAAATTGAAAAGTAAGCGTCGAGTAATTCACGAACGAAAACTTGTATTTCAAAACTTTTTCATTCATTGCATTCTTGTAGGCATGAAATTTTAAGATTAGGTATGCAAACAATTGTTATAAAAAACAGTTACAAATTTTCACCAGATTTGATAAGGAGATAAAAGAAAAATGAAAAAATTGAAATTCTTGAGTTAACGTTTAAAGTCGACTAAACACGAAGAAAAAATCAATTCAGAACAACCTAGCGTTTGACAAGCTCATACAAAAGTAAGCTAAAAAAAATTTTAAACGAGGGAAAAAATTAAATTCAACTCTAAAAGTTACATGAATTGAAAAAAGTTGGAACGCGGCATGGTTTACCGATTACAACTCATCGATCAGGCGATTGGTTTCTAGCGAAGATAGTTTCGTGGAGAGAAGAGGAGGGTATTCCAGGTTGCAAAAATTCGTTGTTGAGACTCTCTGAAGTGGAAGTACAGCAGTGTCGAACAATCGATACAGAATAAAAGGAAAATCGTAGTACAATAAGTTGAATGGGATAATTCGAATACATTCTTTGGCTCCATATGCGCGATATTTTCTTGAAAGACACTGAGATTGGTGGTTGCTCGTATGATGTTTACGATGGTATACCTATGTGATGTGATACGAGTATGATGGACGAAGTAGTTTGAAAAGTAATAGAAATGTTATCCGCCCTGAAAATATTCAGTGTGTAGCGATACTGTATCTGTATAATTATAAACATTGGGAAAATCCACTCGGAACTCTGGCAGGATGTTGAAAGCATAGCGAGACTAGGTTCCTTGTGAAGACGAAAATGAGATATACGAATTCGCAACCCGTAAAACGCTCGATTGGCTACGCAATAAGATTTCAACAATCGTATTTCACACTCGACATCTTCCTCAATACCGGCTCCAATTAAAATATAAATTAGTATTTTCACTCAGTTAAAAAATAATTTTCAATGGAGATTTATACTGAAAATTGGATATTGTTTGCGTCGAATATTTAATATATTTCCTTCAGCACACCGCTGCGTGACGCGTTCACGTAAAAAATGCCCGTTAGAAACTCAATACAATAAGAACGTGTTTTAGGTCGCGAAATCTTCTCAGGAATCCTTGCCCTCCGGCACGCCCGCAGAAAAAGCTTAACACGAGTATAAGGGGAAAAAAGATAAAAGGGTGTTCGTTCTACAGTAAAGAAAACAAATTCGTTGGAGCCTGCTTGAAACAACGAAATTGTTTTTATTAAGACTTGAAACAACATTGCTCATTTTAACTTGGAAATAATCTCTTTTTATTTTCGACGTTTTTGTAATTTGTAAGCGATAGTGAAATCGAAAATTACGTTATTTTAGTACAGCTAGAAAACTCCTACGGATCTGTTTTGGTGAACTCGTTCGACTGAGTCGTATTTACATCATAACATTCTCGAGCGTAAGAGAAACCCTAATTTAATTATTTTAGCTGGTATAAATCTTTTGAGAAGCTTTTTAAGTTCATCAGTATTGTTAAAAATTGTCCTTTAATGGTTCGAACTTCTACGGTGGAATTCGAAGAATAACTAATTTAGGTGCTTTTCGTCACCTTGCTGTATATTTTAAAAATAAAAAAAGTGTGTTTTAGAGCTATTTTAAATTCAGCGCCAATATCATCACTGGAGATGAAAAAAGTTGCGAATGCCTACTCTCGGAATTTCTTTGAAGAGAGTAGTCGTAGATGTTTTTGAAGGCAAAAGAAATCCTGAATTTTTCATTCATTCCTTACCGCGAAAAATTTACGAGCGATACAATCCATTTTAATTTGTGAAAGATTTTCACGGGGAACGCGTATGCAAATTTATCAACTTCGTTATTTTCCTTGAAAATACGGCGTACCGAGTATGCAACTTTATTAACATTACTGAGATATCATCTATGAAGCAAAAAACATGCTCGTCTTGTTACCGCCACAACATGCGGTGAAGAAATGAAAAGTGAATCAGCCAGTGACCGATGTTTTTAAATTTTATGATATTATAAGGCCGATTAGAGTTTAATTTCCAACCAAGATATTTAGCCACGTGGCTAATTTTTTTTTCACCCTAATTTTTGATTTTAAGAATTCTTTTGAAATAGTTTAACGATGTCGAAAATATTCAAACTGTTGATAGTTTTGAAGACTAGAAATGTAAATGACGGTAAATGGAACGACCTTTCTTCGTAGTAAATTCATAAAACAAAGTTTTTACATAATTATAGCAAAAGTCTAGTTGATTAGATGTTCCCACGCTGCTGGCATCATTAAGCGTGGTCTAGCTGACCACAATCGAGTCAATTTTCTGGAGTTATCCCAATGAAAAGCGCCTAAGGTAATTTATTTTAGTAGATCGATAATTTAAATTACCTATTACTCACCTGGTATGATGAAGTAAAGGCGTTTGGAGGTTGACGAGTTTTTTAGAAAAATAAAATATTCAAATGTACGACGAAACGAATTAAATTATCGAAGAAAAGCGTGTCTAAGTTGATATTTTACGTTTTGACGATTTGTTAAATTTACACGAGAAATTTTTAATTGGGTCCTTTTTCAGCAGTTGGTTTCCACGGTAACCGGTAATTTTATAATTGCGCTGGTTGATGTTTCGTTTTTGGAAAATTATCTTCTAGGAAAACGAACTTTTTACTTTTTGTATTCGTACACTTGGTATGCGACAGTTTCGAGTCAGCGTATTGGCGCTAGCATAGCAGAATAATTTGAGAGCGACGAGACGTGGTACCTATCTTTTTATACTTTAATTGTTCGGGTATTTTAAAAGACGAGAGAAAACTTCTCGAACTTGATCGTGACAAATTTAAACAATAAATTAAAACGCGGTTATACGGTGTAGAAGGCGCGCGCGAAGAGACGAAGGGAAATAAATATTTAATGGCTATAGGAGAAAGTTTGATAGAAAATGTTGTAGGTACTTATACAGGCGCAGGAGAGGGTAAAAGAAAGTCCTAGTAAAGGATGAGAACTTAAATTACATTAAGGTTTTAACTATCGTCGACGCAGCGAGTTAATTAACATTTTTTCATCATTCGATTGCGCGGGAGCTAGCGGTGAAATTGCCGGCGTAAACGAAACATCGATATCTGATCTCGAAAATTGGGGTGATGCGACGGCCAATGGAAACGGAAACGAGAAAAAAGTATAATGTTTACGAAATGAGAAAGCTTAACGTTTCATTATCACTATTACTCTTATAACTACTTCTCATTGTTCACTTTTTCTGCGAGTCATCCCAAAAGGTTCATAATTTATTACGCACTTTTGCCTGGTTTTCGTATTTTGTTATTTATGAGATTTGGCGCCTATTTTATATTCATAACCTATGTGATTTACCTTCGCCATAAATTCGATATTCATCCGTACAATACTTATCACGAATACTATAAATTTTCTTCGCGCCGAGTTTTTCGTTTAGAAAATTACGTCCAATAGATGAATGATGAAAGTATATTGACCTTTGAAGTGTAAGATAATTTATGTGTGACTTTTGAATAATGGAATGAAACAAGTTAACCGAAGCATAAGTTCGAGAAATGTTTATTATTTTTGGTTGCTTTCAACTTGCCGGCCGAAAATCCAAATCAGTATAATTTCATCGATGAAAACTGAATGGGATTAGTTTCAAAGCTTCTAAAGAAACCCAAAATTATCTTGAATCTGAGCTAAACAGACGACAGTGATGTAAAGTGGGAGGAGCTTTATTGATTTAAAATCTTGAAATATGATTTCGTTAGAAAATTGGGCGTGGCCTAATGTACTAACCAGTTTTAGGTTTGAAACGATAACGTAGCTCCGCCCTTATGTGATCTTGACAGCGGCACGAAGGTGTGACTTATTGCTTTCTTGATCTTGAAAAGTAATTATCTCCATAAAAGAGTTGGAGCTCCATTTAGAAATCACATAGAAATTTAAAAGAAGCATGAATTGAAAGTCTAGAAGATCGAACTTGGTTATAATAAATTTTTCGATGATCTGATTTATTCGCAATATTTTCAAATGAATGTAAGTATACACAGACATACATAAAACGTGAATACGCGACGAAATAGGGAACTCGATTATGCCATCATGACCTTGACACACGTCACAATCTAAATCACGAGAGAACAAATATCCACAGTCCGGAAGTACGTGCCGAACGTTTTATCGTACGATCATTATTTTTATTCAAGTGTAAGTATATAGCATTCGAGTACTTGTACGAGTACTCGAACACGAAATCCATGTGCCGTCTTCGACGCGACGCGTTCTACACACAATAAGGTTGAAGAAGTGGGTCGATTCGTCATAGCCAATGACATTTTTGACGCTAATACGTGGCCGGAAAAGGTTTTAAATAAAAAATTTACAAGTCCGCGTCGTAAATGAAACGAGACCCGGTTGAGAAATAAAGGTAAATACGAAATCAACTTCGAATATTGCTCTTTTCACGGAAGGGCTAGATTGAAAAGGTGAATTTTTTATCGCGAAAAATTCAAAGCCTATACGCATTCCATGTATAACCGAAGACGAACGAGAAGCTCGCGAGCGGTATTCGAATTGGCGAGGGGGCGGAACGCGGTAATAACGAAGGTACATTTTATGAGGTTAGATCGGTCGAGTTCGTTGTGTTGGCTTTTAAACAGTGTCATGTTTTCGAAACGACAGCCACATTATATACGAGTGAACATTCCACTCTACCTGCATAGTTGCCGGAATTTCTTTACTCCCCATTAATCAAAAATATCGCAAATTTTCTCGCTATCACCGAGGTAAGCATATTAAAGGGTCCGGTCGCGGCTAAATTACATCTACGAATGAGGAGGTTCATTTATAAAATCTAGTCGACGAAATATTTTGTCGACGTCCCAACCGTGTACGAAGAATGTGGGAAGAATTTTTTAATTTCAAAATATTACGGATTGAAGAACTGGTACCAGGTTTTTCTATTGTTTTTCGCCGATAAACGTTCCTATTGAATATCCACCCTACTGTCGACGTTTTCGTATTACGCAGAAAAGAATTTTGAATTTACTGCGAAGATTTGGGCAGATTTTATATTTCATTTTCGCTCGCCGAATACATTGTTATCGGCGAAAAAGAAGAAAACAATTCGCTTTAAATTTGACAGTTCATTTTTCTCGAATTTTATACCAGTTTTACCATTTTATTTATTCGAAGTGTCGAATTTAATTCGATAAAAATAGTCGACGGACGATCTATTATTAAAAAAAAATTCAATTTAATTTCTTCTTTCGATTTCTTTCCATTTCACAGGCGGTTAATTCGCTATATTTGACCGGACGTGGTAATGACGCGCCAACGAAACGAAGTGTCTTGTCATTGTTATTGATTTTTCGGTTAATTGTTTCGAAACGTTGTTATGCGGACACGACACGTCGAACGTATAGTCTCATCTATCAAACAGGTGACGGACTGTATTCTCAAGTGTATTAAGCTATGCGACTGGTATCCGAGAACAAAGGGAAAACGTACGAGCCACTCGAGGCTCGTTGACTCGTGTATACGAGCGTCATCGAAAGACTTTATTCGTAGAATAACTAAAAGGACGATGGGAAGTTGCTTGAATGGAACCAAGAAGCGGGAAAAATTCAAGACTTGTATCAAAGGTTGAAGTGTTTCTAGATAAATCCGGTTGATCCTTGTTGACAAGGAAATTTCCGGCGTATAGAAGCGACGGCGAAAGTTTAGGGATCGGGAAGGAGTTAACGTTTTAAAAACTTTTTTGTATGAACGAGAATTTTTGTTTCGCGAAGATCTATACTATGTTGAAATGGTCGGAATTTTCGTGAGACTTCACAATCTTAGGAGAGGAAAACTTTTCGCTATGGATGAAGACGTTGATTTTTGAAGATGAATTAAAATTCAATGTGAATAATATTTTTCTTCGTTGGTAGATTTCATCATCAGCTATACCTGATAGAAAAAATAAGCTTTTCAAAAAATGGGGAAAGGAACTACCAACTAATTTAGAGGATTGCAATTACTATTCATTTATATTTTGTAGAACATGAATTATCACGAATGGGCTATCGATCGTGAGTCACACATCTGATACAGCCCTTAGGGCTTCCTATTGATTCTTTTCATTTCCCTCCCCACTTCATCACACGAAGTCGTGAGTGATTTTAAAAAACGTTTTTTGAAATGAATAATAATATTTTAACTTTGTAAGAGACCCATTAGCGAGCACTTTTTTACTCCTATTTATCCAGATTTCCTTTTGTTTGAAATTCGCACCCAAGCTCATTTTAGAAATCAAGAAGCCGGTCGCGTAATCCAAATACATTACTCGCTTCGTTTAATATAATTACTTATTATATGGGTTAAGATGCGATTTAATTTATAAATTAGACTCGCACACCGAGCAACCGCTAATGCTTCCCTAATCACCATCGCTTAGCTGGTAAGTATCCGGAATCTGTATTATTGGGTAATTTTTATTCCACCAGCGTCTTCTAATGCGGAGGATACTCGATAAAGCGTAACAGCAAGATAAAGATATCGCGGATCACGTTTAACCTTTCAACAACGTGTACTACAAATGCCACCAGACATTTATGCTGGAGATTCGTTGGGTCTCCATGTATTATAAAAGTAAGAATACAACGTCAAGGTAAATGGAATTGCAAAGGGATGGGTTCTTCTTCACATACATACCTGAAGAATATAAATAGGGAGGATAAGAGTATAATTTGTTTAGAAGAATTCATACACTTTTATTGTGATTTCGGTAAATGAGCAGTATTGCAAATTAATTCAAGGAGATGGCGCCACAAACCATATATGTCATCCTCCAACAAAAAGAAAGTCGATATAGATTTTTTCACTTTTAAAATTATCAGCTGAATGTTTGATTAAAAGCAATAGTATTATAGCCAATATTATTTGGGAAGGAGTGGTTGGGTAAGGAGGGTCTTCATCTCTTTACTTTTCAAGCCATTTGTAATGGATTGGGCCAAAGTCCATCACCATAGTTTATATATCTATAATCTGCGTATTTGTCTATCTATACTTAGATGTATCTGTGTCTATTCACCTATAAATATCTCCCTTGTTCACAGCGCTAGCGAATGTTGATAAAAATGGCTCCAATTTTAAAGAAATTATTATCCTGTGAATGCAATAAAATACAATTTTTTGTTGTTTTTTTTTTTTATTTATTTCAAAATGGTGATTTACCTAGATTTCAAGAGAAGTTGGAGGAAGAGTAGACAGCTCAAAATGTGCATTCATAATTTTCCATAAAACAATGAGTTGAGGGCACCAGCAAATTCAAATTTTAGCTCCCAAGTGAATTTGGAGAGGGTTGAAGTGAAAAACGACTTCTTGAGGTAATTTTGAGTCATGAAATTTTTTGAATCTTCTAAATCTTCTCACTAAATCGCCTTGAAAAGCTCAAAGTTCTCATGTAACCTAACATTTGATAAATATGGGCTCATGTGAGTCCTAATTTAATTTATTGAGTGATTTTGGAAAGGATAGATGAAGGTTTTCAGACTTGATACTGAGTGTGTCCTTATGGGCATGAAGAGATTAATAACATCACCCGCGGTGGTTGGGTACTTTTTTCTTTTTATGAGCATTAATTGTCTAATTTCCGATATTTTTCTATTTTATTGAATATTTGTTCCTTTTTAACCAGATTTTTTTCAATTTCATTCTTAATGTTATGAAGGTTTCTATCTTATAATGTTCCTTGATTTTTGTAACACCTTTTTTCATTTATTGATATATTGTTTTTGGCATTTTTTTTTTTTCAAATGAGTGAAATGGATTGTTTTACATTCTTCGCCAAAATTCAGAAGCAATCTAATTCACTTATGTGATTCTGCGTACGAATATATTGTCTTTCCATGAAATATTCGAATGAAATTATTTCGATTAAAAGTACTCCACTGAGTTCAATGATATGCAAAAAATGTTCCTTCTTGATGCTGAAATGTATGAAAATTATACCCGAAAAACGACATAAATGTAAATTCTGAAACAATGCCAGATTTTCGATTTTTACATCATTCTGTAGCAAAGCATCTACTAAGTATTTCTTGCGGATAAGATAAGAAAGAAAAAAAAATGATGAAAGAAAGAAACTACACGAATAACTCTATCTCGGCAAATTCTGCCACTGTTTTAAATAAAGCCTTCGCGTTTTGTTATTTCAATGCAGGCAACATTTTATTTTCTAAGTTTTTTTTTGTTTATTTTTTATTACGCGAAAGTACTTTTATCTAATAAAACGTCATTTATTCGTAAATACGGTAAAAAAGTTCCTAGTTTAAATTTGTTCCGTAGACTTCTGTTATGCGAAACATTCTTCGTTTGTTTTTATCTCGAAAACAAGAATAAATTTTTGCTTACCTAGTTTCAATAAAAACGAAAAAAAAAAGTATGAAAAACTGAAGACCTAGATATAAGCGTGTTTTTTACAGGCGGTAAATTGATATTATTTAATTCTTCAGCAGGTATTGCAAAAAGTAAAAAATTAAAAGTAAGCAGCTATGTCGCATGAATAGAGGTGAGTTATTAATTTGGAATTGTGTACAATTGAAGGTGATATTGTCAAGTAAGCTTTTCAACCTCACAGGCTATATCCTTTACAGAGTTCAAAACCTCAACTTTATCTCTATCAAAAATACTGAAGAAGTTTAATTTGAATTATATTTTACTCTTTGTCCGCAATAATCGGAAAAGCCCATATTTTTTTAAATTTTAGCTGTCTGAGGCTTCTCATGGTCACCTCAACTTTTTCCTTCTGTCATTTTGGATCGATTTTGACTTAAATTCAAAGATTTATGTTCCGATCTCCAACTAACTCCTTCCAAAAAGTTCAACTTTCTTAATTCAATTTTGTAAGAAGATATGCTAGATTGATGGAATTGCTTGCATGAATTCCTCTCCAAAAACCATTTTTTGCTCCAACCCCCCTACATATCAACTTAAAAAGGTAAAATCAGAAAAACTTTTCAATTTCCATTCACCCCTACCCTCCCTACATTTTAAGGTCTATAACCATTAAAAATTAATATATTTATTTGAGAAAATAATAATTTAATATTATTATTAAAAAAAAAAATTATTTTTGTTTAAATTTTCAACTTAATGAAATTTAATATAATTATGTACTTAAAAAAATAAACATTTTCAAAATTTATTTTTTTAATAATCAATATTCATCAATAAAATAAAATAAAATTTCAACCGAAATGTTAATTCAAATTGAAATAAATTTTACGCCAGTGAAATTGGCATACAGTATACCTCTCATATGAGTCCATATTTGTGCATTTTAGCTATTTAAGACTGCGCAAGCCTTATTCAAATTTTGGCCATCCGTCATACTTTAGCTTAAATAAAAATTTTACTGTCGTTGTAGGGCTCTTTCATTTTAGTCATCATGTGGGTTGTTATGGTAATAGATGACTGGTTCCTTTTAAGTTCGTAATTTCTAAAAAAAAAAATCACGGAAAAATACTTTAAAATAGATGTTCAACCATTTTCGCCGAAAGGAGCAAAACTCGGGGTTCGTTTCCATAAATAATCACCTTTTTACTGAGAGGTCGTTCTTATTTACAAACGCGTTAACAAGATTTTCAGTTCGGGTTATCCATATTTTGACAAGTTTAGCTAGACACCTTTTCGTGTTATTTCCGTTTAACGGCGGTAGACATCGTACGGTTCGTGTTTTCCGGCAGCGATGTAATCGATTTTTGGCATTTGTAGTTTCGCTCATCAATCACAAAAGGAGTTCATCAGAAATTAACCACGATGTTACGCTATGGAAAGGGTGGAAAAAATACGCGTACATACAAAATTAACCCAGTAAAGGATATTGAATATTTGGCTTACGTTGAAGGAATTCGAAATGAAGTACGTGATGAAATCGTCATCCTCTTCTCGACATATCCTCCTGGAATTTCTTTATAAAAATATAAAAACGTTACGGCAACGCATATCAGAACGAAACGAACCGAATTCGATTTCGGTTGAATTTATTTTCGAATTTCGCGACGCGCCGGCATAAAGAGAAGCACGTATACGTAGGTAAGAAACGGAAATGTTGCAATGTCTGAGCATAAAAATAAACCGGCGTACCACTTCGTTTGACAAATCACGTACGTTGACGAAAAATTAGCGTAAACCGATTCTGGGAGTTGGTGTGGTTGCGGCCCATTCGATGGTTCGCGTTTCAACTTATTCGTCGTATTCTCTCGATACGCGTTGAAATAATAAATCCTTTAGTTACGTAAGTAAAAAACGCAGCACAGCGAAAAACTTTCGTTATAAGAGATTTCACCGAATGGTAACTCAGAATGCACGCTCCGATGAACTCCTACTAGGATTTATATAACTTTTGTACGAGCGAAGGCGGAAAAAATTGTAAACATTCGATACGATTGAGTTCACCTAGGAACTCTCTACCGACTTTTGTTGGTCTAATTTTTCAAAATAGTCGGATTCATCGGTACAACGGTTTTCCCTTTTGGATATTTGTACCGGAAATTACGAATTTTCTTCATTCTGATTACAATAATTTTATTTATAATTGTTTCCTTTTCTTTCTTTTGCAATAATAATGAAACGATGTGAAGAGTGACTTATATTGTTTTGAAATAAGAAAAAAGCATCTCTACTTCTCCAAAGGTTTATTTGCTAGCGCTTTCGAGTACCGAATGTCCTTCAGGCTTATTTCACCAATGATACAAACATCCGAAAACTAAAGACTAGGCAAAAAGGCTTGGTTGGAAAGAGACGGTTGTGAGAAAAGGATGTTTATATTATACAATCTTTATTTTGGGCGTAGCTTCGCTTGTGATTGAGCTAGAAACCTCCACGAAGTCTTAAATTGTAGCTAAAAGAGTCTAGTTTCAGCCCCTGGAAGCACAGCCTCCTGAAGGTCATAATTTTTCAAAAATTTTGAATTTTCCAAAAAATGACGTTTTGAAAATTTGAAGAAATGGACGCCCAATATGCAATACTTTTTTTTTAGCCAACAAAAATGTAAAAAATTCACGTAGAAACATTTATTTGAGATACAAAACACTTTTAACAAAACTCGCATACGAAAGTTACAGTTTTGTCATCAACTCAGGCATAGTCAACGGGGCACCAAATAAAGTTGTTCTAAGTACATTGAACATATTGGAAGCCTTTAAATATCCAACGTTCTTCTTTTTACTATATTTTATAGCGTTTTGCATTGCTTCCTGATCGCAGTTTTTTCGTTTCTTTGATGTAGATTTTCCAGCCATATCGTATCTCTCTGAAATCACAAGTATTCCATATTGAGCAACTTGCATTTTTTTTTTCAAATTCAAATAAAATTGTGTAAAATTTTTTTATGGTTGAAATCAAATATACCATTCGAAGTACTTACTTTCCTCTTTCCGAAAATACCAAACATGAAATATTTTAACCAATTTTTCACGACGTAATTTTAAAATTAAAAAACATCAACAAAAAAAAAATTATCACAAGAATCGCATTTTCGTTGATAACAGCCACAATAATCATCTGATCACCACCAAACTTCGTATGGCATGGTTTTTTCACTAGCACAACACTTTCTACTAGTTACCGGTAGAGTGCGTCTCTTACTATTCGAGAAATTGAGCTATTCCATATTAGGAGACCATTCCATATTTGGCGTCTCTCCTACTTGGTACCCAAAAGCGCTAGCAAATAATCCTTTGGAAAAGTAAAGACTTTTTTTTCTGATTAGAAACACTCTTCCACCACAAAGTCATTTTTAATACCATCTGTTGAAATAGTTATGAGCGAATACCTACCAAAAGGAATACAATGATTACATTTACAACTTATAGGCTACCTAACATGTCGTGATACATGGATATGTAAGTTTTTTTTTTCTTTTTTGTTGAATTCATTTTATCACGGTATTTGTCATTCGTTTACACGTTAATACATTATGAACAATTGCTAACTTGTAGCTTTGACCATGCTGAATTTCCTAAAGTTATCAAATTACCTGAAAACCATCTATTATATTGATGTGATGTTTCCAGCTTTTTTGAGATCAGAAAAGCGCATTAAAATTTTTTCTTCAAATTTTATAGAGTTTTTATTCTGAAAAATTATCAAGTTTTTTTTATAAAGAATCTTAAACATTTTATCTCTGTTTCGCTACATTCTCACGTGAACCTACTCCTTAGAATTTGGCTGATGTAGTCGCAAAACATGATGCTAAATCTTTCCTTTCTCCAATACTCCTGCAGGATTTCATGATCTTAAATTCCGCACTAAAACAACACTGAAAATATTTACAATAAAACTTCTGCTTGAAGGTTCTGTCCTCAAATGAATTGTGTACTAAGAGAAAAAATGTTGTGCGTAGTTTCCTCATTGGCATTACTTCACTTACCATAGTTTCCTTTTGAGCAGCAACCTCCACCGCATCCCTTACGGTTGCTCATCAATAACACTATAGAAGAATCCAATGTTTGGTTTTGGATAATCGGCTTATAATGTATATTTTATAATACGCTGTGTCTAACTAATTTTAACACCCCAAGTACCAAATTCTCTTCATCCACAAACAAGTATTTGTTATTTTATTTATTTTTATGGAATTACGAAATTAACACATAAATAATTATTGTTTCTTATGATTTAAATCAATAATTTATAAGATTATGAATGTTTTTAAATTTTCAAAGTTTCATTCCGCAGTTAATTTTGCAACACTGATTTTGAAAGGAATGATTTTAAATCAATCAAATAACCAGTAAAAGAGGTGTTGAAATTAGTTAGACACAATATATTCGAATATCGGCTTCTAGTATCGTTTTATAACTTATTCATATCTTGATTGTTAAGTAAAATATATTAGTCGATGCCTAGCCACTCTTCTTTTCACTACAATCCTACTACGTTGTACCAAATTGTTAATTAACTTCCCAGTTGTCACTCTTACTCTTCTCTTGGCTTTCCATGAGCTAACAAACCTCCTGAGTAAAATTTAAATCTACAACTCCATCCTTGCTTCTGGCTCAAATGGCAATTTACAGTACGTTAAAGAAAGAAAACTTTTTAATTTTTGAGATTTTTTTTTTTCAAAATAGAAAATTCTACTTTCTAACTTTCCTAACAGCTAAATAAACTATTGATGTATAAGTTTCATGATTACTTTTATCACTAAATGTTTCTGCTCTTGACATTTTTTTTTTCTTCTTAAATTTTCCTATTTTTGAACCATTTAGAATGGTGAAATTTTTTCAATGCAAGTTTTTAAGCTCTACATAATCATCCAAGCATCTCAAAGTCCTTGAATTCTCTCGGTTCTCGGTTGAATATAATTTCTCAAATGGTGAAAGGTTTGTTTTACATACAAGATTGCAAAGGTACTAGTTTCAATTTCATGTTAGAAATCGCAAAAGTGCGGGCAGGGAAATCGACCGAAATTTTTGTTTGAAACAGTCAAGGAGTGGGTACCTTTGAAGATCAAATTATGCAACCAAAAAAAAAACATGATGTAGAATAAGTTACTTAGCTCGACTTTCAAAAATAAGGGATGACCTGTAAGCGGTGTTAGAGATTAGCTTTCGACCGAGGTGTTACTCAGTGGTTGTTCACATCCTGGTTTAAATAAATAGTGGCACCTATCCGATTCATCTTGAAAATTACAGGATAAAACGATTCGTTTGAAGTTAACGATGCAAAAGACGACACAATGCTGCAGGAGAAAGGGCGAAAAAACGATTTTTCTCATCTGGCGTACGTTTAATTAAAAATTTAACGCAAATAATAAGTAAACTACGACGACGCTGGGTTGTACATGTGCCAACACCATTAGCAGTTTTCGTTGTCTAAATGGGAATTCCGTTGTGGTGAAATTAGACAAGGGGGAATGAAAAACAACAAAAAAATATATATATCCGATTACAGGGAGTGCATTCAAAAACGATAAATTGGCGGGAAATTGTTTCTACGCCAAGTGGGAAGGTTTTGGCGCGTATCCGTTTGGAAATGCGGATGGAAGGAGATGTGGAAAAGGTGAAAAAAAAAAACGTTTCGGCGATTACTTCGTCACCTATCAGCGATTGACAAAACGCGAAGAACGTGCCATTTGCGGAAGTCGTCGGGCCGTTTGCGTTCTCTTGGGCTATAATTCAAGCTAAAAATTGCCTCGACTCGACGAGAAGGATGAGAAAAGGGAAATAAAAATTCTAATAGTTATCGTCGAGTGCCGACGCCGTAAGACAATATCAAGTACAGGGTTTACATTTATCTTGGATGCGATAAAGTGCCGGACTGGAGTCGTTATTTTCGACTTTTTAACGGCAATAGAACATTTTACGGCGTAAAAATATTTCGCCAGATAGTTGGGCGCGAACAAAGTTTGGGTTATATTTCAGTACCTGTGTCCCGTTTTTATCCTTATTTATAAATCCTTATGAACTCTTTATGTCGACGCGAACGTTTTCGCCGCGCTGTTTTTCTTCGGCGTCAATAAAATAACGCGACTCTCAGCGCTGAAACTAAAACCGTCTTTGGATTCGCCTCAAGTGGGAATAAACTACTGATAACGAGTTTCGAATGTAGTTAGATTTTAACGCGTAAGAAAATGATACAAAAGCGTATACCGTTCGAAGGTAAAGTCGCCTTTAAGCCCCGATGTTACCTATCGCGACGACTTGTCCCTTTCGCTATTTTATCGCTTAATTCCACTTCGCAGTTTGAAACATGATGAAAGTTACACCTTGGAAACTACTAAATCAATTTCATTTCGAAACGATATCGTAAATTACACTTTAAGACGGACCCCCGAAGTTTACATCTGGTAAAGCAGACGTTTAAAAATTTCAACCCGAAACTTCAATTAGTTTCGGTTTCCGGTCCATAGTATACACGATTTATCGCCCGCTTTTCTATTCGGTTCGCGAACATTTTCAAGGCCTTGTAAACTGCAAATTTGCCATATTGATACGATTGAATTCAAATTCATACGATATTCGCATAGCGGTGAAATTTCGTCACGCCCAATTTTATTTGTTTTTGTGTTTGAATTTTTTACCCATTTCGCGACAATATCTCTCATGTATTATTTAGACTGGAAATTGCTTTAGCTCGTGCCATATATTGCACGATGTCGCCGGAGACACCTGACGTATGAAAAAATTTCTTATTTTTCGCACGTCCCGTCGATCGAGAAAATGTGGCGTATTGAATTACCTTATTTTTTTCTCAGCGAAACGTTTTCCGCTGAGTTGACGACAAATTTTAAATATTAACTCGAGTCGAGGATAGTGTTTTCTTTCCAACATGGTGCAGATTTAAGCGCGTATGATTGAATTAGACGATGGATTTGTTTTACATTGCTTTAATCCGTCCTGGTAGATATGAATTAGCATAAACAACGATATCTAATACTACCTTATAATTATGTAAATTCTGGTGTCGATTTGATACATTAATTAATTAGTCGACGGTGAATTATTCAAAATTGATGAATTCTTGTGGTGCGAAAACGCCAGGAATTTAAAAAAAAGGATTGAAGCTACAGGCGGTTTTAGTTCACCGTTTATAATGATTATTCCAATGCCCTTTGTTATTTGGTTATAAAATTTATCGAAGTATTGGGAAAATTTTATTTATTAAGTGGATACAGAAAGAGTCATTGTTGTATGCTAATGAAATTACAAAATTCAGTGTTTTGATAAAAATATTTAATCACAAAATCACAAGGAAATCCGTACAATGTAGTCCATAAATTAGTTTGATTCTTTTTTAAATGGATTTTCAGCATATTAAATTTCTATTAAGTATTAATTTACTGAAAATTATTTTAAAGTCTTTTTTTTAATTTCTTTGAAAAAATTGTTTTAGAAAATTTACATTTCTTAAAATAATTTTACATCAAAAAAGATTTCAAATGAGAAAACTTTGTTTACTGAACAGAGTTTTCAATAAAAATATAAAAATTACAGCGTACCTTATGTTGGAGAGAGAGATCAAGGAAAACAACTCCTCATATCTTTGAGTATCTGACCCTTGTAAATGATTTATGACACATGGCCAACTTTTATTATCATGCATAGGTATATGTACGTAGGTACTATTCAAGTATATAATACTTATATACCGTGTGTCCGATTGAACTCCATACAGACAAATCAAAAAAATTCCCTTTTATGATACTTTGAAATAATTTCATATCACATTACTAGCTAAAGTATTGTGATTGGTTGTGGAAATAGAAATCAGTGTAAGCATCATCACAATTATTCATTCTATTCAAAAAAATAAAATTCATCAAAATCCTAAAAGCAATTGTTTATATTCCTAGAAATATTTTGCGAAGGTTAGTATAGGTTTATACTTCAGACACTCCTTTCCTCTCTCCCGTCTCTCCGAATAGATAAGCCATTCATTTCCGAGATTTGTATCTTTTTGTTGAAGCGTGCACAAACATCGATGTAATACAAATCATATCGTCGACTCGAATTACACCACGTACAAGGCTGAAGCAAATCCACGTCGGTTCGATTTTTCGAATTCGAGAGGTGGCAGAAAGGGAAAAAAAGTACCTCTTCAAAGACTCGAGGCGAGAAATATGGCGCTGATTTAGAACTTTTATCGGATGTAATTTCTCATTCGAGGCGAGATAAGAAAGGTGGCGCACGAAAAAAAGAGTAAAGAAGCGAGCTTGATTGCGTTGTCAAAGAAAAAAAAAGTGCTCCATAAGCCTTCTAGCCAAAATACGGGAACAGTCGATATTCTAAATTCGAGTATACGTATCGAAGGCAATTTGATTGTGATACGGGATGAGGAATGGAACAAAGTGGAGTTTTTTAAAAGGGCAGGATTGTTTTGACGTATATGTAATCGAGCCCACTACATGAGTTTTTCAAATAATATTTTAAGACTCTTGAAGTTTAAAGTTGAACGACTTGGCACTATGAATTGTCAACCAAATTCAAAACTAATTAAGCAAATAAAGCTTCAAAGAACATTGTAGCATACATAGGTGAAGAACAGAAACGAACATTAATTTGTCACTTTTCCCGAAAACACAACGTTTATTATAAAGAAAATTTCAAAAACTCCACGTCATCGCGGTATGACCTGCACGACATCGTGATAAAGGGAACGTCGTAGTGACGCATTCTAATTTCATGCATCAGTTAATTCAAGTGTTAAAGCTCGTACCGCATTCGAGTTCTGCGGCATTAAGTAATTATTCGGGCGAGATTCTTCTCTCGTTTTTACACGTTAACCGAAAACGCGTGCTAGACGTTTGCATTCATTGAAATAATACTGAGGGAGAATTTTTCAAATATTTCGAGCTCATTTTGAATGGGATTTTCTCATCTTTCGGAGAAAATCACCTTCAATCGTAGAAATGTATTATGGTCTTCGAGTGAATGATGAAAAATGAAACGAATTACCTAGTTATTTATAACGAAGAAGATGATCCGCTTATAAAAATGAATTCTTTCCTTCGTCGAACCGATCGAAGGACTTGAGGGTATTATCCGGTTTAACATTAGATACGAGTCGAGTAAATAAAGAATTCTCTTCGTGCTTCCCTCAAATAGGTGACGTTTCCCGTTCAACATCAATGTATTTCCGGCGAATAGAATAGGCAACTTATAGCACATCACCATCGTATTTACGGCAATTCACTTAGGCAACTTTTCTGACATATTTATATTACTTACCTTGAATTGGATAGGCAATGTTTGTAGCACATATTGAACATAGAATGCAAATATGACGGATCAAAAAAAGGTTTTTCGAGTTGAACATTTGAAAAAAAGTTTTTGAATAAGTTTTCAAGTTTCAACGTGTGAATCTTATTTGTATGCTGACAGTACGTATGAAAATTAAAATTCGATGTTCCACCAGTTGAAATTTTAAATACACAAATTATTCTCTGAAAATGAACAACTTGAAGAAAGTGGTATTTGCATTATTTTTCTGCTGTATTTACGGCGAATCATATAGACAACTCCTTCAGCATATTCATCAATGTGTACAGTGATGTATATAGACAACTTTTCTTACATAATTATCATTTCAAACGTTGGTGAATCGAAAGCGTGAATTTTTCAAAGTGAATTATTCCAGTTTCAGCCGTGATTTTCAAAGCTGATAAAATGTACGCTAGAGCTTCCCCCACTCACGGGCTTGTCGGTGTATGCGTATGTCCCTTAAAGTTCAAAATGTATGGAAACTTCTTTAAACTGATAAAAAATGGGCAGAACAAAGGCCTCAAAAGGCTTAGCAGTTTTTGTCGAAAAATTTATTATTTTATTCAGTTTGGGTTTTTTTCTCGAAAAATGTCCCCTGTACCATTTTCGGACTCTCTTTCAGTTATAGAGTGTTTCCTAAGGAAAATATTTACTTTGACTGATGAGTTCCTTTTTTTAAAATTATTTTTATGATTTTATTTATTCAATATTTCGACTCTTCTACATATTCTTTGCTAATGAATTTTTCATTGAATTAAATGTACGTGGTAAAGTTTTTAAATCAAGGGTGTTGAAGATTTCCTCGTAAAATGTGATTTTATTTTTTTTAATTTTGAAGTTGAATATCTAATTTTTATAATTTTTAAATATTTTTGTTTTCCAAAATTGATACAATTTCCTTACTCATTTTTAAAAAGCGTTTACATCAAATAAATAATTCCGTACTCATAATACCACTATACAAGCTTCTAGATGAAGTTAGTACCTTGCGGCTTTTTGTGGCAGTTTCTATCCGTCTATTGTAACATCCATTTACTGGAAATTAGGATTTTTGAAAGAGGTTCTGAGTAATGATTCCAAGTACATTCAAAATCGTGATTATAAGGTTTCATGAAATTTCCTATTGCAATTTACCTTTCAAAAACTCCCTTCAAATCTACTAAGGAAAATGAAATTTGAATCTTAGTCATGAAATGATCTCTTTATTTCTCTTAAAGGGCTGGGAATCGTCTCTGAAATGAATATAAATTTGATCTATTAATTAAAAATTTATGAAGATTTGAGGAAGAGAAATGTTGAAATCTCTTTCGATTCCCGCTTGAATGAAATAAATAATCCAATAATTTTATCACCTAATTTCGAATCATATAAACAATTGTTTTAGGGGAGGGGGAGTGGAAACATTTTGGAGGAGATTAAATCAGAAATCATACTAATTTTCACGTACTCAATTTGTGATATTAAATCATATCGAAAATTTTTGAACTTTCGTTTACCCCTAACAGATCTTAAACACAATTACCTCTTATCCTGCCCTTCAACGTCACCTGTGAGGGTGGGTTTGGGTTAACATAAACTTCCTATCACCAATAATCATATGAGCTGATATTCATAAAACTTGAGCGATCTGAAGTTACTCGAGTCTTTCTCAGATTTCGACCATTCGCCAGTTTGGATCCATTTTTATCGAAATTCAAGTTTAAACTTTTTTAGGTGAGTTAGAGAGGAGAAATGAAAGATTAAAGAAATTTCGTCACTCAGAACCTGCTCAAAAAGTCGTGCCATATTGGCTACCAATAGAATAGGGAACACAGTGAACATTTTTCAGTGACAGTAAATTTCCTAATAAGTTTAGGCATTTGGGTAAATTATATTTTAGAAAACGACAAATTTCGAGTTTCCAACTTATTTCTTTATGTGACCTATATTTATGGAAAATATTTCGCGGCAAAGTAATGCGATTTTTCAGTTGAAAAGAATAAAATTTTCTTCGCCTCGGTTTCCCTCGCTTGCGCGTTAACTTTCTGGTAGTATAATTTGTCGTTGAAAACATCGAAATAAATTCGATGGTTTGTGTATAGGTCGAGCAGGTTTCAGAAATAAACACTCGCTGAGAATTTTATTGAATTTTCATTGGAGGCTGAGAAATGAGGGTCGACTTTTTTGCTTCTTGGTTATTGAATATTCGGTTCATTATTGAAGGTGCTGACATGATGAATTTGGAGATTTTCGTTTGTATTTAAGCTTTGTTTTCTATCTCGACGATAGAGGAAATTATAGTGATTGTGATAATCTAACACCCGTTTTTCTCGTTTGTTCACAGGTGAGTTGGCAAGAATGCGATTATTTCACGCAAGACCCGAGTTCACGAGGAGTCAGGTTACCAATATGTAGGTTTCGAATAAAACAATGGGGAAATAGAACGACGTATATTAAGCAAATACCGCGTTCACAAACCATGGTAGGCGAGTGAAGAGAAAAAACAAATGAAAAAGGATGCTCTATTCTCACCTCTTCTTCCAACCCCTTGTTAACGTACGATCTCGTATTCGCTACCGAATGTTATAGCTGTGTAAAGCACAGCAAGAACAAAAACACGGTCGAATATTCGATTACAAACGTTGTAGACTTGTTAATTATTCCACATTTACGATAATAGGTTAGGCGTTAATCAACACTCATCTGTATTCTGCATCGCGTCGAATAAACGCTTTCTTTCGAATAGCGAGTCGCGAGCGTTTTGGTATTCGAATCGGGTAAAAAAGGGCTGTTTATAAGTTCGGTTTTCCGGTCTCAGCGACGGCGTATTGCGAAAAAAGGGAGAGAAGAAAAACACTTTTAAATTGGAGCGACTAAATTAGTTTTAAGCCATTGATTTTGAACTTATTACGTCGGAGGTGGATCGTAGCGCGTGGCACGTTCGTGGTGGCGTAACTTTTATCTATATTCGTGTTATAATTATGCGCCGAGCGGTATTACAATGAGGAAGTTTTCGCTTGGCGTTATTTATTTTAATTTTTTCGAATATTAAATGCGACTTGTACAACATTTTATCATTTTTATTAATGTTCATCACGAATACGAGTGAAAACCACCGTCAGTCATGCGTGCGGTTGGTGAAATCGCGGCCTTGTCTAAAACTCCAACTAACACAAATAATTGTGTTTTGAACGCGATTAATGTAAATGGATTTTTGAAACCTTTGATCCTATACGACGAAGTTATAGAGGGCTGAGAAGTGCTTTGATACTATACGGCACCATTGTAATGGCGTCGCGAAGCGAACGCGGTTTTAAGCCGTTCGAGCTTTTAGACTTGACAACAACGAGTTGCGAGGTGATTGATTTCTCGAGTGTCGAGTCGTCTAGCCGACGTGAAAAGGAGCGATAAAAAGTTTATTCGTCGTATGAAGGCTTCGGTTTTATAATTCACCATCGACGTGAATGAGTTAATGGTCTTCGATTACAGCGGGTCACTTTAGGCTGCTCGAAACTCCAAAATTGGACGATTTTCGAGCTTGGTGACCTTCGATTCTTTGTGTCGCTTTCATTCCTTTTATTTCATGTTAGGTCTTTCGTTTATTTTATAAATATGTCTCGTGGCTATACTTCGAAGTTCTTATTTGAATCTCTCCCTCTAGTGAAGTATAATGTTCAAGTTTTATTGATTTCATTTCGAATTGAATAAATTTTCTTCCTCCAGGTAAGAAAAAAATGTGTTTGAAAAGTAGAAAGTACATGTATTTCAGTGATTAGATATTTCGATCATCTTCGGAGGCTGGAAGATTTGCGAAAAAAAAGAAATCGATAATAGAAACCCGTCACTGTCACGATACCGGTATAATTATCTTTTAAGAATGGGTGTACTGAGAAAGAAAAAAAAAGAAGAAATGAAATAAGAACACATTGTGTAACGCTTCATTATCTCTTCGAGTATCGTCTTCATACGAAGAATGAACGAAGCTACTTTTCATTTCCTTTTTCTAGAAGAAGCTTTTCGTCTAGAATTTCTATATCCGTTTTGACAATAAATGAAAAGTGGCAGTATAAGATGCTCTTACAATAACTATTTCGTTACATGGTTTATTTGTATTTTTCTGTTACGATATCGATCCTCGATTTTTATTAACCTATAAAAAAGACATGGCCAACCATACTACGCTACTTGGACCAAGTTTTTAATTGTAGCAAACTATGATTTGCATACGCATATGGTGTTAATCGCTATAATCCTACTTTCAGTATCGCTATACAAGGTGTGTGGAAACTTTAAATGCATCCCAAGCAGCATCATTATGATTAGGTGGTGAATATAAATTGCATGGAGGGAGGTTAGAAGCGCCACAAAAAACGTGTTTTAGTCTATATCATTCAGGGTTTAATCGTAGGGCAAAAATGGTTGAGTGCAGTTTCGTTCTCACAACCTTTATATTAAAATTTTTTCGTCACTATCATTGGTTCGTAGTTAGGTGCGTTTGAGGTTTGGTATTTTGGGGCTCCATTACTACTGGCTGATTTAACTACGCTATTTGACATTATATGCATGTGCGACGACTTGTGTCTATAACAATTCATTCATCTTCACATCGAGGTCTTAGCCTTCTTCCTTTTCCACTACATACATACCCAGCTAAGTATAGATATTTTCATGGAAGTAAAATGGGTTTAATGTAGTACACAATTATGTGTAACACCTTTCAACAACATACCAGTTTTATGTGATTCCCAGCCCTCTTCTCCTACTAACATAATATGTATAGTTACATTTAAGGATGAGCTGATTGCATTAGATATTTTTGATTTTGTATTAGAATCTACATAAATATTCGAAGGTGTTGGTACTAAGATAATATCACGTGGTCAGCAGAACGTGAAATATTTTTAGCTGAGTTTTTAACAAAACGATAGCTATTACAGCCTACCTGATTTGGGAAGGGAAGGTCGGGGAAGGGTGTGGTCTTCAAATCTTCGCTCAAAATTTGGTGAGGAACTCTTCTTGCAAATACGCAAAAATAGTTTTTTTGTTTTTTCGATAAATTTCAAAATGGCGGATCACTCAAATTTTGAAGGGGCTGGAGAAGGGGCAAATATCTCAAATTTTTCGTTTTTGATTTCATATGAAAGAGTGAGTCACGGATACTAACATATCCAAATTTCAGCTCCTTAAGTGCATATTGAGAGGAGTTAGATCAAAAAACGGGTTTTTGAGGAAGTTTTGAGTCATGAAATTTCTTGAATCTTCCATATCTCCCCACCAAATCAAGTTAAAGAGTCAAATTTTGTGTGTGAGGTTAGTTGGTGACCACAATATGACCTCTTGAATTTGGATCAAAATGGATTCAAAATGGCGGATTATCAAAATTTTGAGTAGAGCTTGAGGAGCCTCAAGTTGGTAAAAATGTAATTAATATGAATTCATATGGTTATTGGGGATAAGTTGTATACTATATCCCGAATTCACTTCCATACATGATGTTGGAGGGGGGAAGGCGGGGTTACCAACCTAAAATAGTGGTGGGGGTACAGGAGGGGTCGAAAATTTTTTATTGCTGTGTCATATGATAAAATGAGCCCAAGTGACAAACGTATTTTGATTTTAGCTTCCTCAGTGATGTTGGAGGGGAATGATAGGAAAAAACGGCTTTTGGAGGGGAAATTGCTGCAGGAAATTTCATGAATCTTCCATATCTCATCACCAAATCGGCCTAGAATGGTCAAACTTTGTGTGTAGAATTAGTTTATGACCAGAATATAACGTCTTAAATTTGAGTCAAAATGGATCCAAAATGGCGGATTATCAAGATTTGAAGATAATTTGAGCACCCTCAAATAGTTATAATTTGAGAAATATGTGTTCACATGATTATTTCATGGCAAGAAATACTACATTTGTGCCAAATTCAACTTCTTAAATGTTTTTGGAAAGGATAGGGTAGGTGTTTTCAGACTTGGTATTGGGTGTGGCCTGTAGTCATGAACGGTTAAGCAAGGTTATTAGTAAATCAAAACAAGCTCCAATTAAAAACTCAGCTCCAGTAATGCGGCATGGCTGCTTACATTTTTTTTATGATTCACGACAAAACAACGGCGGCTCACCGGGTTTCGCTCGATGACCTGTGTTGCCCATCCCCTCCTGTCACAAAGCATAGTTGAATCAGTTGTAAATGAGGCCCCAAAATGCCGAATTTCAACATCTATAACTTTTGACTTACGGGTTATAGCCCAAAAATGTTCGTATGAAAGTTGTAGGAAAATTTATGTAGAATACAATAGCACTCGACTATTTTTGCCCTACGATCAAAACCTGAAGAGATAAATAACGAAAACCTGTTTTTTGAGGTTTTAACCTTCATCATGGTGAGTCACGCTCATCATCTAGGAATAAAGTCTTTTAGTGTGTTGTTAGAGGAACTAGTGTATACATATTTATGAAGAAAAAATTCCATTTTTATAGGCAGACTTGAATTTTTTTTACGATTTTCCGCGAAACTGAAATAAGCGCAGTATATGATAATGGCGATATACCTATGTGCATTGTTGTATTTCTTGAAAAATTATTGTCTAAGGATGCGGATGCTTAAGCTGGGTGAATAGGATGCATTTATAAATTTTGGAATATTACCTTTTTCGTGAAATAATATACGATAAACAATAGAAAGCCATTAAATGCTCTCGTTATGGTTTTTAGCAAGGACATTTTCATCATGATACCGTTAAAGATACCGATATTATAATGGCGATAACGAACTTGGTGTAATTTTCAGTCTCACGTAATACATACAGGGTGTTTCGATACGAACTAGCAATATAGTTAGACAACCAAAAATAGATAGATGACTGATAAATTGCTCACGTTTGAATATAAAGGCACGGATCACATTGATGTCTTTGAATCACCGCAAAAAACTTTTATGCAACGCCACTTACTTGAATGTACGAGATATTACATATTGATATAATGAAAGGTGGTATTTTACTGCCATAATTTTTTTCTCAGTATTTTTGAGCGTGAGATCAAAGCTGAAATCAATAAACCGCTATTTTTCGTAACGGTATTTCCATATTCATGACTCCTTTGTTTGAGAAAATAGACATTCATCGTACATAGGTTGCATGACCGATAAAATTACTCGATCAGTTCGTGGAACACCCTGTATGAATATTTAGCATTAACCGAACAAGGCAAGATTAAGCGATGAAAAAAAAAACGGGCGCGAGGTAACGGCGCGCTTTACAGCGATGGGAAAACAGCTCCGGCACCATATTGGAGACCGGATTAAAATTTTCATCAGCTTAAATTAGTAGCGTGTTCGGGTTGTCGGTTTTAACGAAAATGACTTAACGTTCCTTTCAGCCGGCACACGCTTTCGTTTAAAGGTGTCTCATCAAAAATTCAAATTATCCGAGGAAATTTCTTTGAATGGCGGAGCAAAATCATTAACCTTTGACGCGAGCTGCTGAAATTTTCTATATATTGTGGACGTTTCAGTAATGAAAATAAACTTTCCGCTTTTTAAATTCTCGACTAATTTCAACGTCAAATAACTTTTAACCTGTTATGAGGCATTCGGTGAATTTTTTATCAAAGCTCAAATTCGCGACGTGTTTTTCAATCCTTGAAGTATTCGTTCTCAGAAAATGAATAACATAGCCTTGAAGTTTCGTCTAATCGAAATTCGATTCGTTTGCGTGAACTTTTCAACCTTGATGCTTTAGGTTGGCCGACTTTCATTTTCTGAAAGTATGCGGACAAATACCAAACAATATTGGCTAAATGATTTCAAAAAGTTATTTGAATAATTCCAGCCTTCAAACTTGATGGTAACCTTTGATAAAACGGATTTTCAAGGATTTGAAATGTTGGAAATTGAGAAAAAAAAATGTTATTTCCAAATCATGTAATTTTTGCTTCAAAAGATTGTATATTGCTATCTTGAGATGGAAAAAAGATACTTTGGTTTAATGTAAATTTCAGGAGTCTTAAAACTTTTTCTGATCGAATTCAAAAACATCATGAATATTTTTGATGTTCTTTTCCCAATTATTTCTAACTGAAGGCATAATTTATGAGACTAATGTATATTACTATATGAATTTGAGTCCATACTCTACATCAATCCTTCAGGACTTAAGAAATAAGTACGTTCACGTTCTACTTGTAAACAACGTATCATACATATTTCTCTGAATTGAAATTTTTGACTAATTATATTTATAAAATAATGATATCTTGTTGGATATCTTTTGTTGTTTGAAAAATTCTAGAATCGCTATTTAAAGTCTTGCAGTTGTGATTTTCGACTTAGAAATGCGGTCATTCAACATGATATTCTTTATTACATGTTCATGCAACTATAGCCATATCACGGGGAAAATTCAAAACAACCAATCAAAGTGTAGACTAGATTACAGCGCCTGTATATTAAGCAATTGGTCCTACTTTGATTTTTTGTTTGATTTTCAGAGCGTAGTAACATGGTATTCGATACAATTTTAATGAAATGAATTATGACTTCGTGAACCATGAACAACAAAAATCACACAGTTTCTGATCCTATTCTCTTTTTTTGGACATTTTCACATTTGATTCGCATTTCGTTCTTTAATCTTTCACTATCAAACTAGGTACCTGTTCGCTCTTCGTTCCTCAAGCATAAGCTCCATTTCGCTGTCCTTCTCCCCAAGTCAAAGTTGATAGCTGCAATTAACCACATCGTTTGTGCTACTTTTGTGCTGCTCCCCCTACGGACATAACATACAAATTTTATGTTCTCATTGTTTATTTCGCTTCTTCAGAAAATTCAAAAATCTTCGTTTTCTCTTGTTCGCGGTTTTCGTTTTTGCTCTCACAACAGGTACTCATTTTTTGTCTTAAAATTTCCAAATTTTAAACCTTTCGTAAGAAAACATAAATTATGATTTTATTTCATCCATGTGATATTGAAATTGTGTAAACTTCTATTTTTTCTTCAGAACTTCAACACAACTTATTTTTATTTGCGAAATTCGATTTCATTTTTAAATCAAAAACATTGTACTAGAAACTAACATTTCTCCAGCTCCCCTATCCCCTCCTCCCTTATGAAAAATGTGTTTACGAATAACATAAATACGTGCACAATCATGCACAAACAAAGCACAAATGAATGCGCTATTTCCAAGTCGAAAATCGCAATTGAGGGCTCATTTCTACCGTGTGTAGAAACAAAGTAAATGCGCATATAAGCGTAGAACAAACGAGTGATACCATTTTCTAATTTAAAATTATAATTGGAGGCACATTTCTTCAACATTCATTCTCCTTTTATTGTTGATCATAAAGATGTTATTGTGCACGAACCAGAAGCACAAATGAATGACACCATTTTTAGGTCAAAAATCACAGTTGGGATAATTGACGAATAAATTGACTTATAATTCGGAATGTCTAACATATAAAATTTTGTGGTATATTTCCCTGGTCCCCTTTTCATGATTTTTAACATGAAATTCGTATCATTCCTTTGTGCTTGGTTTGTGCACATTAAAGAGAAATCATCTGCCTCGCCCCTCCTCCATAAATTTCCACCAGAACTTGGTGTCGTTCGTTTGCGCATCTTTGTGCGTACGCATTTATTTCGTTTGCGCATCTTTGTGCGCACGCATTTATTTTGTTTGCGCATCTTTGTGCGCACGCATTTATTTCGTTTGCGCATCTTTGTGCGCACGCATTTATTTCGTTTGCGCACAAACCCGTTTTAAGAAGAACTGCGAAAATGCGGCCTATCCTTTGCGAAATTTTGCAACAAAAACCATGTCATTTGTTTTTGCGTTGTTTGTGCGTATTATGCACACATATTCCATTTGCATCAACCATTTTCACGTGAGAGGAGGCAAACGAAACGAATGACAACAATTTCATGTTGAAAATCGCGAAAGGAGGCTGGGGAAATTGATCCCTCTAATACTCTATCTAAATGTGAAAAAGTATGCAACTTGTATGACTTTCAAGGACGTTGGATGGCATTCTCTGAGTCGCGTATTCTCAACAACATTGTAAAATTGGGAAATTTCTCAAAAGAACGCTCGATTGGGTAAGATGTTGTCTAACTCATGATCGCACCTTGCATCGTATTCGCCAAGTACTGAACGTATAAAGCAATAAATAAATATCATTAAGGTAAATACGTGCCTTGTAAAAGTATGTAGCTACGTACGCGGAGTGATGATATTAACAAACTGAATTATTTATCCGCAACGACACCTCGTATAGCGCGAGGTGACGAAGTTGAAATCATTTGAATACCAAGATAGTGTATATAGATCGGTAGTATCTCGTATTATGCTTTAACGACCACCGTTACGGAGGCGATAAAACGTCAAAATGAAAATTGATATTATTATACTTTCAAATCTTCGTCATTCGCTTTTTTCATTTTTGTTTTTTTTTTTTTTTTTTGAACCGCTGCTATTTTTATTCTAATTTTGAGCTCATATCATATAAATAAATGATAACGAAAAATTACTCGCTGTCGTATTTCGCGTATACGTAGAACGCAGTAACTCGACATTCCGCTCGATTAAGTTTAAAACTATCGAAACAATGTTTCATATACCTAATTCACGGTCCATAAAATTAATTGATACGCGAAATAACGCGTATTCAGAGTGAAAAGTTTTCCCGCGGGTGGGTATAAAAATGCGAAAAGAACGAAAAACGGAATTTATCATAAGTTGAAACTTTTTTCGGTTCTCGTATTTTTCCTCGATTTTCGAGAAGACCTTGCGAATAGATTAACAAAATATGGTGGTTTAAGTGAGAAAAATAATAAGCTCCGAAATTGCGGTAGCATTTGGGTTACCAAAATAGATTCAGGCGTGTACGAAGCCTGGTGGATTTGGTTATTGGTGGAAAGGAAAGGTGGGGAATGAAAACGAAAAAACGTTGTATCTTGATTCGCGCAAAAGTCTAAAAAAAGCTATTCTTTGTGCGGCGAAAAACGAAATTATTACAAGACCTTTCAAATTTTCCATTATTTATGAAAGAATATGTATAAAAAGCTAATACCGCGGGAGCCGATTTAAATTTCAATATATAGAATACCGTTTTCGCATAAGCTTTTAGCGTTCGCTCATCGTTGGCTTTTGTCGATATACGCGATCAGAAAGTAGGTACGTTGAAAAACAACAATAATTTAACCTATAAAATCATCGTGGACGTATTCGAGGAGCGTCGCTGCGTACGCGGGAATGCGACGATGAGGCGAGGGAGAGGAAGGATTTTTAACAAAGCGAATACAAGATGTAAGATAAAAGGAAAGAGTTTTGTAATCACGGGGAGAGCGCAGAGTAGACAGCATTAAATTCGCATTACGCTACGATGGGGCAGAAATCAGTATCGTAGCTAATATTTCGTTGTTTTATATTTTTCTCTTTCGACTGCAGAGAGAAGAGAGTTGGGTATTACGAAAAACGGAAATTCTATTCGACTACTTTGCATCAGCGACGTTTTGAAATTTAAATACATTTTTTTAATATCGTCAGAAATACATTTTTCTTTTGTCTAATATGTGACAGCGTCTGCGTCGTCATGCATTTAGCGTTTTTATTGCGCGAAACGTAGACGGCCGTCGGGATATGGTGCGAATTAAATTGAAACTCGGTGGCGTTATTTATTTTATCATTTTCCATCATTTATAACTCCGGCGTCGCGTTATTTCGCGATATGCAATTCAAAAAGCATCCAAGCGCCTTAATGACAAAAGCCTCTTATTTCGGGGGCGCTAGGCGACCTGATGCGAGTATACGTGGAACTGTGTGACAAAAGTCGTTAAACGGACCGCATAGTGTAGTTAAATGTTGGGAAATAAAATTTAAAACGCGTTCCCCGACATCTGCGCCAGGCCCCTTAAGACACCGAGCTACCAAGCTGTTGCCACTCTTTATGGACTTAATAAGCCACCGGCGGCGTACCCTTCTAATCTCCGTAATTATTTCGCGTTCTTTACTTTTCGACGGTCTGATGGATTTTTTATTTCAACAAGTGACCGCGAAATAGCAAATGGTAATTATGGAAGGTGATGAGGGAATAACAGTCGGAGTAATGGGGAATGTGCTGGTATATGAGTGAACCGGTAATGTAATTTGGGCTGCCTATTTTTTCCATTATAAGCGCGATGATGGATTTATAAATGCATTAACCCGTTTAACGATGATATGGCTTACATTTTACCTAGTTTTGTTTGTTTGTTTTTTTGTTTTCTGGAATGAAATCAAATTTGACAATTTCAGCATTTAACGCTGAATCAATGAGCATCGATTTTTAGCGTGGAAAATGAACTCTTTTCTTCCATTCTGCACGAGTCATTCGGTTCCTCCTTTGTTCTCCTTCTAGCCGCTCTCCTAAGGCCAGGGTGCGGAAGATTACCCCAGACTCAAGCTTCTGAGATTGACAAGAAGGTCCAACTATTATTTTTACCTCGGCAATAATTCTGGGTCTCCTCGGCCTCGCTTTCCCCTTGATAATTAACAGGAGCACAATTTTCGAGAACTAAAAACATGTAATCTCTGGAACTGTTTCAAAAGTTGTAAAAAATTTGAGCTCCGAGGAACTGCTATAGTTTAATTTCATCAACTTTTTCTTTCCTTCCTTCGAAATAAAATTAAACTAAAAAAAAAAACTCGATGAAGTCTATGAAGTCAACAAGTTGATTAAAGATTTACAATACAATCTGAAACCCATGAAATGAGAATCAATTTTTTTCTCATTTTTGATTAAATTTCCACTTTTAGGCACTTTTTATTTTTTTAAATATTTTAACTTTTTAACATGAAATTTTTGTGTGATTGAAAAACTATTCATAATTATTTTATGAATTTCTTAAAATTTCCCAATTTATGGATGTTTTTTGATTTTTAGATTTCGTTTAAATTTTTTATTTTTCATTTTCATTTATCTTTTTTTTTTTACTTCGGAACACTTTTTCATTTCCTAAATTTTCTCACGATGATTGATTTATCTATGAAAATATTACAATTTCGAAAAAAATTTCATTTTTGAACTACGTACGAAGATGAATCTCTTTTTTTTTTAATTCTCAATTTTCTGTTTTATTTGTCTTTTTGAATAATTTTCTATTTTCAGATAGGTATTCTTTTATTCTGAAGTTTTACCCGCATTAGAAAATTTAATAATGATGAAACTAAAAAAATTTCGAATAGTTTACGATGGATTACAACTTGTTGTAACACGAAATGTCATTTACACTTATGTTCGAAATTTCAATTCGGTTAAACGTTATCGTGATTTTATAGTTGTTAAGGCGCGTCGGTCGGTATACTTGGCTACTCGCAGGTAAACTGTTGATTAGTCAGGTATATAGGGTACTGGCTAACCACCTTGGTCGTGCACATTTATATAATGCCACTTTGATACCGTGTAAAAGATCCTTACATTCCTATCATAAATGTGTTTGTTTTATTAATATTATGATGTGATTGCTCACGGACGTTAACTATAATATCTGGATATTTGGCTGATCGCAAAACGTTGCGGTGGTGGTGGCTTATAATTTTGTATTTTAATGCTGTTGAAAGCAACGTTGCGGTGGGCTTGGCTGATATCTCTATTTCAGAGCCGTTTTATTTACACGCAGCCAAATATCCAGATATTATAGTTAACGTCCGTGTGATTGCTTGTTTACTTTTTTAAGGTAGTGGTGGGTACTTATCAATATTTTTGGTTATTTTATCTGTCCATCAGTTGTTTGATTTCTACCTGAGAGAGTAAATCTGTCTGCTTAACTTCTCTATAATCGCGAGGACAATGAAACTTACCGGGAGTTAATTAAATATAAACTAATACTTTCGCATGAGCATCAAAGCTTACTGCGACTAAATCAATTATAAACTTTTACTTTCGCGAGGGCTTCACAGTCTCGCAATTAAATAAAATATGTAAAACTAATGCTTTCACAAGTGCTCCAAGCCTACCACTATTAACAAATGATATCAAGGGTTTGGGTTCGCAACAGTTCTCTAATTATCAACATACGTGACCCTTCAAAGCGGTAACTACCCGCCATAATTTTTAATAAATTTTATAATACTTATTATAAAATTGCAAAACATATGGAGCGAAGGAGTTAATAAGCTCTACACCCATGCATTTTGGATCTTTAAAAAAAATATGGTGATGCTGTGATCCTCTTCCTCTCCTCAAAATACTTGATTATGTTTACTAATATGATTACCGGAGAATTAATTTCATTTCACATAAACAAGAACAAAAAATTCTTTATTGTCATAGTCATCGTGTTCATTTACCCACAAAATGATGTCGTATGATTATAATTTGGCTTTTTGAAAATTTCTTTAAAGTTTGGAAACATCATACGCTCTCACCTACAAAATCTCACACTCATATTAAAAATGAAATCCGTATTCATTGGTGTTTTTTGTTTTCAAATTTTTCAAGCACAGTAAAAAATTATTTTTTTAATTTTGAAAGTGCAGCTCCCGATTCTCAAGAGTTTTATGACGATGCTGAAATTCTCTTTGTATGCATTATGAACCATGAAAACTATCGATCTCTTTTTGCAGAAATGCCCTTCCTACAAAGTAGAGATAATGAAAATTGACTATATTTTGCAAAAATTTCAACACTTTGAAAACTGAGTGTGTCTTATTCATACTGTTAATGAAGTGTGGAAGAACCCTAATAGCGATGATTTACTTCTCTGGCAAAACAAACTTGTTAAAAAAAAACTAAGCAAAATCAAAGGACATGAGGTCAAACGTGACCGTTTTTTGGATGAACTAACATGGAATAAATTTAAGACACGACGTTTTTAACCTTGAATTTCTCCAAAAAAATTAGAGAGAATGCATACCAACGCATGTAAATGTAAATAAATAAATGTTTAAATGCCGCCTTACTCAGCCTCCTCAGCTAATTACAAAGGGAACACTTGATGTATCTCCCCCTCATTAAATGTTTGAGCTCTAATCCGAATCCCTTCACCCGAGTGCCTACATCGTACACCTCCGCCCAAATTTCACCTAATGTAGTATATCCCTCCAAAAACATCTAACTCTTTGTTTTCTGCAATCATACTGTTAACCAAATACCAATGTGCGTATTTTTCTATGAGATGAAGCTGAATTTCCCAAGTTGTTTTTCTCAACCATAAAAATTAATGATTTCTTGAATTTATTCTTAGAACGATTATTTTGACTTTATGTAATGAACTCGAATCCCAGCTTTGTCATTGTTCGAGTGAAGAAGTCATGTTCTTATTATTAATAAAATTTTATAAAAATTTCTTTTTATAAATTTCCACTTGAGTGAATTTTAAGCATACCTACTTAATATCACGCGTTGTTTAAAAAAAAAAATAATAATTCAAGAACTTCTTTAAAAAAAAAAAATATTTCGCATTTAAGCAGATACGTACACGTTTTAAGTGTACATAAAATCCAAATTCATGTTTGCTTTTATGTACTGGAAAAACTTAAATTATGACTGGCATTCAATGTCAAGGTATTTTATCCAAAATGTGAAACATCATTTGGTACAAAAGTAAGTTTAAGTAGGCTTTATTTTTCAATTTAGAAATCGAAATCATATTATCAACATTTATGGAGTTGAATTTACTGGAAATAATGTATATTATACAAGTATTCAAGGACGACGTAAGGTTGTAATTGTCTTACGGGACGACTTCTATTTTCGAAGTTCTTAATCTTCTTGCGAAGATGTTGAAAGATACGTGTATTTAGTATGCATAAGTCAGTGTGAATTCCACAAAGGCTTTGTTACTTTCGCTGGGTTTATTTTATGAAATGTTCAAAATAGAAAAACTATTTTTATCCAAGTTCTCAAAGAATTCACCGAAAACGTGAATATTACGTGGAAAATTTCTCATCCTTGATACCAAGTAATTTGCTGAAAAAGAGAGTTTCGAATCGACGATTTTCTGAAATCATCTCCATCATTTTAAATTTTTCCAGCATACAAATACAAAGGGGAAGGTCAAAACGTACGTTTGAATCCATTTGTTATCTAATCGGTAAACTTAGTTATTCTGTTTTAGCGAACGAATCGTTGTTCGTTCGACATAAGTTTTCTCATTTAACTTGATCGTCGGGGAATTGAAATTACAATATGGCGCGGATCGGCGGAAGGTGGGTTGGAAAAATCTAAATATTCCAAATAGGCTGCCACCAGACTCAAAAGGGGACGAGGATAGTTTATAAATGAGAAAAATTCCAGTTCTTAGATGATCGGTATATCGCAAAAGGAAGGGGTCACGACCAGGGAGATGAGCCGGAAATTAAAAGAATTCGAAGAGTAAAACTTTCCTCTTCTTCGGCTAAGTTATTCTATTTGAGTAAAAAAATTAGATTTTTTCTCTTCATTTCTACAAATCTGGAATTCTCGACGGGCAAATGCGGAATTCGAACGAGAGTCGGTTTATCTTTGTGATTCGAGGGCGCGTAATATCGTCAACTTGGTAATAAATTAGTTATCAGATTAAAGCGTTTTGCAATGGGAGAAGAAAATAGCGTATAGGTACTTCCGAGTTGTAAATCTCGTCCGTCGTTTATTTTTATGGAACTCGTATGGCGATATTTTTTGGAAGCAAGACGCTCGGCGAGAAATGAAATAGACATTGGAAATATAATGAAGCCGGCGAAACAACGTATAAATTTCCACCATGTCATATGCCATTCGCGTGCGTGCTGTTAAAACAACATAGGTTCACGGTGTAGGAGAAAATAAGCTTTTCGATTCTCTTGGATTGTGTTTCATTTTTGATATAAAAACGAGTTATTTTTCAATTGACCGTGAAAACTGCTCTCTCCAGTTAAATAGTTCTCTGGCTCGAGTATATTTCTGGACACAGCTGCGTTCTTTCCACGTCTAAGAGGTATTTCAGATATATCATTAGTTGAGTGGGTGGTGAAGGGAATTTATACGTTTTCAAACGAAATTAATGATTTAAGGAAACAACCGCTCGTGTGAAGATTTTTTTGTAACCTTTTTTAATTTTCTTGTCGACCTTGTCTGGGTAACCGAAGAAAAAAATAGTCTGCTTCGAAGACGACAAGGTTAAATAAACCGAAAGCGAACCGCTGTGTGGAATAATCCAGATGTAAATATTAAATGGAGGGTATTTGAAAATTTTCTACCATTGTGACGGATCTAACCAACGAAAATGGAATGACCGAGTAGTCCGTTTGTATTAATCAATAATTAACATAATTCGAGGTAGAAAAGTCGACGAAACGAAATGAAATTGAAATTAACAACGTGATATATTTATAGAATACGGCAACCCTTTTATTAAATAATTTCCTTCGGTATTCTCATTCGAGTTAAATATACGTATATTACCGGGTTTTTTTTTAGAACCGATATTTATCTAAATAACACGCAAAATCAACGATAGGAGACGGTTTACCTGCTTCAGGGTGGTGCAAATTTCGGAACTTATGGGCATATTTGTGTACGAGCATTCATTAACGTCATTATACTGGCGATTTGGAGTGAATTAAAGGGTCTTGAGGGTAATAAAATACTTTAATGGGGTGGCACGCAAGATCTTAATATCTGGAGTGACATATCTGATAAAAATTATGACACGAATACAATTACGACTGTTATGTGAAAAAGTAAGGCAATGTACTGCGAGTAATGGCGATTGTAAATTATATTTATTTAAAACGTATTTACCTCGTATACGATTAATTTAACAAGCGTTTAATCTTTAACTAAATGTTTTCGTGTATAACTGTTTCGTCGTTATTCTTTGTGTTTTTTGGGGGGTGGGGGAAGGAAAATTCCGAAGACTGATGCGACGGCACACGCGATCATGTACATTAATTATGCAAACAGATATACCGAAAGAGAAAAATGTTGTAGTTGTGCTGTCATTGTTGTCGTGATGAACATTAAATGTTGATATTGCAATTACGGTGGTGTTCTTTTTTCGTGTAGTCGTTTCAGTTACTTAATGATGATCGAGGGCTTGAGTGAATAAGTATCAAAGGTAGGTACTTGATAGAAAGTACGTGGAAATAAAGTAACTATGTACTTACTTTTATAACGTATCTAAAAGTCCTTCTTATGTGGACAAAGTATTAGGCCTGAAATTACATTAATTTACTTCATTGTTTTTTTTTGGCAGGGAGGGGGGAATAAATGAATAGATTTTAGTATTTTTAAGGCATTCATAAAATGTATAATTAAAAAAAATTAAATTTCATTTTTTTCAATCCAAAAATTTTCAGCAAAGAAAAATTTCTACTGAATCACTCAGTACCTCTCCGTCTTTATATTAAGTAATCGATGGTACAAAATGATCTCAACATAAAATAGTACGTACAAAAAATCAGTATTCAAGTTCACTGCTATCGATACCATACATAATGTATTTTCAAATTTTTCGAAAAATCTCTCCTGCTCCTCTCCCCTTTAAACTTGCAAGGAATAAAGGAAAACTTCATTTCAAAAATTAATGAGATGGATATTTCAAAAATTTTTGATAAGAATGCAATTTCTACCGTTGATGAATTTTCTCACGAAATGAATAAAAAATTAGCGTAATATATTAAAGCATATACTTATTGTTGATTTCTTAGAGATTGTTTTCAATTTCTCGATAATTTCCTGCCAACTATCGAAAGTGCTTGAAAACTGAATAAAATGATGTACTTGTGAGAAGAAAGAGAGAAACTCAAATATAAATTCAATCAACATTAAAATTTCATCAACTATTGATTTTTCAAAAAACCGTTAAAAAGCGGTGCACAACTGATAACCTCTTATTGTTGAAAATTTAAATTCATAAAATCATTCATCATTACTTTGGCTTTTTTGCGAACATCATTTAGAAAAGCGATGCTTATGGTTACCAGTTATATCATGATGTATTCAAGCCTCCCAAATTCAAATTCACTGAAACAGCTACAAAAAAGGGCATCGAAATGTAGGAATCTAAGGAATTTTTGACTGTATTTGCATTTGTTCATATTCTTATTGGTGAACCCCTTCAAAAGCTTCCAAAGGTAAGTCCGATGTACCATTTAGTTGACATTTATGTATTTGCACCAATTGTCTATTTGTTTTAATCGTTGCCACACTAATATTTTTGTGAAAATTGAAAAAGGTCTATTCCCCCCCCCCTTTTTTTGTGTTCCTCAGACTTTCGGGTGTAGGACCGATTAAAGATTACCCGCCAAGAAAATAATTTATTGTAATGTTTTTACTTTAAAAGAGTATCAAACATTGTGATTCTGGTGGCTACCTGTTCATGAAAAAATAAAACAAATTTTGTAAAAAATAAATATTTTCGTCAATAATCATTTCACTAGAAAAATAATAATATTATGCAGACTTTTTTCAATTTTGTGTACTAATAAATGAGATGAAAATTAAGTATACTTTATTTGATGGACAAGGATGTTTTCATTTATATTGAAGCTGAATTTGAGAATTCTTTATTGAAGAAAATTAAATAAAAATTTACCATCGGTTTTCTCCAAACAGTAAAATCTCATATTGAAATTTGATTTTCTTTATCAATCAAGATGAAATTCTCGTCATTTAATGAGTTGAATAAGATTATAAAATTTAGCCGATTACGTGCTATTTTCGTAAATTTAATGATCGATGGTAATACGATAAATTAAAGGGTGCCGAAGTAAATTTATGGTGATTACAATATCTGAACGATGGACAGTTTGATTGTTCGGTGATGCGAATTATAGGTTTTTTTCTATATTTCAGCATTTCAAATGAGCGTATATTTCGAAAGTTAAATTATTCTCGACTTTTTAAAACTAAACGAGCACGCTTGCGTATAAAAGTAATTTTTATTCGGCGAACGTTTCATTATTTAGGGGTATCGTTTTCAGCGTATAATAAAATTCCGCAATAATTAACCGTTAAAATAAACAACGTCGAATACGTGACTACTCGTAAAACTGTATACCTACTTTACCTAACAATAGTGGAATTCGGCCTGTAGTATTGAGATTAACTGACGTAAAAAATTTGGCGTCCATTAGGCGAAGTACATGTAGGAATTTTTTAGGCCGGCGTGTGATAGCGAATATTTTAGGCGAACCCATATTCTAGATAGTATTAGGCAACCGATAGGAAAATATTGTTGCATCGAGAGAGTTCCGAGTACGGTGTATCTTATAAATACAAAAGTATCGTAGAATAAACTCGGCGGATCATTTTAGACAGCGGCGAATGGATACTCGACCTAAATTTGTAAAGTCGTAGCCTTTCGTAGTCAATAATGTGGTAGCACGTATCGAATTGTAAAAACATAAGCTTTTTCGGTATATGTATCCACTTGAACGACGGTTCGCGTGCTTGGAGAGCATACAAGCTAACTCCACGTTGTAAATAATCAAAATGAAGAGAGAAAAAATAACAACGAAATTTTACTCAAACAAAGAACATCGACATGGGTAACAATAAAGGACGAACGCAAAAGTAAAAGTTTACACGATGTTTAAAACCTGTTAGAGTATGCATTCCACATTTGATGAATAAAATAATGAAGGATACATTTAATTTAATTGAAAGTAAGTACGCGTTTACGTTCCCTCTTACCTGAAGGTATCGAATAAAAAAATAACGATGAGTGAAGATAATTTTTACATAGTTATCTCAAGTTTACTATATTCTTCAATGCCGCGTAGTAATCTTTGAAAAAAGAAAAGTTTAATTTCAAAAAGAATTTACATCCTACGTTTCGTCGTGAAATATTTTCAAAGTGAAGAAAATAAAAAGTCTGATCATCATAAACGAAGTAAAGAAGAAAGAAGTTAAATATAAATCTACGTTTTATGTTTGAAAATCAGTGATCTAAAGGCTTAAAGGTGAGCCGAGCATCAAGAAATATGAAAAATAAGCAATAAAAGCCTGTCAACGTTTGAATACAGCCTTGGGTTCTTCTTAGTATTTACACGAACAAAAAAACTTCAATGGATTATGATACAACCTTGACATTGACACGCTGCCACCAGTTGCCATAGTATAGTGAATCGTGAACATTTGGTGTTGTTGAATCAAGTTTCGAAGTCTTTCCTTATGTCGGTATAATTATTTCCAGGAATTTCAGCTATCTTGTGGTAAGCACTTTATCATAGCAAAGAGGTTGGAGTAATTACTTCTTTGATAGTGGGGCACTTTGTCACTGGATGAAAACGGAATAAAACATTGGTAGAAATCGGGTAGTAAACAAATTATCCCCATTTTGATGCTCTTTTTGTAGCTATTTCAGTGAATTTGAATTTGTGAAGCTTGAATGCATGAAGGTATGACTGGTAACCATAACATCACTTTTCTAAATGATGTTCGCGAAAAAGCCAAAGTATTAATTATGAATGATTTTATGAATTTAAATTTTCAACAATAAGAGGTTATCAGTTGTGCACCGCTTTTTAACGATTTTTTGAAAAATCAATAGTTGATGAAATTTTAATATTGATTGAATTTATATTTGAGTTGCTCTCTTTCTTTTCACAAGTACGTAATGTAAATTTCGAGCATAGCTTTCTACTTTACCAGCTCGAAGAGAAGTGGTTTGGTATTTTGTAAAATTTCTCTAATAGATTATATGAAGAAAATTAGTTAATCTCTTCGTTCGGGTTAAATTGAAAAAGTTTATTTATTTAAAAAAATCTTAATAATCAAGTTTTGGACAATTTGAGATATTTTTAAATTCATATTATATCATGTTGGCTTGGTTTGGAGAAAAAAATTAGTTATTATTATTTTCTTTTTTTTTTCATTTATTTTTTTTATATTTTTTTATTTGTTTTTTTTTGTTTTTCTATGAGCTTAATTTTTTTTTTTAATTACTCACAAACTCGATATTTTTGTAACCAAAAAAGTTACGAATGTGTGGTCAACTTATTATTGGGATACCATAGTATGGGCTTGATTGTTGTCTATAAAATCAAGAGATTATTATACTTCATTTTCTACTTCCAATGATTTTTAAAATAGATCAAATTCCATTTAAAAATCATGTAAATTGGGGATTGTACAATGTACATCACCAAATAAATAAAGATATTTGAAAACAGCTAAATCATTTTTTTCCAAAAAAATAAAGAATCTTTCCTTTCTGAGATATACTTAATGGTTTGAAAAGCTATAAACGTGCACATAATTATGATGATGTGAGTCGGTTATTCATTGGAAACACACTAAAAGTTAAATCAGTTAGATAGAAATTTCTGTCATAATACTTCATTTTCAATTTTCAGCAGACTGAAAGAATACCTTAATTGCTTATAAAAAGAAGTAATAATACATACATCAGAAATATGGTAATCATTAAAATACTAAATCAAAAATATCTCATTTCCACGCTTTTTCAATAGATGCTTACTTTACATAACTGTTATTTTCGATGTTCTTCTTTCGTAAAGTCAGAATCCCAATAAAAAGAAAATTTAAACGAAATACGTAACTGGTTTGAGAGGGCTTTTAGAGTGAAAAGTGGAAAAACTATAAAAATGTACGTTTGGCGCGAAAATGCTTTTACGAGTTGTTCGGTGAGATATAAATTTTGTTAAGAGATTTTTTATTTTATTTACGTATTCTTATTGCAGAGTTTATGCGACGATACCTTCGAAATTATTTCAAGCCTTTTTATTTTTTGCCATACTTTATCATTCACGAGTTTTTTTTTTTTAACATATTCGCGAAGAATTTTTGTATCAATTACGAAAAACCTGGGGCATTTCTCTTTTACAAGGGGGATTTAAATCGCGGAATACGGATTATGAAATCACTTCGTTATATAATTTTTTTTTTTTGCAAGGAAAGAATTCTTAGCTTTTTTGCGAGTTGGTAAAACTAATGTCATAAAATATTGTAATAGTTAAATTAATTTTACGAAATGACTTTTCAAGTCAACTTCTTTGAGCGTAGTTTGTACGTTAATGCGTATAAATTCGCGACACTATATTTCCGAGTTGAAGAAAAAAAATTAACTAGCTTTCTTTTCCTCTTTTTTTTCAAAGTCGCATTTAATAATAAAAAAACGTTATTTTAAATTCATTTCGTACATTCTCCTCGGCTTAAAAAGTTTTCTACTTTATATAGCGATTGTTTAGAAATACTTACAATAAATGAGGTAAATTCTTAAACGTTCGAAAAATAATGAAAAAACTATTTTAAGAAGTATTTTCCATTTTTTTGTTCAACTTTTGCCGAAGATATGGCCTATCAAGTCACTAAGAGGAAAATAGAAAAAGTGGAAAATTTCAGAAACTTTTTTTTAGGTTATACGAAAGAGAGCTGTGAAAGTTAAGTGAAACAAAAACCATAATATGCGTTTCTTTTATCCTGCTGTTTATTCAAAAGTAAAGTTATCAAATTTTCGAAAAAATGAATAAATTGAAAAGTAGCTCAACGCAAAATTGTTTTAAAATGTGGAACTTTTAGGTATTTTTTTCGTTACCCGGAACAGACTATTGGAAAATTTTAGTTTGTTTTTGATGGAAAATTTTATTATGATTGTAGGTAACCTTTCGTACGTACAGAAGAATCCGAACAATGCGCAGAATACGCTGAATTCAGGAATGTCGCTGATACCATATTTCGATCCATCGATGCCGACTAATGTTACCGCTCTTGTGGGCAAATCCGCTTATTTAAGTTGCAAAGTTCGAAATCTAGGAAATAAAACGGTAAGTGGGTGTTTTTTAGTATTTATGTACGTTTAGATTGCTGTGTGTACTATCATCAAAAAATTCCTTTAGTTGAGAAGATAGACAACCTGTTGTACAGTTTACATTGATTTGGAATGTTTTGCATGATAAAGCTCTTATAAGAGCAATGATTCTTCATAATTCATGGGTATAATGCCCATCGATAATACTCAAATCTCGGTGAAGGATTGAATGAGTATGGGGCTTGAGATAGAATTTACGGTCGCTTAATATTAAGCATACATGTATGTCAGTTATTTTTCAAATTTCGTAAAAGTAGAAACATATGAGAGAAAAGTGTCCTTCATAACACAAAGAACTAGAATTAATCGTTTATAATATTCAGAATATTACTCATTATCAATACTCATATTGACTCATTCATGCGTCAACTTCACGTATCATTTCCCAACAAAATTCGATATATTTCCATTTCTAGAACAATTTGTCTCCACAGAAACCTACTTATTGAAAATAATACCGCTTTAGAATTGGAAGAAATTTCATCGTAAAATATTCTCGCTTATTTAATTAATAAATCCATTTTTCCGTTTCCGCGTTCGCTTTTGCAATGATGACGACGTTATCATGGGTTGCTCGCGAGAGAATGAGAAGAAAAGCGCTTGTGTTCGCTTCTCGAAATGTAATGCTTTTCGTTTAATCCCTTTATAATTTGTCTCGGCGCCGAAAATCGAATACGTATCGAATTTTCGCGCCGAAATTTTCTACACTAAGCTGCACCTTTTAATATTATCAAAGAGTTTGAAGCTTGTCGTCGACGAGAAATACCTATAAGCAGGCTTATGCCGATATAGCAGGATGAATTAACGATGACGATAAATTTTACGTTGAATAATGAAGCATTGTTGAAGAGAGATAGAAAAAGAGAGAGAGAGAAAGAGAGAGCGGTGAAAAAAACACCCGAATATAATGACGAGAAACAATACCTTTACAGGGGGAACGCGGATAGAAAATCCGACCGTAACCAAGCAACTTGAGGAAATAATTTTTCGGTTTAGAACAATACGTTTGGTAATTCAAACAATTATCGAAATGGATCCAATAACCGTTATTGGCGAAACAATTTCAGTAATCGTTATCGCTATCGTTTCTACCGATAATTCACTGTATAAAGGTAATTTAAAGCGAACAATGGCTTTTGCCGACTTCATAAACTAGCGATGGGAATTTGGAGTTATAAAAATCCTAGTATAAGTATGCTCTATGCGTTTATCTTATTCCCCAAAACGTTACGGCAGGATTTATTCCTTTTTGGAATACCTACGTTGTACCCGATAAAACTAAGAAAACAGGACAAGTAGTGCGACACACAGAACCAGATTGTTTTGCGTTCAACTAGCCCTTCTTACTCCGCTTCCAGCATGCCACGCCTAGAGTTATGTTGGCCGCGTTGTTTGGTCAGTATGTGTTGTGGAATTCTAAGAAATTTAGATTGTTTTAATACAATTGTGTTTTTTTTTTGCATTCTTATGAGAGGAATTGTATAGTTTCCTTTGAATCATATTTTACTTCAGTTCATGTTTTGTAGGGTCATTACTTAGAATAAGAGAAAATCTAGTGTAGATGGTGGAATTCGCTAACAAATGCGCATCTCTATTCGAAATGTATAACTAGAGGATTCTTAGTCGGAATTTTAGATGAAAACAACTTGAAGTTGGCTGTCGAAAGAAAAGTTTTAGTAACGATTTAAACTTCTTAGTGAAACGTTCAAGTAGATTTGGTACAACATATAACGAACTAGAAATTATCACTCTGATTTTACGTAAATCATACAACCATTTGAAAAGTTATAATTTAATTATGTTTTAAAACTTTATCGCGACAGAAATATGAAAGGGAAAAGTTTTCTTATTGGTTTTCCATCCATTGGATCGATAATGTAACGTACTGATAAAATGTTTCTCATTTTTTATCGGAATGATGAGCCTTACTCGACGAATCATCGAGATGAAGGTTATGTCGCTAGAATACTAAATACGAATGTGGAATTATTATCTGAACCCTAATGCTACGATATTATATTTTGCTATGCAGTAACTGGGTAAATTAATTGTTTTGACGAGACTGGGGTTTTTTCATTGAGCGAATCATTAATTAATACTTATAAAATTTTTTTCGTTAGTTGGCATTAAACGATCAATTTTTCATTTTTGTTATACCGTGCTGTTTAAAGCCATTAGGATTTCTTTTATGCCATTTGGTTTTATTATATGTGGATTAGGGATATGATGAATAGAAAATATTACTTTTTATTTTTTTTTATTATTTTTTTTTTTTTTTGCGACTGCATTCACTTTGTGAGGGGAAATTGTGAAGATACTGGGACGTTTTCATCATATAGAAACAACGAATTGAAAGGACAACATCACATTGACCTTTTGTCAAGCGATGTGTATTATTACGAAAAACGCCTAAATTTTCACATTTTTTTAAGTTGATTATATTTTTCTACGATTTTCAATTTTCTCCCGATTTCATAAATTTACGAGAGAATCATCATTACTCTCAAAGATGAAGGCTGTAAATCAAAAAATGAAAATACTTTTCACTTTAAATATTAAAGTGAATGAATGATGAGATTAGTTCACGTGAATATTCGGTGTCCATATTTCGATTTAAAAATTTAGAGATGGAATAATAATCTCTGAATATTGAGAACAAAAAGAATTTCATATGTAGCCACACATCATGATCTTACCTCAAAATTGAAGTAAATTTTGTGAAAAATTATGATTTTTTTTTTTGTTAATCTGGTTATTCCAACTGAAAATATATGCTAGTTTCTGAAACATGAAAAAACAAACAAAATTAATTATTTATTTATGCGGGCTAATCTAAGAAGTGAATAAGCTGCACTGGTAAGCAAATTTGGAAATTTAATTGAATTTTAATATCTACGGATGTAGCTCCTTCAATTTTTTGATGAGGCCATATGAGTTCTCAGGTAATTAGGTGCGTCTCTTATCACGTTGACAATATATATTAATGTGTAGTTGAAGACCATATATGAACATCCAGCCTGTTGAGACTATTTTAAACTAAAATTATTTTATGTCAATTGTAACATGATATAATATATTTCATATCTATAGCTCGTCTACCTTCTTATTATACTATGGTGTTGGTTTAATGATTATGCATGCCGACGGACACGTAAATTACGATTCGAGTGTATTTGTGAAAATACGACGTTGTAATTCATACTTTGTTCTTGTGTCGGTAATAATTTGAAACACAAATAAACTCAACACCTAGCATCAAAAAGGTTTCATCTTGCCACAATGAGTGCCATACTAAGCGAGTAGTTGATGTACCTTATCTGTTTGTTTATTATAGGAAAACTCCTGCTGCGTACGATGACGCCATATGTATTCGTTATGAATTAGAGCTAAACTAAGTAAACTCTGTATTAATCGCAATGTCAAATGAGACTATAGTATCATAAAACATTAATGCATTAGCTCACTCGTTAATTTACTAGGCGTAAGTGTAAGTTTCGTTTCTCAATCGTTTTAAAGTTTCGCGCACACCGAAGTATAGTTACATTAAAAGCGCTCTCGGCGAACGAGCTTGTAATTACGTTAGGATCAGGGGGGAGGTTATTTTGGGGTAGATTGTTGCGGTAACGGTAGTTTGTAACGGACAACAACTAATTTTAATAAAATCGGTTGCACCGTGCAACCTTTCGCGATAAATTAAAACAGACCTTTCTTCGACTATGTGCAGCTAAATGCGGCGCGCGGCGCCCTAATTTAATTATATTTTAAGTTTTTGCCGACGTTAAAAGCATATATACGCGGTTATGTCGGTTGTCGACGCGTTCGTATGAAATATTTTCGCGGTCTGCGTGTTTTAATTTTTTTTCGGGTTTCTGGGGTTTTCTTTACGGTGCGCCGAGTACAGTGTGGCGAGTTATATCAAAAGTAACCTATCAAAGTTGTCAACCTTGTACCACGAATGCGGAAAAAAGGTGAATTTAGGGCTTCACATTTGCACATACGCGTATAAACTTAGGCGAACCAAATAATTAAATAAAAATCACGCGAAACTGGGAAAAAGTTTTTTGTTCGGCGGTAACACATGCTGAAGTCGACGTGTGCGGATATATGTATATGAAGCTCGCCATTGTACGTCTGTATAGGCAAAAACTAAACCCGAAAAATTTTCCATCTTTATTAGGCAACGTGAATGACGTTCTTTATGCCTTTTTGGCATGTTTTATTCACGCGACGACATCGAAAACCAAATAGGTATCGCTCGATATTACGATACGTGTTATTTTGAGTATACGCCCGATATACTTACGAGATTTAATTGAATTCACCTTTTAGTTCTCCTCTTAGTCCGCGAAACACGCATTTGCTTCTTTCAGCGGCGAAATTAAAGTTTTACACTAATTTTAAATGACGTGCTCCAATGTCTGTTGCTGAAATTAATTTATTTTCCTATCTGCATTATAAAACTTGAAACCTACTCGCTTGTGTATTAAAATAAACATTTAACTTTTGACGAGCGCTGTACATTTAAAAGGTGAAATGTGAGGTGAAGAAAGCAAGGAGAATGGTTAAAGAATCGAAGAAAAGCGAGAAGTTGAGTTTCCTATTACATTTTTGTTCAGATATTCGACTTTTCATCTCATAGGTCGATAAGTCGATATATATTTGAGAAAGGAGTGCTATGTTGATTTGAAATTCTATCATCGTTTGAAAGTTATTCATGAATGAATTAAGGAGTTCGTGTTGTGATGAATGAATGGTTGTAAAGATACAATGAAAATTGAAATGTATTTGTCGTTGACTTTTGCTTCGAGAAGTTTCATCGTTTTAAGCTGACTTTCTTCAATTTGGTCTGTAATTTTTGCGTCTTGATGGATTTATGATTATGTGCTATCGATAATAAGTATATATCTCGAAATGTGCTGTATCATTTTTATCTATATCGCAACTAATCAGTGCCAAGATATCGACACCTTAAAGCACAGGTATGCTATGTCCAAGTCTTACTTGAAACCTCTCATAAATGTGAAGAGAACGTTTCACATTAATAAGAAAGTTCAGGCATAATCTGGAGGACATGGTAGTATTTCTTTTCGTACTTGAATCTGCACAAATGTACCATGTCCAGATTTTGTTAAACCTCCTTATTAATGTGAAGCGTTCTCTTCACATTTATGAGAGAGTTCAAGACTCAAGTAAGATTAGGACATAGCATATCTGTACTTTGTAGGACCAATCAAATCCCTTTAAATAACACTTCGCTGTGATTGGTTAATCAGATCTCGCTACTTTATTATAAATATTAGTTTGTACCTAAATTTAGTTTCAGTTCGTGATGCGTTTTCGTGTAGTGCAGTTCAATAAAGTAATATTAGCCTACCATAGGTAGTATGGAACCAGGATTGGAGACTAGTACCAACATATTGCTTAGCTCGCGAGTACTGTTTACTTGCGCCTAGTCTCAGTTCCTTTATGTGTTGATCGTTTGCAAGTATTTGTACATGGAAGTACAACATATAATATATTTTTTAATTTAAATGAAACTACTGATTCAAGTATCTATGATGATAGAAAAAAAAGTAGCAAAAAAATTTGTGGAATACACTTTTTGCCTATCTTCATTTTTGAAGGAGCTACAATGACTTGAAATTTTTCTAAAATTCCATTTTTTAAAATTTGGTTAAAATCGTTCATTCAAGTAGGTACCTTTTTTTTTTTTTTTTTTTTTTTTATTATTTATTAAGATAACGGGTTACAATTATGTTGGCCGAAGTAGCCCTCCTTGTGCTCACAAGAGCTTTTAAGGAAAGGCACACCCCAGTATAGCCTATATTTTACGTTTCAAATTTAATTATATAAATCTAGATTATAATCTAATCTAAGTTAAATTAAAGTGAGATTAGCAGTGTGGAATATTCTTCTCTTCCTCCCATAGTTTTTTCACTGTGTGGCGAGCGTAGTGAAAGTCAGCTGGGGTGAGAGGTGGAATGAAGGGAGTACGCCCATTGGCGTAAAGATCACATTCTAACAGAACGTGCTGTGCAGTCTGGGATGGAGAACCGCAGGGACAGGCTGGTGATTCTATACGACCAATTTTATGTAAAAAGGCGCGAAATGCCCCATGTCCGCTTAAGGCTTGCATGGTCCAGAAGTCGAGTTGCAGATAGTTGGTAGTTAGACGGGTTTTTACATCTGGGAACAGGTGCCGAGTCCAGGCTCCGTGAGAGTCGTTGTCCCAGCGTCTTTGCATTTCTATTATTGACGCTTGAAGCAGAATTTCAGAGATGGAATGAGATGAGTGACGTGTGTCAGGTGTGGGAAAGTATGGGGGAAGAGTGAAGGGTCTACGATTTTTTATCAGCCATAGGATGCTGCGCCTTATGATATCAAATTCAAAAGGGAGTATGCCAGCTAAAACTAAGCTAGCTTGGTGTGAAACTGTTCTATAGAGACGGCCGGCGATGATGGCGGCTTTTCTTTCGATTTGTCGTAGTTCCTTGCTATGACAATTAATATACAGCCGGTGGTAAAATAAAGAGCTGCAGTATTTATATAACGAGCCTATAGTGGCTTGCAACATGGTTATTCGGGCTGCGTTACTGTAGCCAAAAAGATTTTGGCATATTGAAGTGATGATAGGAATATATGTCTTAGCTTTCCTGCCAATATAGGAGATATGCTCATTCCAGTTGAGTCGGTTGTCAATAATTACGCCAAGATATTTGAGCGAGGGAGAAGCAGTAATTAACGTTTCGCCAACGTATATTTGACAGCATGGGTCTGGTCTTGGGAGATGTCTTGTTTTGCGGAAAATGCGTTGAGTACGGGGGCGACGGTCAATAATTATGGCTTCAGATTTATTTACATTTAAGGAAAGACCACAGTTCTGAAGAAAATCAATAATTTTTTTGGTAGCAAGTTTTGATGTTTCTAATAACTCTTCTGGAGTATTAGCAGCGACAATGAGGGCTGTATCGTCAGCATAGCAAAAACATTTACAGCCGGCGACATCTTCCAGTGTCTTCATTATTGGGTCAAAGGAAATATTCCATAAAATGGGCCCTAAAACAGAGCCTTGGGGGCATCCTCTATGGATTGTAGACTTTTGTTCGAAGAGGGAAATGCTGCGATGTGAGAAGTAGCTGAGAAGAGTATCTATTACAAATTGAGGTAGGCCTAAAGTTGAGCAGTGGGATAAAATGATGTGCCATCTTGCACAGTCAAATGCTGCTTTGATGTCGAGTGAAATAAGAGAAACTATTGGGAAGTTTAGTTGCGTGGAAGTGATGTGATCAAGAACTTCATGAATTGCTTGTTCTGTACTGCGGTGACGACGAAATCCAAATTGAGAAGAGCTGAGTAAATTGTTGTCTTCTATATGGCCTTCAATTTCTATTTTCAGAAGGTGTCCAAACAGTTTACCTAAAGTAGATAGTAAAGTAATTGGGCGGAGTCCGTCTGGAGATGTTGGGTCTTTACCTGGTTTAGGGAGTAGTTTAATGATTCCAAGTTTCCAGGAATCTGGAAAATAACGTTGGCGGAGGCAAGCGTTAAGAGGGCAGGGAGAACAGCTGGGTATAATTTATTCAGTATCTTGAGAGTTTTGTTGTTTATTCCGTCTGGTCCTGGTGCACTGCGGTTATTTCTCGTTTTAAGTATGTTTGAGATGATATCTGAGGTGAAAAGAGGTGGGGGGCCTTCAGCTCCATGGAAAGTGAGGTTGAACAGTAGTTCTGGGTTGGGTTCGTTTGGAAATTTGGCACGAGTGATAAATTCAATTTTTTCAGCTTATTCTGGAAGGGTAGGTTATTCTCATCTGAAGAAATTAGATCTAAGGGATTAAACTCGTAGCTGGTTTTTGTTTTCGTTTTTTTTGCTAGTCTATAGGGTAGACCCCATGGTTCATTTTGAGAGCAGAAATCTCGCCAAGCGTTGAGTTTGTTTTCTTGAATCTTAGATTTATAAAGTTTTCTAATTTGAGATCTTATTATACGAAGTATTTCTCCTTGTAGAGGAGGAAAATTACGGCGGTGGATGATTCTACTAAGTTTGTTCAAGATGATTTTCAATGTGCTGAGGGAGTTGTCCCACCAATTGAGAAGTGGACGTTTAGGAGAGTAGTGTGATGCAGTTTCAATACATTGTTGAATTGAAACTGTTAAGTGTGTTACATATTCATCAATTACTGTCTGTGAAGTAGTTGTGTCTATTGGTTGAAGATGTAAGGATGATAAGGCTTCAGTTAATATGGCGCTATCTAAAACAGTTTGTTGTGGACTAAGTCCCTAGATTGCGGGTGGAGCTCGAAGATAATGCCTCTATGGTCGGATAAACAGTCCTCAGGGAGGACATTCCAGTGAAGCGCTGTGATATTATTTGTAGTGAAAGTGTAGTCCAAAGTACGAGAAAGAAGCTGTCCTCGAAGAAAACGGGACCATGTATGAGCTGATGAGTTCAATAAGTTATATCCAGCGTCAATTAGGTCATTAAAAAGTTCGCCGCGCTGATTGGTAGAGTGACCTGCAATTTTATTTGTGGTGCAATTGAAATCTCCTCCAAAAATGACAGGTCCGTGGAAACTTTGTTTTAAGGTTTCAAGATAATCTAGTAAATTAGAGAGGTTGTTATTAGGGGGCGCGTAAATACTGACGAACATAACTCCTGAGAAAATAATGGCTGTAGCGTCTGGGTGGTTATGCGGTAAGGTTTTGAACTGGTAGTTTAACGGGATAAGAATAGCAGATCTGTTGTTGTGAATTGTGTTCCAACCTGGGGCGGGTATGCAATTTTTCGTGTTGATGTAGGGGTCAGCTAGGAGGATGAGTTCTGCTTTTTTTCGAACTGCAATTGCCAAGATATTAGCTGTAGCCTCTTTATCATGGTTAGCGTTCAGTTGAATACAGATGATTTTGTTTTTATTGTTGCTCTCCATCATTGTGATCCATTTCTTCCGATCCTCCTGTCGGATTGAGTACAGAATTTGAGTTCAGAGGTATTGAAGGTGTAGATGGGCATTTGGTAGAAAAAATGCATTAAAAATTGTAGTAAACACTTTTTGCCTATCTTCATTTTTGAAGGGGCTAATAATGATTTCAAATTTCCCCATGATTTTTTTTTAATGTGACTGAAATCAAGGAAAAATTTAAATTTAAATATGTACGTTTTGCTTATCTTCAGAATTGAAGTGTTTCAGCAATTCCCATCACTACACGGATTCGGTAATAGTTTTATTTTCCATCTTTATATTTTAATTTTGCGTGAAAAAATTGTTATATGTAGGTTTTACAATGGCTTTGATTCTGTCTATTGTTTCTCATTCAATCCTCAGCCCTTCTTCGAAATATCTAATTATGAATAATAAAACATCATGGGGAAATTTGAAATTACTGTAGCCTCTTCAAAAATGAAGATAGGCAAAAAGTGTTTACTATAATTTTTAATGCATTTTTTCTAGCATCCTAGGCACCTACTTGAATGAACGATTTTAATGAAATTTTGAAAAATGGAATTTTGGAAAAATTTAATGATCGTAGTTCCTTCAAAAATGAAGATAGGCAAAAAGTGTATGACACAAATTTTTTTGCAATTTTTTTTCCATCATCATAGATACTTAAATCAGTAGTTTCATTTAAATTAAAAAAAATATTATATGTTATACTTCCATGTGCAAATAGTTGCATACAATGAACACATAAGGGGACTGAGACTAGGCGCAAGTAACTACTCGCGAGCTAAGCTATATGTTGGTACTAGTTTCCAATCCTGGTTCCATACAACCTATGGCAGGTTAGTGTAAAGTACTCGTGTTTGTTTCGCCATTCGGAGACCACTGTGGGACACCGTGAATCATTGCTGCGAGTACGAACGTATCCACACAGATATTCGGCGCGACCTGATCGCGCCGTTCATTTGCGAATACGATCGTGCTAACGCTTTCATATTATTTCTTCAACTTGTCCCTCGGGGTGAAGCGGACCAAGTGCTACAGCTTTAAGGTATCGATATATCAATACCCAACCACGAAAAAAAATACCTACATCATATTTGATCGAATTTCATTACTTTCAATTCGATAAAAGTTGATGAGATTTTATTAACAAATTCATATGATATAATTTGATGAAAGTTGATTGAATTTAATGAAATAGCATAGAATCGCATCATATTTGATACAAAAGGTATTAAATTTCATTTGATCTAATTTTTATACCATATTTAATCGAATTCGATGTTTACATGCTAAAATAATTTGATGAAATTAGATCGAATTTCGTCAAATTTGATAAAATTTTATCAAAATTATTTCTGGTAATTTTTTTTTTTTTTTTGTTAAACTTGATCACTTCCTTTTTTCTTTGGAGTTGATTGCGAAATATGATTTGAGCTCTTTACTTAAAATACAAATGCTGATTTTTATCTCGCATGAGTTCACTGATTATAATCGCATGCATAGCTTCACACCAACATTATCAATGCAACAATAATTTCTTCTATTAAAATTATCGTAGATATTAATTCAAACTAATAAGAAAAAAAAAAAAATAGGTAATCCAAACCATTATTGAAAAGAACTTAAAATTCTGCCACATGTCGATATTATAATATATATGTTACCGGTCATACCCGAATTTCGGATGAACCCATATTTCCTAGGCCAAACTAGGACGTCCTATGGGCTTCAGAACATTCTGGTATTGCCTAGGCCAAACCGGTATCTCCAAAGAGCTGCTGGACAAACTAATTTGGACTAAGCAAAACTGAAACGTTCTACGACCCTCAGGATGTTTTAATTCTTCCGATTAGAAACGTAGGAAAAACCAGTTTATCCGATGACAGTTGGTCCAAACTAGTTCAGGCAACAAATATTGTTAGGAAAACCTACAATAACCATTGTGAAATTGGAAGTTCCAGTTCTATTGATTTAAACTGCTACAGGAAAAACTCAATCAGCCCAAAAAAGTGAAATATCTCGAAAATGAAATAAAAGAAATTAATAATATTAATTGCTATTTCAACATATGTATTGCAATCTGATGACCTAATTCTGAAAGACATTTCCATTCTTACTGAATGTCGTAATCTCATTAACAGTTAACACATGATGATTGTAGTCCCTTCTATCAAAAAGGAAAAAATTATAGATATTCCGTGAAAAAATGTTTAAATGTTAGCTAGGCATACAAATGTCTTCTTCGAATATTTATCCACTTACTAATGTGAAAGTTAGCTTTCCCATTGGCGGATATTTTATTCGTTTTGCAATTTGGCCATTTCTATCGAAACGTCTAAGTTACGTAAACTAGGGCGCCAAAAAGATTTCTCAAGGAGAGTGTCCAACTGCGTAAAAGACTTTTTTCATTCGTGTTGTCCGTCGCTTTCCGAGTATATTTGGGCCGATGCAATGATGCTGAATTTGCGATTAAGCTAACCGTTTGGAAATCGATTGGCTCGAAAAAAGGGAAGAAGGTGGAGAATCGGTGGGGCGGTGACGGTATTTTACGTATCTTCCGCGTTATTTTCAGATTAATTTGAAAACTCTGGTAAGCGTTTTTAAAATGAAAGATGAGAGTCTTAAATATCACGCGTTCGGCGAACCCGAAATTTCGACGTAGCGGTGAGTCGTGCCGAATAGGCGATGTTAAGAAAGCTCGAAATGAGATAAGTTTACGAGAGGTATAAAGAAACTGCTATGCCGGTTCGCTTTATTTAGATGGGCGACGACGTTGTTTAAAGTTTAATTGGAAATTATAAATAAATCTGTTTTTATTTGAAGATGGAAAAAAAGGAGGGGAAGCGTGACGCTTTCAGTAATACCTAGGAAAAAGACATACCTCGCCCTCTATTTCTTCGTATCTGCGAAGTTGGACAGGAAAATAATTAAAGTCCTTTCGGTTCGGAATGCGAGAATACCATTCACGCAAACGTTTATATAGTTTTCCTAAGTTTGTTACGATGGTATTAATAAATGTTATCGAGAAGTTATTATCTTATTCTGAAAACTATTTCGGGTAATAATGGTATCAATTTTAGCAACAATCTTTTGTTATTTACGATTTAGGAGACTCCGAGAAAAGCGATTTTTTCGAGTTTCCCGCACATAGCGCGCAAATACTGTTGAATTTCTCGCCGTCGAGGAACGTCTGGCATGTTGGTGGAAGTTTGCGAAAAATTAATCGAAAAATATTCAGTCCAAATTAAATGGTATTTGGAAACTAGCGGTGCTTTGTGGTTCACGATTATGAAGTAACTGAACGCTGCGCCTAAAGCGTTTCCGCACTGTTGTGTTGTACGTTTTAGTTTCAGTAATTTTTTTCTTTTTTTTCATTATTCTAACAATATTACCGGCGACACAATACGGGGGTTTAAAAATGAGCGAATTTCCCCCGAGAAATGTTCACATTAGAGAGAAAAAGACGCGTAGAAGAAATAATGTTTAAAAGGTTCACGCGCGGCAACGCTGGGACACGGGAAATTTCGCTTTCTACGTAATTTGTTTTCATATGGAGTACTAATATCCGGAAATATATACTATTTAAACAAATATGCCGTTGCACAATTTTTTATCCAACCCGCCACACTATGTGGAAGCCTTAAATATACGACCTATGCGAGCTGTAGGTTATACAGAACAATAAATTTTTGCATTGAAGATGTCGCAGATATTGTTTTTAAAAGTTCGTCAAATAGAACGACGTAGTCGTTGTTGGCAGTGAAAATTTTCTTCCTGTGCTGAATATATACACTGGGATAGGAATAACGAACAAAAAGAAACAAAGAGATGAAATTCGCTTAGTTAGGATTTTTGCTTTCTTTTACGCTTTGTATCGGATAAGAAGTGCAATAAAAGCAGTTCGCGGATCAGCGTTTTACGGTAGAAATTCAAGCTGTTGAACTATAAGTAGAAATGGCATCGTGCTTTTTTCTCATCTCTGGTTTTGCCTTCTTACTGTCTCTTTCTCTCTTTTTTTTTGTAGTACCAAAAAGAACGTGAATTTTCGATTTTTTTCTCCTTCAAAAAGGCTGCATGACTTATTCAGCTTTTGGGAGAGTATTTTTATATGGTTTTGTTATGGTGAAGTACTCGGTGATAATTGAAGTTTCTCAGCTTTTATCGTCATTATGGTGTATAATCTAAGACTGAGAGTATTCTTTACATTAAAGTGCTAACAGTAAAGGGATTCATAATTTTCAATTTTTACAACTCCAATGTTGCAAACTTTGTTATTTTTGTTGAGATAGGATCGTCAGATTTTTTTGTAAACATTATCACAATAACATGTAGTTTTTAGGCTACTATTCATTATACTTTATACTACAAGCTTCATCCTTGCCTGATCACTGCGCAACGATATTCCATATTTCATTGATAAAATAATTTTGAATAATTAACTACTTGACTTACATATCAAAATTTGATAGTATAATCACAAAAATATTTCTTGTAACGTTTTGAATTGTACACTTGATGTCAAAATTTAATAGATAAAATATCAGCCCTCTAAAATTCTCTCAGACGTTTCACAAAGTTCGTGTTGTGATGCAGCATGATTCTGCGATATAAAAACGCATTTAATGATCACTCAATTTTCATTGCATTCCTCAAACAAAAATCTTTGCAAAAAGAAGGAGGGGGTAATCGTTCTTATATGTTACGTTTATCACTCTATCGACTCCCTTCTCTAATTTTTGTTTAAAAATCAACTCTGTTTCTAAAAATCCCAATTTATAGCTTTAATTTTGATTCTAATTTTCTAAATTGACAGAGTCTCCTGTAAAGCGCCAGCCAAACTGTTTCATACCCTGCATACACTGGTTCAAAGTTTGAAAATTTTATGATAGTACAAAAAAAAATTCAAAAAAATTAGTTTTCAAAAATTTGAAAATTTTTTTGTCCAAGCACGATATTTTACCTTCTGAACTTCGGAAAAATAATTACTTACCTTTTTTTTTCAATATTCAGGGGCTTTCGAACTTTTTCCAATATATGTGAAGAACTCCTATCTCCTGTATTTTTTGCACCATATATGCCTCGGATGGCAATGTTCTAGGAAGATGCAGAAACTCAAATTGCACCGCTAAAAAGGGGTTCTCACACCATTTTGATCGGCTAAAAAACACAAAAACTAGGGTTTTTCAAAAGGTGGTGCACTTTGGGGACCTTCAACATTATATCATCCATCATAATATTCAGGATTTTTTTCACCATCTTTATTCTTTACCTAGATTTTGGATTTTGGATTTTAAATTCATTTTTGCAAAGGATTTCGGATTTTAGATTTGAAATCATTTTGTCGCAGATTTTGCACAACCCTGCAACCGATATGCCAAATTATCGTAGATATTGATTCAAACTAATAAGAAAAATAAAAAATAAAAAATAGGTAATCCAAACCATTATTGAAAAGAACTTAAAATTCTGCCCAGTTTCTTAAGCAAGTAGATTATCACTCTTCTCACAAAAACCTCCAATCAAATGAAGTTAGCATGGATGGGTACCAACTCATAGAGGCACATATAGTGCAAAAAATACAGGAGATGAGAGTTTTTCACATATGTTGGAAAAAGTTTAAAAGCCCCAGAATACTGAAAAAAATAAGTAAATAATTATTTTCCGAAGTTCAGAACGCAAAATATCTCTTTGGTCACAAAAAACTGTCAAATTTTTGAAAACTAATTTTTTTAAAATTTTTTTTACCGTCATAAAATTTTTAAACTTTGATCAAGCTATGCAAAGTATGAACATTAACTAGAATTGCTGAAATTATTTGAGCATACTTTTGCAATCATTTCGCAACTATCAACGGCTATACCAGATCGATTTTAACCCTCTGATGACACACATTAAAGTAATTTAAATTAGAAAATAAAAATTGTGTCGAGTCACTTAAGAAATTGAAATATAATATGTTATTGCGCTCGCTGAAATGCAGAATTTCATTACAAAAAAAGTTGCATAATATCACAATTGAAGGGGCAGCATACATAGGATAAATAGAACAATTTTTGAAAATTTATAGCTCCTTCAATATTAAAGATAGGCAATTTGTCCTTCTATGTTTTTTCTTTCAAATCGTTCGAACTACAAGATAGCACGGTTTTATTTTCAATTTGCCACCTGAAAAATCCAATGAATGATTTACATAAAAATTCAGAAGTAAATCTGCCCCTTCAAAAATTGATGTATGCAACTAAGACAGATGACCAAATTGAAGGAATTGTGGCAACGTTCAACTATAAAGGGTGCACAGGGATGAGTAACCGGTTACGCCAGAGTGCAGCGAGGTTGTATTAGCGATGGGTGAAATTCACCAATGTGTGCCAGTTAAGGGTTAAAGAAAAATCAAAATTTGTTCAACGCTCAGAGTCATTAGCACGATGAGAACACGAAACAGCAGCGTAACGAAGTGGCGCATATCAAACGTCTCGCTATGGCCTTATGTGCAATGGAAGTGGCGCGTTTCAAGGTCATTTTCTGGCGATTCTATCAACATGAGCGAAAAATGTGGAATAATATTTTTTGTTGAAAATCTGATCAGCTTCATTTTTTAAACTGACTTCTTTTCTGTATCTTGATTCGGACGCGTGTTATTGACGAAAAACTGGTTTTGGGGAGCAAAAATGTGAATTTGGGAGGGAAGCAACGGCGCGATTTTTCGGAAAAATTAGTAGTTTTTACGAACACTATTGGCTACAACTTTCCATTGAAAAACTTTCACCTTCAGTTGGTCTTAGTTATCAGGTTCTTTTGTCGTAATTTGACTGGGCTATAAGTATTTTTATATGATTGGAAAATTTTGAGCAATCGCTATATCCATCTCAGCTTCCTTACTGGTCTTTCAAAATTCATTTATTTCTTTCTTTTTAATGAAAATATCAAAGCTTTTACTTCGACTGTTTTTATTTCATTTTTCGCACAGGAACATTTGCTGCAGCAATATTCCTGCTGTAAAATACTTTAATAGTATTTAGCAAATTTATACGAAAAAAAAAAAATAAATAAAAAATATAAAAACACCAGCACCTAAATGAGAACTTATATTCTACCATTCTACAACAGTTGGTATTTTATTTCGAACATAATTGAATTTTAAAAATAAGCGCGGACTCGTATTTTTAGCATATAATATCGAGTAAATACACGTATCATGTTTCTAGATTTTTTTGCGCGCTCCAGCTCGTAATAATTATTACAATACATATAGCGAGTATATACATTTATAGCGTTTATTGCATTCAAATTTCAATACAAAAGGGAGCAGCTTTTTTTTACTACGTATTTACAGCTTGCGCATATGTTTGAAGATGGAGAGATAGGTTGAAAAGTTTCAAATGTGCAAGATCAGCTAATGCAGTATTGATGCTGGATATTGCTAATGTGTAGCACGAAGTTAAACGAAGGAATAATTTGACGCAAAAAGAACGTAGTTGGCGACAGGATGGCCGGATGGAATTAAATTTTTTTCCTATACTCGAGATATTGGTAAGAGAAATGCGACGACATGGTAGGCGTTTTTGTTGGTAAATTTGAACGCGAATATCGACGAAAGGGTCAATTATTAAACTATAAAAAGAAAAACCAGCTATACAAAAGAGGAAGCAGCATTTAATTTAGCATCGTATATATAAGGTACTTGTCGGAAATGTGAAACGAAGGGATGGCAATGGCGAAAAGAGACGTAGGTCACTAATCAGTTTTCGTGTAAGCAGCTTTTATAGCGTATATAACGTAGAATAACAACACGAGGTGCCGTGTCTATATTCCGTTGGGATGCGAACACGCGATATGGGAAGAGAGCGAGCTTGAGCCGTAAACCATCTTCGTACATTGTGTATCGTTGAAAGCTCTGGCGAAGTAATTTCGTTAGCTATAAAATTGCGCGTCCGCTGTGACAAAAAATTCTCTCTAATTGATCAGCCGTGAGACCCTTTGGTGATTGTTTGCCTCGTTTTTATTCACTATTGGTTTACGTTAGAAGATGAAACGATGTGGCACGTTTCGCGATGTCGTCATCGTCATTGGTGCATGAGCGAAGGCGCTAATCGTCTAATATATAGTCTTCGATTTGCACGTTTTATCGCGGATGTTATGAAAAAATTCCATCATCGGCGTATCCGGGATATTTCACGCTCGACGGATTGTTCGAACATGAAATATAATAAAAAGCTTCCCGAATCAAATTTCTATTACATCATCGCTGACGACGCATCGAAGGATTTCCAATATGCGTGTAGTCGACGCGTGCCAAATCCAATTCCATATGGTAAATCGGATCGGTGAAAATTTTTCACGTGATGATACATTGTTTCGAGCGCGTAAATTGAGAAATATGTTCAGTGCGCAACGAACATTTTCTCAAGGAATGAAATGGTAGAGCAAAGATATGAGATGAATTTCCACGTTTTTAGCTGAGCTTCAAGTTGAAAGTGACAGCTATTGCAGCCCTCTTGATTTGAAAAAGAGAAGTCGGGGAGACTGGGGTCCTCAAATATTTGCGTTTTAAACTTTTTGTAATCATGTCGAAAATTTCTAACTTTTTGATATGTCACAGGGTATAGATGAAAATCGCTCGAAATTTGTTGAAAGAGCCTTCACGCAAATACACGAGAGTAGCCCTTTTAAATTTTCGATACATCTCAAAATCGTGGATTACTCAAATTTTGATGGGAAAGCTGAAGGGGGCAAAAGCTCAGCATTTTTGTTTTTGATCTTAAATGAAAGAATGAGTCATGGACACCGAAAGATCTAAATTTCAGTTTTTCAAGTGTATTTAGGTGGGAGTTAGAGCAACGACATTTGAGGTTTCCAAAGTTTCTTGAATATTCCATAGGTATTTCTTCACCAAATTAATACAGAGTGATCAAACTTTATATGCGGGTTTAATTGATGACCAGAATATGACTGGGTTGAATTTGGGCTGAAATGAATTCAAAATGGCGGATTGTCAAAATTTGAAGATGACTTGAGAAGCCTCAAATAACTAAAAATGTGATCAATATGGACTCCTACATATCTCTCTATATGTTAAAATCAAAATGAAATCGGTTTTGAAATGCGCAGGCATTCTTGTTTTGAATACCAGGCATACAAATGGAAAAAAGGTTGTAAGTTTTAATGAAAGCATTATAAAAGAATAAAAAAGGATGATAAATTTTAATAAGAGTCTTATATATGGGCAAGAATTGCCAGGGGCGTACCGAGGACATTCTTCAGGGGGGGGGGGAGAGAAAACCAAAAATTGCCAACTAATACTGTAAATAAAGGTGAATTTCTTGTGTGGTATTTTTGGTACCCCCTTAGCTATATAAATTCTGCGAAACCCTGTTCGGCTCACTATTTGATGGAGAAAGGCTACCCGGGTGAGATATGGAACACGTGTGTAGTACACATGACTCCTTTCACCCCCTTCTGCTCCAGCGACATTTAGCCCCGCGTACTCGTATCCATATACCGGTTCGATATCTCTATCTGCGCCGATAGAGGGGTGTTTGGTTGAGTGACGAGACTAGCCTTATATTGCTGCATTTCACTTATATTATGAATGTTGACGTGTGATTGCTGTCTTGTACCAAGCCAAACGAACAAGTGTGGTGAAGTACGCGGTTAGAAACTGTAGAAGCAAATTGGTGAGTTAAATCTATTATGGTTTGCTCACGGGATACCTCTCCGTGTAGTTTATGATTACTTATGTAGTGAATTATTTAATAGTGTAGTTTGAGGGTTGCGCAACCTGACTGTCTCGCCTGGTGTTGTTGTATGGGCACTATGCAAGGCCTAGGGCTCAGGCGATGATGTGACGTACGGCCTATATATTAGGCGTTGGGATACTGAAGCTGGTCTATGACTGGGGTCCAGTATTCCCAAACAACACCCAGCACTGGTTGTCATGGAGGTTCAGCTACCCTGCCTAAACGACAGTGTGAGGGCGGTATGTTAGTTTGGTACCGCATCACGGGACAGGTGACCGACTGCTCTTACGTAGAGAGTCGGTATATACTTAGCCTGGTTTAATATCAGAAAAGAGAAGGTACTCAGGTGCGCGTAATTTATGTTACAGACGGTTTCCACGAGCTGGCTCCTACCCTCTCCTTTCCTCGGACAACTCAATTTGCTTTATTAATTAAGATATAAATACCTGTTATTGTGTAAAAATAAAAATTATACATGTAGTGTAACTCTCTTTTTACGTACGTAAGAACCCTCGACAGGGTTCCCAAAGTTTTGACCTACTTAAAATTTACAATACCATGAAATTTTACCAACTGTTGACTTTTTTTTTTGCTCCAAGAAAATAAGATGTTAAGTAAGATGTCACAGTCTTGTTAGTCTTCAAAAAATTTAAAAATAGCTGTAATAATACTGCGCAAGTGGTCAAGTTTACCAACTTTACGCTAAAACTCCAAATTTTTCAACTTTCCAAAAGCCAAGGAGGAAGCTCCCCCCTCCCCCTTTCGGTAAGTCCCTGAGAATTGTAAGCCTCGAAGGGACGAGGAGGGAATCTGGGCGAAGTGAGGAATGCCGCGGGGGTTGAGCCACGAAGCGGCCAGGAGCCGAGCCCTCTAGTAATTATTGAAGATAAGAAGTACACTACTCGTATATTCCAAATTCACCTTCACTCATGATGTTGCAATGGAGGAGGAGGAGGAGTTATCGACCTCAAAATATGGTTAGGGTACATGAAAAGTAGAAATTTTCTATTGTGGTGTCACATGATAAGATGATCCTAAGTGATGAATTTATTCTTTGTGCAGTTTTTCTGTAATTTATTGAATACAATAAATTAAAAATTATAGAAAAAAATAAAAAATGTATACTACAGTATTTTTCGTGAAAAATCACTTTCAGTTTGATTATTCGGAAAATTCCTTATCTGTGAAATTTTCGTTTCCCACCAGTCCGGATAATTGATCTACTTTATTTCGATTTCTACTGAAAAATGTATGCAAAATGATTTCTAGGAACTAATAATAAATTTGGAATTACGTACTATCAGATTTGTTTATTACTCTTTCTGAAATGCCTAATGCATGAAATACTTTTTAAGCAATTCTGTTGTCTTGATACATGATGAAAGTTCAGTGCAGGTACGTCCAGGGCCGTACAGAGAAGATCGGGGCCCACAAGGGAAAGTCATTAGAGGAAAAAAAAGATTGTGGAGGTATTAAAGACAAATTTTCAGCGCCGATGCGTCAAGACGTCAAGTCACGGGACATCAGAAAAAACTTGAGTCCGTGGGAACCCTCTCTGCTCAGGCTTGGGTACATCTATTAACATTCCAAAAGTATTTGAACTGCTAATGTGATAAAGATCATATTTACACTATTTATTCGTATTTGTGTCATATCCTGGTATGTTCAGGATATTAAAAAAAATCGATATCCCTCAAAATGGCGCATCAGTCCAATTTTGAAGGAAGCTAGAGGAGGAGAAAATAATTTATAATTTTTGTTTTTGATTTCATATGAAAGATTAATTCAAGTAGGTACACCAACATATCCAAATATCTGTTTCTCAACGGTATTTTGAGAGGAATGAGAAAAAAAAACCGTTTTTTGAAGAATTCTTGATTCATGACATTTCTTGAATCTTTTACATCTCTTCACAAAATCCATACTTTGTGTGAAGTATTGGTTTTCGATCTGAATATGTCCTCTCGAATTTCATCAAAATTAATTCAAAATGGCATTTCACTAAAATCTGAGAAAAGCTTGAAGAGCCTCTAATAAGTGAAAAGGTGATTAATATGAAGTCATAAGATTATTGAGAATAGAAAGTATACTATTCCAAATTCACCTTCACACATGATATTGGAGGGAAGAAGGAGAGATTGTAGACTTCCAAATCTGATGGAGTTGCAATAACGCATCACTGGAAAACCAAATTACAGTCTGTATCTAATTTTTAATATTTTTAGAGTTTGCGTTCTAAGAGTTGACTGAAATGAATACTAAAAATCTATTTTAGAGTGGTTTCACTTTCCTTTTGAATTAATAAGAGATGAGTATCACTATTGGAAAATGTTAGTTATAGAAAAGACTGAAAATTTTGATTCTGATATCATATTATAAAGTCGGCCCAAGTGACTAACTTATTCCAATTCTAGCCTCCTAAGTGATTTTTGGGGGAGCTGAAGCAAAAAAATGGTTTTGGAGAGGATGGAAAAGTGCATGAATTGCCCATATCTCCTCACCAAATCGGTCAAAGAACGTCATATTTTGTATGTGAGGTTAGTTAGTGATCAATATGACTAATGAGTTGGTATGAAAATTAATCCGAAATGAGGGATCATCGCATTTTGAGGGAGTTTTGAGAGGCCTCAAAGTTAAAATTTGAAAAATATGAGCTCATATCATTACTGCGAGCGAGGTGAGAGTTTTCAGAGTGGGCACCGTTTGTCGCCTATAGGTGTCAAGAGATCAGCAACGTTATCGGGAAACCTGTAGAAGTTCAAATTTAAAAACTCAGCTCCAGTAATATGCCATGACTGCTTACATTTTTTTTAATTTTAACAATATCAATCGTTATTTTTTGAAGCTTCAAGTTTCATGCATTAGCGTGCCTACTACTTTTTTGAAAACCTATATTATAAGAAGTTCCAACATTCATGTAGGTAAGAGGGTGTCTCTGAGTCAGGGCAAGCTGTTGATACAGAAGAATTGTACGGGCAGGATGAAGTTTTCTGAGTTAGATAATTTATTGTAATTATATCTAATTTACTCGTTTATGTATTAGAAGTTTCAACATTCATACAGGTAAGAGTTTGTGTGAGTTCAAGACGCCGCCACAGAAAAATTGTAGAGTCAGAACAAAGTCTGCCAATTTCGTTGGTATTATACGAGTAATTGTAATAATTAATTTAAAAATCCTCTTTTCACTATAATGCATTTTTATCAATATCAGTGCAAACATTTGGGTAATAGAAATCTCCCAATAAACTAAAAATGGTTCGAAACGTAGAGATATGAAGTCTCTCTTCCTCTCCTTCCTACATAAAGTATGCTGTAATAGCTTAGTTTCAATGAAAAATTCAGTACAAATATGAAAAATCGTGTACGAAAAACTAATGGTATAAATGTGAGCTTTATAGGTAAATAAAATGTTTCAAGAACAAAACAATAATTTATGCGGGTAAAAAAATTTCAAAAAATGAAAATTTCCCCAAAAATGAAAAAATTGTCGAAGTGAAGAAATATCCAGGAATGAAAAATGTTTAAAATTACGAGGAATTTCTTCTATGAGGAAATTCCGAAGAAAAATATTTAATTATTAAACCAGGGTATCTACCTAAGCTTGGCGACTCCTCACAAATATAAGGAATTCGTATCTACAACGTAGAATTTCAGCCAAACATGAGCTGTAACCTAGGTTTCCATTTTCTGCATCACTATATACATTGCAGTAATACGGAGATTTCTCGGCTCATTCTTGTCAGTACGTCGACGATGTACGACGAAAAGTCGTGTTTATATCGTCCGTTGTCGCATGGCTGGTCGAAGCGAAGGATTTGATTTGATTAATTAAACGGCGAATTGATTACTGGAAATGTGCTGGAATTTATACAATTAATTGGAGCGAACATTCTATCAGTTATTCTGGTTTAATGAAAAGCGATAATACCCGTTACATTTCTACATATGCGACAACGTTCTCGTGTAACTTGTACACGTGAAATGAACTCTCGCTTCAATTGAAGGTAGAATTATTGTTCGACTCGAACATAATGAACGGCTGAGATTAGCTAAAGGTTTCCGCAGTTCGGTTAAGCGAATGTCTTTCCGCGTGAAAAATGGAGCGACAGTTACTACGGAGTTATATGTGTATCCTGTCTTCTGTCACCCCTAGCAGCAGATCATTGGAATTCTGCGTGTATAGAGATGGAAATGGTCTGTGAACACTTCGTTGTTGAAATTTCCTTTTTAATTCGCCCCCTCCATTCAATGTTTCTATGTGAAATCCGTTTTACAATACAAAAGATACTGCTTGGAGACTCGAGTCTGAATACAATTCCAATTTAAGACTACCAATCGTATCCAGCTGCTGGTGCTGCGAGAAACGATGAAAATGCTATACTGCAGAATGAAACGAAAAGAAGCAGAGAAGAAAGGAGCCTTAATTTTCGACACATTTACAATTTAATTAGTTCATCGCCATAAAACAATTTAAATTCCGGCAATTTCGTTTACGTTACTCAAAGGCCGTCTCTCCTTTTATCCGCGGCAGAATGGTGAAAATAATTGCGTATTTACGTAAATCTCTTCGGCTATACGGAGCGATACGGGCCAACAGGATGAAGGATAAGTTCGGTAGTTTTATCAGCCAACACGAGCAGACGCGAAAGCAAAGCATCTTCTTTCGCAGTTCGAGTTCGAGCTATTAAAAAGACTGTGTTCGTTTGTATCGAAATGATTCGTCTAGATGGGCGCCGGCACGCCGAAAATTTACGATAGCCGCGTTATAAATGTGGTACGTTGTTAGCTATACAGATGGTATAGATTTATCTCGTTCTTATTAAAATTTTATCACCGGAGGTATCGCACAAGCGGAGAACGACGAACGTCTAAGATGTACGTAAAGAGTAAATTAAGATTCCTCGCTTCGAAATGAGGCAAAGAAGAGTGAAGAGAGGGAATCTAGGTAAACGATTGGGTGGCCATTAATGGGGAATGATAATCTCACGAATGGAATCCAACTCGTCTATTGGAGAATTTAATTTGAACGGCTTTGTTAGCTTATTGAATTAGTAAACCTATAAGCGCGATAAGAGAGAGAATAATTTTGATAAAAGCGGCATTAAGAGGAACCCGTTTGTTGTCGTTTTGCGTTTCGTTCTTTTGCAAAACATTATACATACTTGGGCTTTCGGCGTATCGACGAATAAACGCGCGAAAGCTAACGAACAACATCAAACGGTTAGCGAAGATAATGCTGCACACCAATACTGCGAATATTTGTCTATAACTATACGTCGAACACGATTAACCTATACGAACAAAAGCTCGACCGAAATCGTACGAGAAAATCAATTTGGCTACAATTCCAGTCCGGATGGTAAAAAAAGTTAAATGACTACTTTGGGTCGCTGTGTAAGTCGTGTTGCAAGGACAGCGGTTTTTTTCCTCGTTTTTCTTTTACTCTCGCGTTTTTCTTTCGTTCTCCCTTGTATACAATTTTTATACCATCGGGGAACTATGAAGAAGAAAAGTATGGAAGTGTAAAATAAGGGAAAACACCTCTGCCAGTAACACTATAAGGTACTAACATTCGTCGAATGTTATTGTATCTAGTAAACTAAAGCGATAAATAAGACTCCCTTTTGTGCCGTTGATAGGTGAGTATATTTTTCTCGCGTTTCGGTTAGAATTTCTTTCGATTTAGTCGCGCACGAATGAAAAAACACCATACCGTATTTCCAAGTGCTATGGTGTTTCGTACCGTGTAGGAGAGCGCCCGAAAAAAGAAATGACAGAGTGTTAACCACACTGTACGTCGTGTCTCCGAAAGCTGTACTTAAGTTGCGAAAGTTCGCTCCATTGTATTTGTAATTCGCTTAAATGGAAATATCTCCTCTATAATGTTCAAATTAAATATCTTCGAGATATTGTATAAAGGTTAGATGGGATATAATTCGTATAGAAACCAGACATCAGATGAGCAAATCAGTGCCAAAAAAAAAGGAACTTAAACCGCTTATCATTTCCATTCTCTTTTCTGTTCAGCACTATTGAGAAGAATATGGCTCATCGTGATTTTGTACCACATGTTTGCCACTGATTAAAACTATGATTTTATCTCCTAAAAACAATCATTTCTCATCCCAAATTCAATAAATCATATTTATCCAATTATTGTCATGTTGCTGAATTTGAGGAACTCAGTAGGTTGGTACATTATTCTGTATCTATAACCTTAAGTAACAATTTTAGTGCATTACAATGGTATCACCAATAATAGTTTAGTTTTTTATTAAAAACTTAGCTGAAAGAAGTAAAATTTCATGAACTACGAGTACTTCACTAACTTGAAGAGAGAATCTTATCACGACTTAGTAGACAAATCATAATATTGCGTACTCAAGTCGTTATCATTCAAAGGGCCTCCCCCATTAAGTAGGTAAAATCGGCCCTTGACGCAAATTTGGTCAAAAGTGGTTCCAAATGTTACTTTGGACCTAAACCCAAAGTATAAAAGATATGGAGATGATTATTTGTATCTCCATATTTTGGGCCCATTTAAGTGCTTAGCGAGAAACATCAGCACTTATTTTTATTGAGAATCCAGTGTATAATAATTTTGTTTTTATTGATTTTTCCTCTCCGCATCATCTTAATTGTCGTACAATTGGAGAACACAAAATTTTCAAAAATGGTTATAATTACCCTGACACCTCTTTGAAGGTTTTATGTTATAGGAATCTGAGCGAAGAAAATTTTTTTACTAATCTAATTTACCCCTCCTCCTACTCCTTTCATAGCTATAAGCAAAAAACCCACTTTTTTCAGAGGTTTTTGTCCTCTCGCACATTTAGCCGGAGGGGTAGGGGATGAAACTTTTAGAATGTTACTCAGGAAGGCATTCTTCGCATGTATGGTATAAATCATCTTTCCTGTAATTTTTTCTAGGTCCGAATCAAAAATGACTGGGCTATAAGTGTTATCGTTGCAGGCGGTAGTTGAAAAATACGCGTTTTTATTCAAACTTCATTTTTTTCAGCATGTTGCACCCCCTAAAGGGACTTTGAAAAAATTATATGTTGTACCTAAGGGTATGACGAACTTATGAAAAAAAAATTCAGCGAAGGCATCCACCCAAAATTTTTTTAAATTTTTTTTTTTTTTGAAATTTTCAACCCCCTTCCCAAAAAAAAATGAGGAAAAAATTTCAAAAAAAATCTCAAAAAATTATCGTACGAACATACATGTACTACGTATGATCTGTGAAACTTTCAAAAATTTTTCTCCGTTCTTACTGGAAATATCGCGAATTGAATTTTTAGCATATAATGCGCGATAATTCCGGAAGGGGTGGGGGTAGGGGGTCAAAAATTTAGCTGGATGTTTTTAGGTCCAAAGTAACGTTTGGAACCACTCTTGATCAAATTTGCGTCAAGGGCCGATTTTACCCACTTAATGGGGGAGGCCCCTTAAAACTTTTTTCATATAAACAAAACATGTCTAACATTATCTTGCTTAAGAGTATAGACTTCTCATCTCCATCATCCTGGAAAGCTTGCATGCTTATCTCGTACCTTTTCAACGTATTTTTCAATTTTCAAATCTATACGAAGCCCTCAAATGAATCTTGCCGATCATTATAAGGAGGTGCTTCAAATCAAAATGCATCAATTAATCTAATGCTTGCAGTATCTTCTCCCATTATCTCTTGCTGATAAACTGCACCCAGTCAATCTCCCCCATGCACACTCCAGTTGTACTTGCTCAGTTCGAAAATAGCCGAAACAAGTAACTTTTAATTTCTCATATTGAGTGGCCTCATAAATAGAATTTATTCATGAGGGTTTTTTGCATTTACACCCGTCGCTTGAGATAATCCATTTCTTAGATATCAAAGAGATGTCTATTGATAGAATTGGAATCGAGCAATTTGAGGGAACCATGAGAATATTGAATGTTTTGACGATTGTAGAAGGTAATAACCGCCTTCAAAGGCTTCGCATATCTAATGGATTTAAGATTATTCAAATTTGGTAGGCTTGGAACCTTTGCGAAGGCGAATGTTTATTTTTAGGTTATTTAATTGCGGTAAGCTTAGAGTACTCGCTAACGTATTAAATCCCTAGCGACCAAACGATATCTTCTTATTTCTTGTACAGAGCTATGTAAAATAGGTTCTATATCTATATCATAGCGAAAATGTCCGCCTACATCGGTTAGAGTGCTCTAAATCTGTGTATATCTGATCGATTATCAGAGATATTTGAAAACTTGACGATCTATTCCTACCGAATATAGAACTGCTTCACAATATATCACATAAATATCTGGAAAATATCCTTCTAATTTCTACTGTATATCGATTGATCTCTAGCCTATATCTGTAGATTTCATCTTATTTCTATTCGATATACATGAAACATACATGCTATGTGATATCATTTTCGAATTTATACATCGTATATATATCCTTTTCTCTATGTAGATTCTATATACAAATTGCGAAATTATATAGATATAGATGTATACCTATCTCAAAGCTGGTACAGGGTATCTAAAATAAATTCGGAACCTATCATAGTTGACAGCATCCTTTTTTTACGGTATCAATTTCAGTAAAGCAACAAAATCGTGTTTTCATTTTTAGCTTAGCATAATTTATACTACACAAAACAAAACTAGTTTGATTGCTATAAAGTTGATTCTGTAAAATTCAGATTCTGCGAACTATGGTGAGTTCTAAATTTATTTAGATACCTTGAACAGTAATTTAAAAAAAATTTACATGGAAAGCCAAAAAATTAACGATTTTTACACTTTTATTATTGTTACCAACAAATTTCATTCTTCCACTTTACTATTAAAAATTTAGGACATGATATTATACAACACAAAAGACAACTGATTATGAATTAAAAAATAATAATAATAAACACTTGAACACTGTCTTATAAGAGTCGAAACTTATCAAAACGAGAAGAACGCGTGAACTCAAAACTGAATAATAAATAATACTAGTGCCTACTCGACCCTTCGGGGTTTACAATCAAAATTAAATGAAGAAGGGAAAGTTATTTTATCAGATAAGTACTGCTACATTCCAAACTGCACAGCTCAATTTATTCTTATTTGTTACTTCCACCAAGAGTTCTTCCTTTCAGGATGGGCTCGCCCCTTTATACCTTTGTATACCTGACATTTTAAACAATTTTACAACTTTACTCTTACTCTTGCCTATGTATTAAGCAACAAGAATGCGCGCGCATCTCAAAACCGATTTCATTTTGATTTTAATATATAGAGAGATACAACACAATCACAAAATTTTAAAGAAATCTCTTTATATCTTGAGATATCTATATGATGGCTTTACTTTTGAACCGGATGACACTATATAGTTTCGATAATGTGTAGATATTGCAAAAGTATTTCGTTTTCAAGATATCTACACAATATCCAAGTAAATCTTGATGAGCGTAGATTCATTTTACATATCGACAGATATACCTGCGACAGCATAGATGTAGCAAGATATATATATACGATATCATTGTGTGAAACTGTATTATGTAAATCGTTTCTAAATCCTAGAACGCTATTCAGATATCTACTTGTCCTAAAAACGCCAAATTTAGTCCTTAGGGATTTATAATTGGTTTAGTTAAAATAGGCTTCGGTGTCCTCGCAATAACACAGAGGGTAGGCAGGTAGGTTTGCCCTCTCAGGTAGGGATCAATCAGTTGGTGTGCCAATTAAAGCACCAAAAATATCAATAAATTTTTGACACTCGTATGAAATGGTAAACTAGAAAATGTATTGAAATTCAATAACAACAATAGCATACATTAAAGTAAAACTGTAAACATTATTTCTTCAATAATTTATAAATATGTCGAGGAATAGCCTCGTGCCGACTGAGTGGTTCGCCAATACTCTATATACTCGGCTACTCAACAGTTTACCTGCGAGTAGCGAAGTATACTGACGGCCATGAAACAATTAGGTCTAACAAAGATATAAAAACATAGCTTAAAATGAACGCGTAAACAGTAAGCTAATAAACGATGAGGTACGGCTAGACTAGAAGCCTTCGTTCTAGCGTTGGAATTATCGTCGCTGCGAACGATCCTCACTCTAACTGTATTTTGACCGGTGATTAACGCCGCAGCTAAGGTTTGAACGGTATTATCATTTTGTAGTTATTTTCCATGTTTGTCTATAGCGGCTTTCCCAAGATGGGCACAACTGAGGAAGGTTTAGTTTTAGGTGTTGGCTAGATAGAAGGGTCTAATTATACTTCACTCTTGTGGATACTGAATCGACATTTCACAGGAACATAATATATAGCTGTTGCGAATTCTTTCCTAACTGATCATTCGCTTCATGACTAGATTGTGTTATCAAATTTGCAAGCTCATTAAAACGCTGTTAATGCATTGATCGAAGAAAAGAAGAAGCAGATACAACATACTGAGACGTGGATGAGGCAATATCTGTCTTATAAGGAAGATTTTAGATGTTTAGGACAAAAAACTCACTGTCAACTCTTCGAACAAAATTCGTTCGAATTGTAACATCTATCCTCCTATTTGGTTTTTGGGTTGTAAATATTTTAAAAATCGCCTTTCTACTCATTCTTACGTATCTTGTGAATAAGTATTTCTTAAAAACATGAAACTTTTTTTATTTTATTGAATGCCAAAATCTATTTTTCCCCTGAACACAACTACCGAACATATTTTACTATTCCCATTTAATATTATATATCTTTCATGTTTCCTTTTTCATTTTTAACAAATCATGCTATTCTTTTATAAACACTCGAATATATCCACCACCTTACGTATTTAAGAATGCCCATAGGAAGTATCTATTTATGTTTTGAATTTGTATTTTTAACCATTCTTATTTTATTTAATCGCTTGCGCTAAGGGAAGAGTAGTTAGTATAGTGCTCCATCCACGTCTCAGTATATCTTAAATTTTTTTCCCTCTTTCTTTGCTACATTCATCATCCTTTCTCACGTCTTCATCCTCTCTCGAAACTGATTCTGCGATCTTTCCTTTCTTTATTGAATCTACTTCCTCAACTCCTCCTATGTTGTAAACTCGGGCCACTAGCCACCCAGGTATGGAAATGGGCAGTCATTAGTCCACTAGTGTTCGATATTTTTTTAAACATGGGTCTTTGGAAGCTATTTTGGGACAGTTGAGCACTTCTTAATTTGATAGCGCTTTCTCCCATAAATACTTTATATTTTCTTTCATGTGACTGAATTAGAACACTGGTGAACTGGAACAAAAATGGTGTATTTCTATATTCTTCTTATATTATTACTATATTTTTGGTGAATTAGGGTGAATTACTATTTTTACAGTAAATGAAGGTAAATTACGATATTTTTAGTAAATCAGTATTTTCACTGTAGGTAAATTAGAGCGAATTCCATTATTATATTAGACTTGGATGAAATATGTGTTCTTATGGAATGCTTACGAAGTTGCTGCACTCGTGATTTTCTTTAAATTGCTGATTTACATTGTATGAATTACTTTTATGCTCGTTTAAAAAAATTGGTTGATGTTAACTATGCATTATACTAAACCATGAATACAGTAGGTACCATATTTGCTGTGAATTTAGGTAGTTGTATTAGTGTTGTGAAATTTTCTGCTCCTTGTCATACTTGTTGGATAAATGCCCATAGGGATTGGAGTGAGAAATCCCCGAACTTTATGAATAAGATACTCGTCTTCGATCCATCAACTTGTTTAGGTAATCATTTTAACTCTTAAATATTTCACGCATGGTCCTAAGGTAAACTCCACGACACATCGGTTATACGTAAATCAGCGAGTTAAACGTGCTAAAACCGCGGTTAATTAAAAATTCGCGCGTGCTACCGAAAGAGCGTGTATTGTGATGGGGAGAAAATCTATTATAAATTTATCTCGCGGGCGAAATCGTGCTTGCGAAGTTTGTAAGTACGGCATTTGAGTACAGCGTATATCATTAGTTTATAAATATTTATAAATTTCGCGCAAATCAAAGTTCGCATACGATATACATTTTGGCGTACACGGTAAATAGCGAAATAACGGGTGTTCGTTGCGTATACATAAATCGTGCAGTGGTATTCACGAATATGCCGCGACCGATTGATATAATACGTAACTTTATCTTTAGCTTGGGAATGAAAATAAAACAATAATAGATTACCAAAGGAGAAAAGTTCGCCGGCGCGGCGAAAAAATCGCCCGGAAATGCCCCATAAAGTCTGTTTTATGTTTGAGAAAGTTCTTTTTCGATGTTTCGTCGTCTGATTTTTTTTTTCTTTTCATCCGTCGTGTCGGAAAAATATAAAAAAAATATACGAGACGCTCGATTAAGTTCATTTTTTTCTGCGCTTTTCGCCGGAGTGTGGAGAGAGAAAAAAAGCTCGGTTAATACTCGCTTACGTATTTTCAATTTACACGCGTAAACAACAATTCTGTACCTCGGCGGCGCGCGTCGCCGCGAATAATTCATTATCTAATAAAAATAGTCAAAAAAGAGCACGAACGCATTGGCGGCGAATATTACAATGGCGTAAGGGATTTAAGGAAATAGAATTATAAAAGAAAAGTGGATCGGAAAAGATGAGGTTTCTTTTCGAGATGTCCCGGCGGGAAATGAAAAAGTGCTACGTGAAATAGATAAATAAAATGAGTTTCGTCCAAGTAGATTGACGCGTTCGTCCGGGGTGGTCCATGAGGCGTATTGATTCGTTTTTCATACAATACTTTATCGTTTCAGGTCTCAATTTTTATCGTTCGAACGACGATTTTTTAACGTTAATACGAACGTTTTAAATTAAACGAAAAAAACATCGCTTTTCGTATTGTCATCAGAAGATGACTGCAGGAGTACGAATTGTATTGCCTGTGCAGCAAAATTTGTTTTTAAATAGGGAATCTCAATTGTCACGTCAGTCTAAAGAACGCTTATTTCAAACTCTTTTGCGATGGCGAAATCGTCTTGTTTCCGCATAAATGAGCTCGTAAATTGCTGTATGGATGTGCTAGTGATGTGCCGCGTAATTTAAAGCGTAAGTTACCGTTGTAAGTTACGTAACTTACCGTAAGTTACCGACCTAAATTACGTAATATTACAAAGTCATTAATATTACCAAAATCGGTAATTTGAAAAAAATTGATCTTTTGTTCTTTTTTTGTAATAAAATTATAATTTTTCAAAGAAAAAATGATTTTTTAACTGTTATTTTTTAGTATACATAATTGAGAAAAAGTTTGTTTGTAATAAAATATCATTTTGTATAGAAAAAATGTTATATTGTTTTAATTCGTTATTTTAGTATTTATAATTTATAATTTGATTCCTTGAATTGAATGTTATAAATAATGGGTAACGTCTAACAGGTAAGTTACATAAGTTATTTGTAATATACTTGAAAAGGGGTAATTTATCAAGGCATAAATTATAGTAATTTAAGGTAAGTTACCACATTTTTTTGGGACTTGGAATTTTTTTGAAGTAGAAAAAAATGGTAATATTGCCGTAACTTACCAAAATTACGTAACTTATTTAAATTACGTAGAACTGTTTTACACTTGTGTGTAAAACTTTAATGAGTGATTTTCATACCCATACATTATGTAGATTTGCGAGAGCTATCATTTTTTTTTTTCACAATTTCGATGTAAATGGGTGGCGCACACATACTGTGTAACTACTTGATTCGAGCATTCAAGCGAAAAAATTAGCTAAAAGGTGAATAAATTCAAAACATATTTATGTATTTTTGACAACGAAAGTATAAATTAAAATTTTACATTACATTGATAAACATTTTTAAGCATTAAATAAATTTTATTTATACCATTTATTCTTGCAATATCATTCAAATATATATGATTTATTTCTATGAGGGAAAGATTTTGGCGCTTGGGGTGCTCGAATCAAGTAGTTACCCGGTAGATATGGAGTATTGAAATGTAATATGAATTTTAACGAAATCTCCTCGGATTTAGTTACTTCAAAGATTGATAAAATAATAGATGAGAATTAGAAATGAAATACCCCCTCCCATCCGGGCTTCTTTTGATTCTTAAATTTTTGCCCTCTACTTGAAGAAATCCTGGCTACGCTTCTGTTTTTTTGCTCATTACTTTCTTTTGTAAAACAGTGTTACAAACATCTAATCACGTTTTTTCATCAGAGTAGGAAATTTGACGCTTTGGTACTCGGAGTTTGATAGTTCACACAGTATTATGAACAATGAACATGAATATGTTGGTACTTTTGAAACAAAATACTTATGCTATTCCCCGCCATTGGTCGCATGACTGTCTGTCAGACCGGTTAATGGCACATGACTGTAACTCAGACCAGGGTTTATGAAGGGTCTTGAGAATGTATTAAATCATATACGTGTGTCAATGGTTGTCTATCAAATGTTTGAAGGGGAAATTTTTTTTGATAACGCGATTGGTCGCATCACTGTCTCTCAGACCAGTGCCTGGTGCCTAGAAAATGTTAATTAGGAACATATTCATCAATTGGACTGCATTACGCAACAATGTTCTAAGTGAAATGAGGCGCCATAAACTTTAACTACATCAAGTTTCTGATGTAATGTAAATTATAACAAAGCCAGTCAATCAAACTGAACGAATTTCGTTTGTTTGTCTTTGAAATTATTTAAATAACATGAATGATTTCATTCATTACTAGTTTTTCTCATTAAAAACAAAAATAAGATCGATCAACCAGTCTATGGCGCCTCATTTCACTTAGAACATTGTTGCGTAATGCAGTCCAATTTATAGTTGCCTATAATGTTAATTAGGAACATATTCATCAATTTATAGTTGCCTATTTCATTAGCTGTATAACATTAGCTGATCTGAGAGACACTTATGCGACCAATTGTGTTACTAAAATAAGGCACTGGTCTGAGAGACAGTGATGCGACCAATTGCTTTATTAAAATAAGGTACTGGTCTGAGAGACAGTGATGCGACCAATGGTGAAACAAAAATTGTATACGCCTCTTGGCGGGTTAATAGTAACGTGCGCAATTATTATGTGTATCTACACTAGTAATATAAATGGAAAATTAATTGAAAATTCGATTTTCTGAAAAAATATAGTTTAACTCTTACAAAACCTTGATTGTATTTAATGTGCCTGAGCAAAATTTACCTCCTTTCTCACAGAAATTACCCTCTTCTCATATATTTTGACTAAGAACTTATAAATTTATATTCTCGAAAAAATAACCTCCACCCTCGTAATTACCTTGTAGAAACAATAAATTATATGAAAACGGAAAAGTTTCCTCTTTAGAAACGCCTTATGTGGTTATAACAAAAGAGACAAACTGAAAACTTTTTCAAATTAGTAAAACATTAAGAGGTCTTAGAACAAATATTTACTTAGATCATCAGCTACTTACTTCGAACTTTCGAGCATTTCACTTTTTTTATTTCGACATCTATGTGTAAATAAGATATGTATAAAATATTCAACATGATATTTGTAAATTTTAATTGGTATAGAAGGAAACCCGCTGTTAGATTCAAAAAATATACGCTACAATGACTTGGCAAAAAACGTAGGTACCAACTGTATCAATAATAATCTTAGAAAAAACCTACGAACAGTAGTACTACATAAATGTATAATAACGGCTTCATCACAAGCAACCAAACGATTTACAATCTCACTTGTTATAAGTGTAGCTATAGGACTTGCTAAACGTATTTTTTCTAATATTTCAACACGTTCTTCTCCTTATTTTTGAAAATATATTGATATTTGTGATTGGCTCAGATATACGACAATATCGAGGTTTATATTATCATTGGTTTTTATTTTCTCCACAACCATCGTAATTTTGATGAAAATGACAAATTTCAATTTGAAACTGATCACTTCTTTAATGGCACCCTTGCAAAAAAAAACACTGCTAGTAACTACTAATAACTACAGTAGTTACATAAATGAATAGTAGGAAATGTTACTAGTTAGTAGTAGTTCAGCACTTCAGCCGTAGAATACCAATATCTTACCATTAGTAGTAGTTCGTGATTACAAGTTCATGAGTGGAGCAGTATTTTTTCACTACTTGTACTATGATTACCAGTGTAAGAATAGCAGTAGTAGCTTCTTGCTGATACTGGTACACCTTGTGATTACAAGTTTAAGAACATATAGGTAGTACTAATTCATCCCATATAGAAGAATACAAGTAGTATTTACAAAAATTTCTAGTTCTACCAGTAGGTAGTTTTTATGGAAACTAAGTACTAGTTCTACTATTGGTGAATACCACAATCAGTATAGATATCAATTACTAGTTCAACTATTGGTGAACAGTGAACACCCCAATTAATAGTTTTATGGCTAACTACTAGTACTTAAGATATCAACTACTAGTTATACTAGTAATAAATACTGCAACTAGTAGTTTTGCAGTTCGACTAGTAGTACTCAAGATATTAATTACTAGTGTTCTATTAGTAGTTTACGTAGCATTCTGCTTTTCTGAGATGAAATGTGTTGCAATAATGCATATAAGGAAGAATTTAATTTGACTGTAGTTGAAGCGCAATTATGCACTTCCACCAACAAACTAGAGGACTATTTACACATATCGTGTGAACCAATGGCTTAAATGCATCCTTGAATGTTGAAAATTTTTAGGAACCACTTTCCATTTTAGATGATGACAAAATGAATGGTAATAATAACTTCCAGTTTAATATAAGTATTGATTGCTACTAGTAGTAATTACTATCAGTGCTTGGTAGTAAAGTTTTTCAATATTAATCACTGTAAGTTACTCGTAGTAGTGGCTTCTAATAAGCACTTGCAGTGACCACTAACGATTAATATTGAAAAATACTACTACTAAGTACTGGTAGTGATCATAACTAGTTGCCAGTAGTGTTTTTTTTTTGCAAGGGCATTTTTAATTTATCCACTCGAAAGCACGATGACACCAGTGTACTGTATAAGAGTTCGGAAACGATATACTGAAAATTATTCGTGAACACTTCTCGCATCTTGAGAGGATTTCGTGCAAATTAGCGATTGGTAGAAATTACTTTGACGTACTGGTATCTGTTTATGATACCTTCGATTCTGACGATATTCTCGGGCAAATTTCTATCAGGCTGTTAACGGTGGATAATCGTAGAGAAAGAGACGACGTGAATCATTATCTCGATCCATTTCCGTTCACCGAAATACCGAAGACATTTCAGTACTGTTTTATTTATTCGCTAGAAGTTATCGTTCACTTGCAGTGCACTATGGTTATTTGGTGTTATATTACATTCACCGTGTTGATTTTGACATACATGAAAAATTAGATTACGATCTTAAGGCGAGAAATTAAAACAGAGTCGGATTCTGCGCTTCGTATATTGGAAGAGTCTTTTAATCACGAAATGAACAACGAACTTTTCCTCTTTGGAATTACGCTCGAATGAGCAGAAAATCAGAGAAATGCATTTTCGTAAGTTTTCCTATCTCTTACATAAATGGATAAGACGTCATCAAGAAATCGTATTATAAGTACATGTTATAACAAAAGTGTATAACTTGTGAAAGACTTACACAGTCCATGAATCATCCTACATGTATAAGAATTCTTTTCGTGCATTTGGTGAATAGCTACAAAATATTGAAGAAATTTCGTGATATGGTGAGTCCAGACTCTCTCAATAACATATTTTCTTCTTTACCTTTCCTCCAACTTCTTTTAGGAACAGAACTTTTAAAATACTGAGGTCTTGAAGTCCACTCTGACCTCTTTGTTTGAAATTGCTGAGCAATCAAAAATTTAGGGTAATTTAAGTTTCTTGCAGTGTGGCGTACAGGGTGGTGTACTTGTCGTAACGAGTCTTAAAAAATCTATCTGCTTCTATTTCTTTCAAACATACATGAAAATTAGATTACGATCTTAAGGCGAGAAATTAAAACAGAGTCGGATTCTGCGCTTCGTATATTGGAAGAGTCTTTTAATCACGAAATGAACAACGAACTTTTCCTCTTTGGAATTACGCTCGAATGAGCAGAAAATCAGAGAAATGCATTTTCGTAAGTTTTCCTATCTCTTACATAAATGAATAAGACGTCATCAAGAAATCGTATTATAAGTACATGTTATAACAAAAGTGTATAACTTGTGAAAGACTTACACAGTCCATGAATCATCCTACATGTATAAGAATTCTTTTCGTGCATTTGGTGAATAGCTACAAAATATTGAAGAAATTTCGTGGTATGGTGAGTCCAGACTCTCTCAATAACATATTTTCTTCTTTACCTTTCCTCCAACTTCTTTTAGGAACAGAACTTTTAAAATACTAAGGTCTTGAAGTCCACTCTGACCTCTTTGTTTGAAATTGCTGAGCAATCAAAAATTTAGGGTAATTTAAGTTTCTTCCAGTGTGGCGTATAGGGTGGTGTACTTGTCGTAACGAGTCTTAAAAAATCTATCTGCTTCTATTTCTTTCAAAACGATTTCTTTGTTTTTTTCTAAATTACGATTTACCTATTCATCTCTAGCTATGAAATTTATTACCTTTTTCCATTCATATATTCAAGAAATTAATATTTAACATCTTAATATCTTTTATTTAGAATTTCGATTTTTTTAAATCTTTTAAAAATAGATATGATTTTTTTTTAATAAAGTTACGTTTTGAACCAAACACCGCGTCACGGCCAGCATACGACCCTAATCACTTCGGCAAGGCAGCGAATAGCAGATTTATTGCTCTTTACATTTTGGTATCTTATGCGCTCCCGTAAAAGGTTCCAATTTGTAAACGCGTGACCTTGATGAAGTCATTCGGCCTCATACCGTAAACCAGTTCACTATCTTTTTCGCCATTTTCCATCCCTTATAATGTGGGTGGGGATTGCGAATTTGGACCAATATTTTTAAAGCTTCAAAACCCGTATCACGCTCAGTTCAAGTATCTCACTTGTCCCAACAATGCTGTTGTCGCTGACATCATGGAGGGCAGTACAGGAGTTTGTCAATGATGTCATGCTGCGGAAAGAGGATGCCGAGCGTGAGCGCCAGGCGCAGGGGCGTCGTCGAGGAGCTGCTGCTGCCACCACAGAGGAGGAGGCTAGACACGCGAGTGGCACCCGAACCCAAGTATCCGAACCATGGGGATCGGGACCAGTTAGTGGTGAGGGTTGAAGGGACGAGGGGGCGGCCTGTGCCCACCCCTACTGCACACGTTTCGACATGAGGCGGTAGGTTAATAATGTGGCATGGGTAGCGCATGCTTGATCAGGGGGTGAACGACTTTAGCCAACTGACTGAGTATGTGTCATGACCTCAGTGCTCATGTGGTAGATCGAGTAGCTGGATGGGTAGGGTCACGCCAACCAGATGGTCGAGGCACTGAACTGATTACAGACCGCCCCTACCTTGCTTCGAGGCTTGGAGTGGGGTGGGATGATGCAGACAGAAGTAGGGCCCATAGAGTGTATGACCTCTGGTCCGCCTGCGGGCTTAGTAGGCTGTAAGAGGCAGAAAGGCAACCGGCGGGGATCCTCCGAAAGGAGAGGAAATGCGGCGCGGGGTGAGGGCTGGAGACCACCATACACTCGACAGCGGGGAGTAGGTTCTCAAGGAAAAGATGAAGCAATGGCTGAACTTTCGATATGGTGGAACTTGGGTGGGGGCGCACACCTGCCTAAGGAAAACCCAGGGGAGATATAAGCTGGTTGCCAAGGTGTCCCTGCTTGGCTGGAAGTAATGTCACAAACAGTTCATGGCCAAGTAGTGTTGTGTGCGGTAGAAGAGATTCCCGCAAAAAAAAAAGTTTCGGTATTTCATCCAGTTTGCTCATCATTAGACTGCGATAAAAAGTTATACTTTTTTTCGTACTTTGTTATATCACGTTTGAGTTCATTTTCCACTGTTTTTACGCGTTATGTTACATCGTCCGCAATCTGCAGCTAATATCTCGACCCTGTCAAATCTCTCTATATATTAAAATCAAAATTAAATCGGTTTTGAGATGCGCGCGCATCCTTGTTCTGAATATCAGGTATAAAAGGTATATAGAGGATAGCAGGTATACAAAAGAATAAGAGGTTGTAAATTTTAATAAAAGCCTTGTACATGTACAACGGTCAAGTCATAAATTTGTTTTGAGTAGCAGGTATAAAAGTATAAAACATAGCACGTATACAAAGGGAAAAAAGGAGATAAATTTTAATAGAAGCTTTGTACATGGGCAAGAGCAAGGGGAAGTTGTAAAATTGTTTAAAATGGGAGTATACAAAGGTATAAAGGGGCGAGCCCATCCTGAAAGAAAGAACCCTTGGTGGGTGGTAACAAGGAAGAATGAATTGGGTTGTGCAGTTTGGAATGTAGCAATACTTGTCTGATAAAATGACTTTTTTTTTCAATTAATTTTTATTGCGAGCCCCGAAGGGTCGAGGAGGTACTAGTGTATTTGAAAATCGTGAGTCTGTTTTATTTGTATATTGTATCGATAAATATTATGCCTTTGCTGTATATTTCTTTCTTCATTAAATACTTATTGAAAACTATGTTTAAATTTTTCCTTTTTTAATGAGTAGACACATCGGAGTGGAAGGGGGGAGGTATGGGATTAAAATTTAATCTTTTTTCAAATTAAAATTTTATGTTACGCGCATCCCTGGCGTGTACCGGTATATTACTTCGAGGATAGGAAATCTATTATAGGTTAGCGGTGATTTTTATAATTGCCGATAACTTATAGTAGGTTACAGCACTCCGAAGTAACGTACATAGTGCTGCTTATCTGTTGACGTGACGGATTAGCTAGTACTGCTCGTACAAGTTACGGATGGTGCTCGGCGTAAAAAACCAATCGTTGGATGTGTTAAAAGACTCCGCGTACACAAACTGTTATCTTCGATGGAAAAGTGTAAAAAAAACCCTGGCCTCAGCGGTAACGTCACATATATAAACTCGCATGAAGTACATTTAAAAAGTCATTAAAAAATGGGCGTTTTCACATGAGATTAATTTCAGTTTTCAATTTCCAAAGGAAATATTTACTCATTTGCAGACCTTCAATTAACTTCAACACTGTCAGAATATTTTCGACAGATTCGAAAAATAACTTGAACACAGCTCTTTAAAATTTCTGACATGCAATTACACCGATCATCGGTAACTAGAATACGCTACTGTGATATTTAAGGTGAGAATAAATTGAATTTCGCTGACGATTAGTTTCGATGATTGTATAGGTAGTGTTGGTAGCAAATTCGTATACCTTTTGTGTTCGCTAGTTTGTACAAAAGTAGTTCTGGTTTAAAATGGGATTCGAAATATTTCTCAATTTTCTTCTTTTTGGAAATGAAAATTGGATCGCCAAACATTTGTACATTCTGTATACAATGGCAGCTGGTATGTATTATGAAAATTACATACAAGCGTCGGTTAAGTACATGTTGAGGTTATGGTATTTATTTTCTGTCATATTTATTTGGTCGACGTATGGTACTACAATAACGCAAGTGGAGACGTTGGATTTGGAATTGGCGGCGTATTTGATGGCTTCGTTAAGTTTCTCTGTGGGCGCAATGATGACACCTGTGACCATTTTTGATGAAAGTAAACATTTGCGTATCGTATTGAAAATCATCGAAGAAGAATGCTCCCAGTCGAAACGCGTGAAATTAGATGCTGAAGGAGAATTAGCGGATAAGAGCTACGAGGAAATTGATTTAAAAAAGTATTTAGTGTATTGCTATTTTTCACTAACTGTTATTATTTTCGGAGGATTTTGGAGTAAATGTGTTATGTGCTTGGTAACCATTGATGATCCGTCGCAAATTGATTACTTGTATCATTTTATCGTTCCGTTTCCATTTGTCAAATCGATGACGATCGCTGAATACATCTTTCTGTATTTCGTGGAAGTGATGGCGTACTTGCCGTTCGTTTTGAATACTTACGCTTGCATAGGGTTCAATTTTGTGACATTGATGTATTTTAAAAATCAAACCATATCGTTAAAACGAGACATTAAATCGCATTCGGAGTTCATGTCTATGGTAATCCAAGAGTCTCATTATCGGGAAATGAATATCTCCTCTATTCCAAATGGAGAGCTAGTAAAAATAAAAGAAGAAAGAATGATTTGCTGTCGGAAATTTGTTTCTCGTGTAAAAGTATGGATTCGACGTCATCAAAAAATAATTTTGTGAGTTTTATTACAATAAGCTCAGATTAACAGGCAAAATAGTTCATTGCTAATGCTACTATAAATCTCAACGTAAAACGCCTTAGCATCTTTGTAATTCACCGTTATGATCTAATGGTAAATATCAGCGTTAGCTCGGGCTCGCTGCAACGTTGCAACTTTTGCTGTTTGGCCTGTTAATTGGGAATTGTCTGTATGTTTGCGTATTTTAAACATCTGTTGAAGGAGTATTGTTTATTTCATACTACATTACTTTCTTCATATTGTTAGCATCATGAAGAATTTGAAAAATTACATTCAGATCATTTTAACCATGTATCTCTCGTTTGTTTTGATCACGATGCTCATGTTTATCACCATTTCATTTTCGGTTCGTAAGTTTTAATCATATTTTGGATACCTACGTCGTTCATAGATTTTAATTATTACGCTGATTTTTTGTGACATCAGGAAAGCAACGACGAAGGGATTTATATTTATTATATTTACGTCGCTTCGCTCTTACCATTCGTTTTTATTAATTGCTTGATTGGTCATTTATTCGAGCATATGGTAGGTTGAGCTGTGCAATTTTTAGTTTTCATCAATTACTGAGTACCCAGTTAGTTTTAAAGAGGATTAAAACAAAATCTTTGTTTAATTTAGACAGAGGATTTGGCGGAAGAAATTCAGTCAATGCCATGGTACGACTTACCACCTAAGCAGCGAAAAATTATCCTCAACTTTCTAAATCTCGTTCAGAAAACTAATCGAGTGAAAGCGTTCAACATATTACCTATATCTTTGGCAACGCTGCCGAAAATTCTGTCGAAATTGTATAGCTACGGGCGAGTGTTGAGTTTGACGAAAAAAATCTGAATCAGAGATTTATGTAAATTTCTACTAGTTTAGATAGTCATATAAGTTGCTTAAAGTTTTATAATCATTCCTGGTATTTTAGTTATGGTTCGTTAATTTTGATATTAGAACAGTTTTCGTTGTTTTTAATAAATTTGAATAATATTTCAGATATATATGTCTTTACCATTGAAAAAAAAAAAACAGTTTTTTGTAGATTTTTGGTGCTGACGAATAATTTTTAAGGTTTTACCCAACACTGCTGATTTTCATAATATTTTTATTTATCGAAATAGTTGGATAAATTTTAGCTACAAAGTTGGATATTAATCTTTTTGAGCTCATTTTGTTATTTCATTTTATTTTTTTCGAATTCTATAAGTTTTTTGATAATTCACTGCATACGTAGAATTATATTAAGTTTTCTCCTTTACTTTCACCGCATCAAATAAAATTGTTATATTATTCAGTACCTTATATTATCTTGACAGATATCATTTCAGAATGAACGTCTGAGTGGTATAAAGTGGAAAGTTTGGTACGACTTGACAAGTTTCACGAAGTTGGCTAAGCCCAAATTGGTCGCGATCAATTCCACAATTGATGTTGGTGGTCGAGATTTCATAACTAGAAAATGTAAATTAATTATGAACATTTGATGACCTTGAGGTGTACAATCTGCTAAATTATAGATGTTCAAGCTGTAATAAAACCTTCGACGTTCATTCATTAAACTTTAAACTCGTACCGCGATGTTGAAGAAATTTTTAATTAACTGACTCGATTGTTCTTGTTAGGCATTTAAAAGTTCATCTGGACATATGAAAACATAATTGAAAATTTTTCACATTTCGATTACCACATCATATTTTGAGGATGATTATGCCTCCACTTCACCATGGAATATTATAAATCATTTACTTCTTTCTATTAGAACTAGACTAAAGAAATTTCCTAAAGTAATTTCTTTCTGAAGACTTCCTTTGCTCCAATCTCCCTCCAATTAACTTGGGAAGTTGAAATCAGAACAGGTTGGTCACTTGAGCTAATTTCATCATATGCAATAACAATAAAAAAGTATCGATCATTTTCCTCCTCCACCTCTCCAACATCATGTTTGTACGTGAATTTGGAATGTAGTGTACTTCTTATGCCACGTTTTCAGCTATTTAAGGCTCCATCATTTTGTATCCTTTTTGACACAAATTTAAGGAGTCATATTCTCGTTCTAAGCTAACCCCACACCCAAAGTTTGACTTTTTTAGATTGATTTGGTAAGGGGATACGGAATATTTAAAAAGTTTCATAACTTATATTTTCTCAAAAAACCATTATTTGCTTCAGCTCCACTCCAAATGCACTTGGAAGGCTGAAATTAGGATATATTGGTGTAATTCACTTCCTTTTATATACGAGTATAAAAACGAGAACGGAAATTTTGAGTCTTTGCCCTCCCCTTCTGCCCCCTCAAAATGGTGATTAATGATTTTGAGGTGTATCAAAATAACTAGAGTGGACCTTTATGGCATTTTCAAGAAGAGTCTTTCACAAAATTTTGAGCGATTTTCATTCCTATCAACCAGCGGTTCACTTGAGGGTAAAATGTATATGTAGATATACCAAACAGTTGTACATTGATACATGATTTCAAATGGTCCGAAACGCAAAAATTTGAATGTTCATAGTTACCATGATTTGGCTATCTTCCACAATATTGTAGCAGTTGATAGTACTGACAGAAACAAATAAGGTCATATAGTAATTACAGTAACTGGTCCACTTTTTGATTGCTCTTACGTCACGCGTATAACAACCAATCAGCAAATGGGAAAGTGGTAAATTACCTCGACTTACTCATAAAATGAAAACATGAATCAGCTGATGACTCAAAACACAAACGGCACCCTGGAGGTGCTCATGGAGTCATGGAGGTCTTTTTAAGGTAAGTACAGGAGGTGCCTCAGGTACCCTCTTTGAGTACATGAATAGTGTATCCAAAGTTGATGGACATGAAACTATGATTTTTATGAAATTTGATTATTGAACATTACTGTACTTGTCATTTACATGAAAAACAGTCATATACATTTTTTGCTTATCTTCAAAATTCGAGGAGCTACAACAATATGCTATATTTTCGATATCGTGTAGCTCCTTCAATTTCACTGATAGGCGAAAATTTTTCATATCTTTTTTTGTGGTAGGTAATCATGAGTTAATATCCTTTACAAAAAAAAATCAAAGAACGCAATTTTTTAATAGTGAATCGCTTGTTAATATGATGACGTCACTAAAAAAAATTGCGTTCCTTGAAAAATTTTTTGCAATGGGTGTTAATCAACGAGTACACAAAAGAAAAAAATGTAAAATGTTTGCCTATCAGTGAAATTGAGGGAGTTACACTGTATTTAAAGTACATATAGTATTTCGCTGTAGCTCCTTCAATTTTGAAGATAGGCAACAAATTTATACGGCAATTTTATACGTAAATAATGAGTAAATTGGCATTCCTTCGTCAGATTAAGGTTCAGGCTCAACTGGGTGGTGCAAACACCACGCACTTGGCCATTTATAGCCCACTGTGCCCGTATTCCGTCATCAAATTTCATAAAAATCATGATTTTATATTCGTCAGTTTCAGGTACTCTTTTCTCCCTTCCATGAGCAGGTAAGCCACACGTGTGCATGACCATTTTACTGTATTCTGATCAGTACTATCAACTGTTGAAATATTGTGAAACGATGTTGAATCACCATTATGAAGAGCCTGTCACCAAATTTTGGGTTATTCTCACGCTTTCTGGCGCCACAAGCAAGATATAGTAGTATACATACGAATTAAAAATTTGGACTCTTTCATAAGAACATAAATAGCCCTGAAATCCAAAGATATAAAAATACACTTCCCACTCCTTCACATCTATTTTCAAAAAAAAGGTAACTTCTAATAGCTCTCTTTTCAAATTAAAAGCTCAGCTAAAAATGATAAATAACCATACGAGATGATTTAGGATGGAAATTATGATAATTCTATGCGGAGTAAACTCCACATAAATGTTGAGGACGGTTACGTTTGCCCGTTATTTTTCACAACTCTGTGTATCGACGTTTTTTAAAAGCATTTCGCGATATCGTATAAAAACAAATTAATTACAGCTAATGGGTGCCATAGGATACGGCGAATAGACGGTCGTTCCACTTGTCATAATATCGTCTATCGGTAATTATTCAGATACGGACAACGAAAGGGATGAAAATGACGATCAACGAATCCTCGATTATTCCTTTAATTGAGGCGGAAAACGAAACGCGTTTAAAAAATCACCGCAACGAGAACTACTCGTTGAGAGGAGGATTGGGAGAGAAAGAAAATAAAATGGTTGCAGATAAAAAGTTGGTAGAAAAAGCTGGCTAAAGTATATGGGCAGCTCATCAATTAAGAAAGTTTACTTATTAGTCGTAATTTTTCGACGCTAACAATTCGGTAAAGTTTTAAATATACTTCGGCTCTCATTTACGATTCTTGTAATGTTGAAAATTTTCGCTAATTAGACGGAAAGAAATTAGGGCGGCGGAGCGTCGCGCTTATGGGAATCATTATTCACGAGTGTCTCTGCGGTGTAAAAAGGCTCGCCGACGATACTGATACGGCGCACTTTTGAGTACCTAACCGACTTTCTTATAGTAATAAATTACTTTTTTGATTGGCTTTCGCGGTTAATTTATGTATATTTGGCATTTTACGCTTGCATATTCTTTAGAAAACGCGTAAACTTTAAAACGTTTCGAGCAGTTTAAGAAGATAATGGCGTTTAATGCGGCCGACACGCACGCTCTCTCGTCTCTCCGGTAGTCGTGTCGCGGCGCGTTTTATTGTTAGCGTCGAGATTAATCTTTTTTTTACCGTGTACTCGTATACGAGAGCGTTATTTAAATATAATTAATAGCTGTAGGCCTTACATATACGATGCGTGAAAAAAAAAATTCTCAACTAGGAATATAAATTGTAACACGAAATATGAAATTTTCGGCGTACGCGGGCGAAATTTCAACAATACGATTTTTTCCTCATCTCAAAGCGTATTTTTTCTCGCGTCGCGAGCTCGTACAACGTTCAACTAGTACCTTGAAGAAACGAGTATTTCCGTCTGAAGTATAATTCAAAAACAAGAATACCGAATAACCCGTTCGCAATAATAATAAAACAACGCGAAACTGCCTAAAAGCAAAAATAAAACTCCGGAAATTAAAAAACGTTAAAATTGTTGGCACTACAACGATGCTAGCTCCAGTACGCGAGTTCGTCGAGAATAACCTAACAAATAGCCTATCATCACATGGTAGTAAAATGTAAATGTCTTAGTTCGGCCAGTTTTTCTAATACGAAGGAAAAATATATCGTCGAATTTCGCCCCTCGCGCTTTTCTTCTATTCTGTCTTGTTTTTTCCTTATTTTTTTTTCTGGAACTTGCTCAGCCTAAATACGTCGCAAATGGTCTTAAAAACCGTGTCGAAGTGGCGAAATATTGCGACTCGTAAATTTCAACTTATTCTGTAGCCACCGCGCAGCTCCCATATGTAAGGCATAGTTAGGTTGTAAACTTGTAAAACGAGCGCAGCGGAGCGATTTTCTTCACTCGAAGTTTTATTTATGCGAATATTGCCAATCGAGAGGGGAGAGAGGATCGATGGCGATTATAGAAAACATTGAAACGTAAATTTTGCAACTACGCAAAATAAAGTTTCTTGAAGTTCGTGAAAAAAATTGGAAATGTTTCAGTACTGAGAAATTAAAATTTCCTTGAGGGAAGTCCTTTTATGTGGACTCTGGATTGGCCATACTGTCTTGCTTATAATTGTGTACTTTCTATAGTGCACCTTACTAGTTAACATGTTACTGTAGACAAACTCAGCCAATCATCATTATTTTTCTCCAAGATGATGGGTGGATACGAATCCCTCTTTCGAAGAAGGTAGAAACTCTTGAAAGGCATAACTTTCCACTTTCCTTGAATCTCGAATCATTTTGATATTTACTTCTACTATAATGGTAACTTCAATGGGCGCATGCCTAATATTGCCTCAATTATGGTTGAATATGGCGCAGTAAAAATATAGTACAAGAAAAAAAAAACATAAAAGTAAAAAAAAGTTAGCAGCAATGGTGCCTTACTGGAGCTGAATTGAATTTGGGTGACGAGGGTTTCTTCACATTTACAGATCATTGGGACCCTTCAGAGCAGTGGCGCGCTAGTGTCGTGTTTACATATAACTGCTATTATCAGTTCTGAAAACGGGGAATTTTTGCCGCCAGTTGTGGACTCACACAGTGAAATGTTTAAATTATTGAAAATAAATCGAATAAATGAAATGAATGAATTGTGTTTGGCTAATTTAATACTTATCTATCATTTTGGTTTAAAATGAGATTCTTCGCATGGTATTTATGATATTCGCGATAATTGTATCATTAGTCATTAGTAAGTACATGAAAAATAATCATTTATTTCTAGACAGTAACACTGAAATTCAATTTATCTTTATAATTGAACAAAAAACAATTAATTCTATTCAAAATAATTCAATTCAGTACCAGAATTATTAATTCATTGCCAATAATGATACTTTATCAATTATTGAAATCCCCGTTTTCAGTAGTTCATCGTTTTACCACCAGGTACCGACTCTTTCGCTGAAGAATCCCAATAGTAGAGGTCTGCGCCGGAGTAAAAATCGGCGGCGGCGGCGTATTTTTTTTTTTTTACGGCGGCGGCGGCGTTTAACACGCCGCTGGCTAGCTTGAAAATGGCGGCGGCGTGGTCGGCGGCGAACAAAAAATTGAAAAAAATTGAAAAAAATACCTATAAACGAACAAGAATTTTATTAATAGGTATTGCAATCACAAAAAAACAAACAAAAAATATTTATAACATAGAATAGAACACTGAAAAAGCATGAAAGCAACGAAAACTTGAAAACACAAATCGTCCATCAGTGTTTCCATTTCGCTAATCTAAAAATGTAATCTATTGGCCTTTTTTTTTGTATTGCGCCATCTACGCCGCCAGGAAAAAATTGGCGGCGGCGGCGGCGGCGGCGAAGCCAGTAAATTTCATCGGCTGCGGCGGCGCTTGAAACGTCGAAAATATTGGCGGCGGCGGCGCAGACCTCTACCCAATAGAGTAATTAATTATAGGAACTGATCGCTTTTTGATTGGTCACACGTCATGCACGTAACGACCAACCATGAGGCCAGAATGTGATGAAATCTAGGTAATTTCATCTCTACCTTCCTAAATGATATCGTTCAATTTTCAGTGAACGATTGAAATTAGTTTGTGAGAATCATCAACTGATTCGTGTTTTTTGTTTTATGAGTGTGTCGATGTAATTTACCACTTTCCCATTTGCTAATTGGTTGTTACACGCGTGACGTAAAACCATTTAAAAAGCGCACGAGTTACTATAATTACTCTACCGAGCGTCCAAGTGATTCGGGTACAATCAGCGCAAAAATCTCAGTTCGTTGATAACATAATAAAAGTTGAACTAATATTTCTAAATTAGAAATCATTTTTAAAATTACTTTAATGAATTTTAAGGCTGATAAACTCATTTCAACAGCAATACAATTTCTTTGCATTTGAAAGAACCAATTTCAAATAATTGGTAAAGAAATTTTTTCGCTGATTGTACCCGAATCATTTGGACGCACGGCATTATCCCTTTAACAGCCAGGCAAAGTACTGAAACTGAAAACCCCTATGTTACGATAAATCTCCACCAGATAGCGTAATATGATTTTACTCTTTATTCGCCTATCTATATTTAATCGAGTATCCTATGTATTAACATTTCCTGGCTCTAAACATTTGTGATTGTCGTTATATACATGTCTGTCGTTTGAATTATCGTTATACTTATAAGTACCTTTCGCCATAATTTAGCATGGTGGGTTGTAAAGTAACTGATGTTTATTGAATACAAGTCAAAAGTTAAGGTTTTTTATGTTGTTTATTTACTGGAGTATGAATTTATGATCGTTACTACAGACACACCCCCCCCCCCTCCAACAACTTATCTATCCCCTTCGAAACACCTATGATGTTGAGTTTGGAATATGTGTGGTACTATTTGGAATCCATTTTAACCTAAATTCAAGATCACACAAATTTCAAGCTTTCCAAGTACATTTGGCGAGGAGATGATAATGGTAATTTTTTCAACGTATCTCCAAATCCACGAAGAAAGCTAGAATTTGAGCATGTTTACCACTTGAATTTACTTTGTCGTATGAAATCATAATTGAAAATTTGCGACCTTTCCTTTACCCCCATTTTATATTTTATGGATAATTACCATTCCCTCTCCTTCAATATCATGTGTAAAGGTGGATTTAGTATAAAGTATGCTCCTTATCTCCAGATCATAATAATTAATGAAATTTTTGGAAGGAATTTTTTTCAATACCATTTCCAAAGTAATTTTTGAGATCATAAAGCAACCGATTTGCATAAGCAAAGTAAATACATAGACAAATGAAGGGCCAGTTTATAAAATCATACATCAGAAATCACAAATAGGAGTAGGAGAAGAGACAACTTAATCCATTTGAAGAAGTTTTTATTGCCTTGTATTTTCCTTCCGAAACTTAGCTATGAAAATATTTATTCAGCCATGCATAAATATATATTGCTGCATAGCTACAAATTTGAAGGAGTGTAACCGAATGTAATCAAAAGTGAGAAATTGTTGAATAAAAATATTAATTAAATGTTATTACAAAAGTTTCTGATGATGGTTATGTACTTGCTGAACAACCTCGATAAGACAAAATAAAGATTTCAGCTCTCCAACTCAATTTCTAATCTGACTGCTCTCCCTTTCTCTCCAAAAAAAAAAGTGAAGTCGAAGTTTTATAGATTTTGATATTATCAAAAAACCGAATTTTCAATTAACTAGGTATTTTATTGCCTACCAAAGTCATAGTTTTTCGTCCAAAGACTTAAAAAAATTTTAGCCATACAATTTGTTAAAGATTTAAGAAGTCTAAACCGTGGGCTCCTAAACAAAATCATTTTGAAGCACCAATGTGATGTTTTGAGAATTTTTGTCAAGTAAAAATTGAGCATATTTTCCATAGCCTATATTGAGCCCATATCGTGAACATCAGCGATAAATTACCGATTTTTCATTCAGTTTTTTTACTTCTCGAGTCCAAAAAGACCAAAACTGAGTCCGTACTGACCACATCACTACTAATTTACATATTTGTCGTTCGTTCTTTTAAATAATAATTAAATTGGCGCTTGTTAAAAACAAAATAATAGCTATCGTTTTATTTAAAAACTCAGCTAAAAAAATTAAAAACTGCTTAAATCTATTAAATAACCCAAACTAGTACTTTTGAAAAAAATTAAAAACTGAGTATACATCCTGAATTAAAAAGAAAAAAAAATGAAGATAAAAATTTTTTCAGTTTTTAGACTACAAAATGTATTTGTCGAAAGTAAAAAAAAAATTGTAATTGACCAAAAATTCTTTTTTTTCTTTTTTTTCTTTTTGAAAATTAAAAAATTTCAAAAATTCTGTTTTCATTTTAACGCATACAATAATTTAGTCTAGGCCTGTAATTTTCACGATGTCCTTTCAAGGTCATTTAGAAACAAAAGTAACCATTCCCTTTACTTACTGAAAAAAAAATAATTTTTACGTCCAACAATAGCTTGAATTATTGTGGATGGAATGACATGACATGTACGGAAGGTGAGCTGACTAAACATAGAAATCGATCCAAATTTATTGAAAATTTAAAGTAATTATGATGGTAATAATACCTAAAATTCGATTCACCATATTGCCCACCTTCTTGAAGATATGCTTTTTACTTTTAACCTCTTTGAAGTAACAGTAAGCCAGCACTTATACGAAGTTTTTTTAGTTGCTTATGTATCGGCAAAAAATGGAAAATTTCACTCAGACTTTATTGCATTATTCCATGGTCAAGAGTTCATTTTGAATGGCGAATTGAATAAAAATTACGCGATTCCAGTCACAAGTCCAGCCTATTTAGCCGAAATGGGTTGATTATTTGATTTACGATGGTTTGCGTTTTTTAGTAGTTGGGATTCGAGTTTTAAAAAACTTTAGTGATTTATGGTTCGCGGGTGGACCAGAGTAAGAAGGCGAATTCTTGTAAACTCGTATTTTATATTACGAAGAAGAGGACAAAAGATTTGTTCATTTTCGCGGACTATGACGTAATAAATTGATGTTATTACGAAACCACTGAGGAGGATCGAAATCACGGAGTAGATTAAAAAATGGTTCGGAGGGGAATAGATATCGCTATATAGTTTCTAACGAAAAAAGTATAAAATGGTAATTTTATACGAAGTTCGGATATCATTTAATGGCGTAGTAAAATAGTGGAAATGAATGAAATACGAGTACGATAAACGCGATGCTGCGATACAATTTATAAATTTTTACGAAGGTATATGTCGGCGAATACTCGAATGAAAATGAGAGAAAAAGGTTCGATATCGAAATATTTTCGTATTGGAGAACGCAAAAAAAAAACTGAAAATAATAAAGTGATGTTTTTTTGTCGTTGTTTACGCAGGTATCGTGGATCAGGCATCGAGATATTCACATACTGACGGTTGGCAGCTATACTTACACGACTGATCAACGTTTTCAAGCTATACATCGTAAAAACAGCGACGAATGGACGTTGCAAATTAAATGGGCTCAGAAAAGAGACGGCGGCATGTACGAATGTCAAATTAGTACCCAACCGGTGAAAAGCTTTTTCGTTAATTTAAGCGTCGTCGGTAAGTTTACACTGCGGTTAAAATATTTACAGTTTAACGTTAAATATTTGAATGTACAGGTGTATTTGACGAAACAGTGCGTCGTTCGAAAATGGCTGTGTTGATTTTCAAATTAAATTATAAACAAACAGCTCGTCGACGGCGCTCGAAAAGAAAGCAAACGTTTATTTATTTTCTTTATTAAAGATATTATACGTACCTTTCGCCGAGTTCCGGTCGGCGGTGTTCGATTATCGATACGGCGTATATTCAAAATAAACACGATACCATTAAATTGGGTCATCGTTGAATGCTATCTCATTTTTACAGCGACGGATTAATTGTGCTGGTTGGTGGTCGATGCAAGCTCTACGTTTGTTATTTTTGGATGTGGAATTTTTTTTCGTCAATTTGCCTTTTTTCATTTTATTCGATTGTTGAATAGGGGAAGTATCACTCAATTAGGTTAAACTCGGAAAATAATTTTTTTTAGAATTTTTTAAATAATTCATGAAAAATAACGAAAATAAATTCGAAGGTCTCTTCCCACCAAAGATTTGATATTTTTGAAAAACAATCACGGAAACGAATTTCCTATGATTGTATTTTCGATGGAACTTCTATTGAAAGAAATGTTACTAAAAATATGCTTTAAAGCTTTTATTTTTCAAAAGATTTCGAGGATATAAGAAATTTCAGAGAAACAAATTTTCATGGTATTCAGATTTTCTCATTCAAGATTCCTCGGTGCTTCTATAAAAGAAAAATTTTTTAAAGAAAAAAAGGAATATTTTAAATGGAAAAGGGCTTCAAAAATTCCCTATAAAATTATCTTTATAATTTGAAATTATGTAAAAATTGAAATTCCTTCATGCTAACAATTTTTCAATTGAATTTCATTAAAAAACAATGTATGTTACAAACTACATGATTTGAGTAGGAGAGGTGGGAGGAACTTAGGATCTTCAAATTTTATCATATGAGAAATGTTCAATTTTTTGGTATTATATTTGATTTTGCTCCACCGACTATTCATAGCACAAACGAGCATGAATGAAAATCGTACAACAGAGTTTCTAATTAGATTCAAAATAGTGGATTATTCAATTTTGAGAAAGTGATGAAAAAGAAAAAAACCTCAAAATTTTGGTTCACGGTTTAATATGAAAGACATCATCATATTCAAATTTCAGCTCCTAAGTGAATTTGAAAGAGAGTTAAAGCAAAATGGACTTTTGAGGAGGTTTTGAGTTATGAAATTTCTTGACAAATCGTCTTATAAAAGTTGAACATTGTTTGTAGGGCTTATTGAGAAGGGAAATTCGATTACTTGAATTTGAATCAAAAAGTATTTACAATAGTGAATGATGAAAATTTGAGCGGGGCTTCAGGAAGCCTAAAATATGCTGAACTTGATAAATATAGGCTCATATGATTACTATCAATAAAAGCCGAACTATTTCCCAAATTCGCTTCAAAGCTAATGTGGTGGGAGATAAGTGGAGGTTATTGTTTCAATGCATGACTTAAGTCATGAAATTTTTTGCATCTCCCACATATCTTTGCTAATTCAAAGTAAAAATCTCAAACCATGTATATGGGCTTATTTGATAACTAGATTATGACCCCTTAAATTTAGTTTGAAATGGATCCAAAAGGGCAGATTGTCAAAATTTAGAAACGACTTGAGAAATCTCAAATTGCTCAAATTTTATAGGTATAGACTCATATGACTACTGGAGATAAGTAATATGCTATATTTCAAATCCATTTTTACACGTGATGTTGAAGGAGAGGAGGACGGGTAATTATCCTTGAAATGTGTTGGAAGTTTAGCAACGCTTTCAAATGTTCAGTCATGATTTCATGCGATGAAGAAAACTCGAGTGGCAAACATATTCAAATTTCAGCTTCCTAAGTGTGTTTTGAGGAGAGTTGGAACAAAAAACGGCTTTTTGAGGAAGTTTTGAGTCATGAAATTTCTTGAATAACTCCTATCTTCTCACAAAATCAACTTGGAAAAGTTAAACTACGTGTTTAGGATTAGTTAGTGACCAGAATATGACCTCTTGAATTTGGATCAAAATGAATCCAAAATGGGGAATTATCAAAATTTGAGTAGAGCTTGAGGAGCCTTAAGTTGGTAAAAATGTAATTAATATGAACTCATATGATTATTGGGAATAAGAAGTATACTATATCCCCAATTATTCTCCATAAATGATGTTGGAGGGGAGAAGGAGGGGTTGTCGAATTTAAAATGTGGTGGGAATACAAATTTTTTTACTGCTGTGTCATATGATGAAATGAGTCCAAGTGACTGACTTACTTTGATTTTAGCTTCCCAAGTGAATTTGGAGGGGAGTTAGAGCAAAAAACGTCTCTTGGAGGGGAAATGGTCATAGGATGAATCATCCATATCTTGTCATCAAATCAGCGTAGAAAGGTCAAACTTCGTGTGTAGGATTAGTTAATGATCAGAGTATGACCCCTTCATTTTGGGTCAAAGTGGATCAAAAATGGCGGATCATTAGGATTTGAAGGTGGTTTGAGGAGCCTCAAATAGTTATAATTTGAGAAATATGAGTTCATATGCTTATTTCATGGTGAAAAATACTACAACTTCTTAAGTGGTTTTGGAAGGGATAAGGTAGGGGTTTTCAGACTTGGTATTGGGTGTGGCCTGTAGTCATGAAGGGTTTAACAGTATTATTACCAAAGCAAAACAAGCCCCACTTAAAAACTCAGCTCCAGCAAAGCATGGCTGCTTACATTTTTTTTCTTTTTTAGTTTTTTTAGTAAACGCTTCATATCTGTTTTTCACTGTAGCGCAAATGGATGTACCATGAGCGTGAAAATCAGTAAAATATGATTTTTCACTTCAAAAATGCTGTTTTGTGCGGCGATTTCAATCCGATTTAATTACCACTAATTGAAATAGTATAGGCCCTCTCACAACCGAATTTGTAAGCGATACTCAAAATTAAATTTCAAAACTAAGGTTGTAGACTAGGATGGAAGGAATTTCAATTTTTTTTGTTTAATTAATTAGGTTTAACTTTTGGTAGTTGAAACATGACTTCAACAATATGCCCAAAAATGTCAGCTCGTTAGATTAATATTTATATCCATGAATTTTCAAAAAAATTTAAGTAAGGATAATTTGAAAAATGTTTGTATTCATGGGGCACGTTTAGTTTTCTGAACTTTGGCAAAAAAAAATTATCCATTTATTTTGTCCGTATTCAGGAGTTCCAAAACCATTTCTAATATGGAAAACTCCTATGGGACTAAACAAGTGGTTCACGAAGTTAGCCGCAATTGGATATTTTGAACCACTAATGTACTTTAATAAATATGCAAACGTATTAATATTTTTGCTTCATATTATGCATGGTTCTTTCCAATTGGATTTTGGTGATTTTCTTCTTCAAGGAAAGCTCTTTAATTAGAAATTAACGAAATTGTGCGCACAGGTTTTATGATTTACTACAACCAGTTGTGCACAATTTTCAATTAACAAGAGTAAGAATTTTTTTTACAGCTGAGAAATGATTTTCCAAGGGCGCATTATCATGAAAGTTGGCATTGATCTGATAATTTCAATTTTTTGATTTTTCAATACAAAAAGCAGAAAATCAACAAAAAAAACCCTGCCCACCCAAGTGATCAATTATAGCTGAAATTTTACTGACGAAGTACCATGGTAATATATTTGCTAACAAAACTGCCTCTTTGAATTCAATTAGTTGGAATCAAAGTGCTTTCTTTGCTAGACTAAGTGCTATAGTATCTCATTTTCAACTTCCAAGAACCATTATAGTTGTGCTGGGAGTAAAAGAGAAGGAATTAACAACATTATTAGGAAGTCTAAATCTACACAGTTTAAAAATCCATCTTCAGAAATGCGCAACAGTTTTTTGCTACTTCCTGCGAAAAATATAGTTTACTAAAAAATTGATGAAAATGTGGACACGGAGGAGTTACATCTCTACAAATGTAATATGATCATTAGTTTTCTTTAGTTTGCGTTGGTGTCAAAGTTGTCTGCACTCGAGGGTAGGGGCTGAAAATTCAATGCTCGTAAATTTGAAATCGGTGACTTTCGAACGTATATCTAACAAAAGGCTACTACTGCGTCCGAAATCAACGAAGTGAGACCTAAATGAGAGAAAGGTATAAATAGCGAAATTCAATGGATACCGATATTTATTGCGTACATCAGGTAGAAGAGGGGAGGTGTGAATAGAGGAACACAGGGAGATGCAAAAGGTCAATTAATGTTTAGCGAGTATAACTAATACGAGTGAACCGTGTAGCCGGGGCCGAACGAGTCGGGAGCTTTGTTAACGTTAACATGGCACCCGGATATTATCTTACGTGTCACAATTACACGGCACTGGTATGCCCCACCGGAGGCAGTAGGGCCGGTGAAAAATCAGTAACACATCGTTGAGCATTCGCCGCGTTACTGCCATAAATTGCCGGCGCTGTATTAATTCCGCATTATAGGTTAGGCGTTTAAGATAAGCGAGTGCGTTGCGTTTCGCGTCGACAGGTAGAGAGATTTTAAGTTTGAAATGACGGAGCCGGCCGGGCCCGTCGGAAAAAGTTGGTTAATGGGTTGAAAAGAACGCGAAGGCGGGTAATTTTTAATAATGTAACGTTTGACCGGTGTTGCGGAAATTTCTCTCTCGAGCGCTCCGGCGTATCGTAATTTATTCGAAAATTCTTAGCGGGGCCGGCGAAAACGCTTATCGAATGGTCGCGGATCGCGTGCGACCGTGTTTTCGTAAATTAACGAATTAACGCCCGAACTATAATTTCATAGGCGGTCTTTCAATTTATACGAGATGGCCGGCTCGCGTACACATAAATCAAGTAATGATAAGAAAAACAAACAATACCGGCCAAACACGCGATATTTACGAAGGTGCTCGACAGCTTAATCCGATCGCGTCGCACGAGCAGGCAAAAAATCCGCAATTCTACGCAATAAATTGTATGTGTTTGTTATTTGTTTTAGTACCGACGGCTACCATATTAGGAGGACCAGATTTACACGTAGATAAAGGAAGCACTATCAATCTTACTTGTAGTATCAAATACAGCCCGGAACCACCGGCCTATATATTTTGGTATCATCACGACGAAGTGAGAATATATTTTAATTACATTCTTTTTTTACGAGCATTCATTTTTTAGACCGCTTTACACTTTTAGCCTCCACCAAAAAATGACGTGCGAGTGAGAAAATCCGAGCTTATTAATTTCTATGCGTTGGCGAACATAAAACTTTTTACTGCCTCGAGTTTTAGCTGGAGAAAAATAATCGTTCGTTATATTTTATGCTTGTTTTTTTTTTATTCGATGATAAAAAAAAACCGCTATAATGGGTAATTTTACAATACCGTCGTTTTGTTGTAAATTATCTGTGTATTGAGGAATGACTCATAAAATGTCTTTAAAAATTTAACCATGCCGAAAATTGTTTCGAATTTCAGACCTTGGCAACAGGTGATACTTTACGCTCAATGTATCGAATTTAAAATATGTAATATCGAACATCGTGTTTCGTCCTGAACATTCAAGTGTAGGAGTAAACAGGAATATGTTCTCTGAGTATACCTACACATTGGTTCCATAGCCCTAGCTCCAGTTTGTGCGGTGACCTGGCAAATCAAATCAGAATGCGATCTGTGCTGATAAAAAAATTATTCTACATGTATAGTAGGGGAATTTACTAAAAAAGGCTCCATTTGAATGAAGTGCAGAACTACATATGAATTAAGTTTTGATTTGGATATGAAAAAAAATTGCTCAATTAGTTCATTTATAATGAAGCAGATTTTTGTATCAAAAACTGATAAAATTATTAATCACTTAATAGAATCTCAAATGAACAATTGTAAAAAAAAAAATGTTTATTACGTTGTTCTCATCAACTCCAATGAAGCACACTTGGTTGATTATGTACGAAATGAGAAACTTGATTTCTTGCGCGAAATGTCATTTAAGTTGCATTTAACTTGCCGTAAATGTCGCATCACCACCTTCGATTTGAACGTTAATAAATTTGCCTACTCAGTTTGCCGTAAATATAAAACTATCGTCTTTGGTATTAGATGTTAATGGATTTGCATACTTGATTTGCCGTAAATATGAAACTAGGTATTTTGACGATAAATAAGTAAATAAATAATTGTATAATTGGAATACGTCAGGGGGAAAATTATATAATTAAAATAAAATAGAATATAATTATGTACATAATAATTGATGAATAATTAATAAAATAAAATTCATTAATTAATTAAAAAATAAATAAAAAAATAAACGAAAGAAATATTAGTTGCCTAAATAAAACCAATTATGTAATGAATGAATTGAGTAAATATACATGATTAAAATAAATCAAATTAATTTTAAAAATAACAATTGTTGAAAGAAGGTAATGAATAAATGAATGAATAAATAAATAAATAAATAATTAAATAAAATTGTTAAAAATAATAAAATTTAAAAAATCGTGTAAACTAAAACAATAAATGTAATAAACTGAATAGGTGATGCATTGCAAAAATTAAGTATTGTTTATGAAATAAATGAATAGGTAGATGAATTATAAGTGAACAACGTAAAGAAATTAATAAAATAAAACAAATTAGATACTCTTAATGAAGTATATAAAATGAAAAAATGTGACAAATTGAATAATTAATAAAATTATAAAATAAAAAATGTTACGAATGAAAAAATAAATTTACTGAATGAATACAACAAATTAATATATCGAAGAAATGAAAGAATAAATACATAAATAAAAAAATTAAGAAGGCAATGAATTAAATAAATGCAAAATATCAAAAAATCAATTAAATTTTTAAAACACATAAATTATGTATTATCTATGTAACTATTAATGAATTAATAAGTCAATAAAGTCACTAAATGAAGAATTCAACAGTTATTATGTGTAGTAGCACCAAATTTTGATTTCAACTCATCCCAGCCACTTTTTTCAGTGTTTCAGTTTTATTATCATGCATGTATGTGTGCATAAGGGTTTTTGGCGATGCCGAATTCAAATTTGATAACCATTTTGGAATTGAGACCACTTGAGAAATCATTTCTTAAATAAAATTTCTACTTTTCGAGTATTGCATCTGTTCGATTTAGTTTTCAAGCATGGATATTTCAATTTTTAGGTTCATTTTGAATCTTTACCCTCTCTGTGGCAGAAGAGGGTTCCAATTTGAAGTTTTGACTTTCAAGTATTACATGCGTATTAGTAGGTTTCTTAGATCTCTGATTTCAATTTTCAAGTCGATTTTGAGATTTGACTCGTTTTGCTTTGAGGAGATGCTCAAATTTTAAACGTCGGCTTTTTGAAAGCCACATTTGTTTTTGTAGATTTTCAGTATTTTTGGTTTTTGTATTTTTAAATCTGACGCTTCTTGAAGGTGGATAGGGGTTCAAAATTTACATTTGGACTCTTCAAGTGTCACACATGCTCTAGTAGATTTTTAGGGACGTTGATTTCAATTTTTGGGGAAATTTTAAGATTTAATTTTTTGCGCTAAAGAAGAGTTTTAAATTTGAAATTCCACTATTCAAGTGTCATATTTATATGATAGTACATATGTTTTCGAGTGAACTGATTTCAATGTTTTAATTATTTGAGATTTGGCTTTTTTTTATTGCGAGAGGCTGAAATTTGAAATTTCGCCATTTCGAATGTCGGACATGTTTTATTGATTTTCGAGTACTCCAATTTCAATTTTCAGGGCGGTTTTGATGTATGACTTTTTTTGAAGAGGAAAGAGCCTCTCAACCACAAGAGAGGTCAATTCCCGAAACTGATTCGAAAATTAACTCGGGCTCATGTGTGTATGAGTTTGGAATGATTCCAAAAATTTCATTCGATTGGTATCCTAAAACATTTTTATTTTATTCTTTTATTCTCACCATAGTACCATTTATATACAAATACGAAATTTATATTCTTTGGGAATTCAATCATTTAGAGTATTCTTGTTTGTCGAAATCCCGTCATTTTCTGATGGCCTTCTCCAGCGTATCTCACTGTAGCGGAATATTTCCTGCTCCGACAGTTTTTACAAGAAATGTTAAATTTTCGATCCATGGGATTTACCTCTCAAAATTCGCAAAAAGAATGAAAAAAATTAAAGATTTTCATATCAGAATACAATTTTAATTTTATGCTGGTGAAGCTGTCTGCCGCCACTGTTTTTAATGATGAAATAAATTTGTGTCAGATTTTTATACTTGCAAATTCGATTTACTATAAATAAATAATTTCAATTTCACAGTGTTTTGGTTAAATTTCCCATTCATTTCGTCGAAAATAGCGAATTTCAAGTAACAAATCTAAACTCTAATTATGTTTGATATTCTTCGGTGGGTAATTCATTATAAAAATGTTTTGGAGAGAAATGCTCAATTAATTTGAAATTTTTTGTAAAAAGACAGGACAAAAATTGAGGTGTGAATGCTGGCATAGCTGGCCTCGAAGAAGGAAGAAAAAAAAACTCTGGAAAAAGTATCAGTTTTCAACAGTAATATTGGTACATTTAACCAAAGCTACCTAGACGAGACTGCGAAACTCGTTTGAAAACGCCGATGGTGAAATTACGCGGCACGGTAAATCTTTCCCGGTCGAATCCACGAAATTGGTTATTTAAAGCCGCAGATATATTAAAAAGCGAAACCTAATCGTTTCTCGGACATAAAATAATTTCCTATTTCTAGATGGGTCACGGGTTCGATAATAAATATACCTTTAGCCGAAGGAAAAGCTATAACAGACGAATTTCTTTCTTCCAAACGGGCGAAACAAGCGAGCGTATTCGAAGAAGTAAATTATAAGTTTCATTTTTCAAAAACAAAACAACCAGAGAAAGAGAGAGAGAAAAAAAAGTAAATAAAAAGAACCATTTAAATGCGTAGATAACCTTTTAGAAATACAGTTTTTTTCCATCTTTTTCCTTGCTTGTTCGACTTCAAACGAAATACGTAAGTCGGTTCCAGTGTTTCAGACTATAGGTACCTATATAAGTTTATATTTCTTTTTTGAAGTTGTACCATTGTATGTAGTGTAGCGAGAAAGATGTAAAGAAAAGCAGGTCGAGCAAGAAATGACCATTGGAAAAGAAAAATCGAGTGGTACATGAAATGAAATGGTCTTTACGTAATGACTTATATTTCCAGACCCCTTTTTTTCATTGATACATTGAATTGTTGAGTGGTGCTTAGTTTAATGAGCAAAATGTATCGACGATTACATTCGACAGGTAATCAGTATAATCTTTGTATTTGATTTGAATGAGTGGGTTAGATTAAAAATAAATTTTAGCCTTCTTAGATAGAAGTTTGTTTTTAATTTCGGTACTCTGGGTTCGTTACGGAGCCACGGATTAAATTTACGAAAGTAAAATTTGCAATTCCACTATATATCTTACAACTTCTTACAAAATGTAAATTCGATATTCAACTACGCCAACATATTCGGCGAAATAACAAACTTACGCCGAAGGATTTTCTACATGGTCGTATAGATGTAGAGAATACGGTACCGCTATAAGTCAAACGCAGAAACATAGCTCTAGGTGTTTCCGGTTTTATTTCCATGCTCTTTTCCAAGTTGCATCGTTATGGTGCTTTTTACACTTATCAAATACCGTCGCATAATTTCCGCCAACGTGTAAGTTACCAAATACTATTGCTCGGTTTTGTACTCGGTTTCGATATTACGCTTCGCTTTTCCGTTTAAAATTAACTTTACGTGTACGCGAGACGAATGGGATTTCAATTGCGTTTACGTAAGTTTGACAAAGCTCGGGTTTCACGTTACACGTATCGTTTGGTTATTAGAGTTTTCGTATATATTTGTCTCGCTTCGTTGATATTGGAAAAGCGAACACGGGAGATCTCGATAAATTAATAATTTCGAAATTCCTACAATACCTCGAAGAACTGTTTCGAAGGAAATTACATTCGTTGAAGTTGATTCGTTAGTAAAAAGAAGAAGAGGAATGATCGAATTTCAGACTAAATTAGTTAACTAATAACTATAATTGCAATGGATACGATGGAATGTAATTGAAATCAACACGAAATACCCATTGAGTAATTTGATATGATTGAGGTGGTAATAAAATTACATTCGGGTTATGGAATGGATATAATTTCACGATGTTAATAAAGTTGTCTATTCAAATCGCCGTTAATAAATAGATACGCTTTTAGAGGTGTTAATAAAGTTGCCTATTTAGATCGCCGTTGATAAATACAAATATGCTTTCAAAGATGTTAATAAAATTGCCTATTCAAATTGCCGTTAATTGATATGGTTTCAAGTATTAGGAGCAGTTTAAAGAGGTAACTTCAGATTCTAGCTTTCTGAACGAAAGTTGAGTTAATTTTTCTATCCATATAAAAAAAGTAGAAGAACAGTTGCATTTCAAATTCTTTCAACAAACTTAAACTAATTCCATTTCTCTTTCTCGTCATATATTGGAAAAGAGGAAATTAAAAAAAAAATTGTCCTGGGTTCAATGACCGTTCTCCAAGACAAAAAAGGAGGCGAAGTAATAATTAAATAACTCAAACCAATCTCTTGCATTACAGCTTTCGCCTACAGCTCACGCTGTAACTTAGCACTTGTTAGTAATGACACTTTATGCTCTTGTTGCATAATAAAATTTTTTTAATTTAAAACAAACACAACTATATGTACTGGTATATCATTAGTAAGTATGTGGTGTAATTAGGATTTTCATTGGGGGAGAGGGACTCCAAATTTTTACACTTTATTTTTTAGTTTTCTGCATTTCAATCTCCACGTTCGCAGTTGAACGTGTTATGTAAATTTCTAAATATTTTGGAGCTTTGAAGGAGGATAGAGTTCAGAGGTCCTAAACTGTCACCCTCTTTTGATTAAGCTGATATCATCAGTTATTACTGTTTGTATGTAGTGTTTGCCTCTACAAAATTTTAATCGGAGAGAAGGTTCAACAGAAATGAATGATAATAGAGAAATATAGAGAGTGAAAAAATTTTCAATTCAGTTCAGATTTATTCAGAGAAATTTTTACTTCAATCCAGTTCGTTTCATTGTGAACATTTTTAAGTTGAAGTTCACTTGAACGACCTAAAAACTCAGTTCTTCAAGAACATACCAACCTTTTTAGTTTCATTTAATTTAATGCAGTGTCGAAGATGCTGGTAGAATAAACGAACTTCACTTGAAAAGAAATGGAATTACTGATAAAAACTAACTATCCAATTTTCTCGACTCCATTATACTGTATTTTGAAACGAACACTTAAAATTGAGAGTTTCACTCAGGCTTATCATCTCCTTTTTTTTTTTTTTTTGATTTGATGTTCTTCATACTCCAAGTTTATCTGAAATTTTTTCAATGGAATCAATACAACATGAAACTATCAACTATAATGGCTTTCGAGGTTGACGAGAACCAATTTAATTCCTTTAATCAGCAATGTAAGAAAAAATTCTATACACTTGGGATGAATTTGGAAAAAGGCTTCGGTTCAAAAAATTTACCAGCAATATGAAAAAAAAATGTTGAATAGATGGAACCCAATTATTAAACGGCCGGCGAACCATTTAAGGATTTTTTGGCCAATTAGAGCATCCACGTGTAGACGAAATTTTCTTTGTGTGAACTCATCTGCACTCGCTTCGACGTCACCGAGACCGCTTTCTTTTGTGAATTTTTTTCGTTCCTTAGTTATGAAAAATATTAAGTATCGGAATTTTCGAGGTGGTTTTTAAACCGCTAGTTAAATATCACCGGGTGTATTTTTATGTGGAATTTATGAATTTAAATCGTAGAGTTTTTACAAGATATAAAAAAGAAGGCAATGCATTTATATTGAAAATTAAACGTATAAATGTCCTAGGTTCGAAGTTTTTTTAGCTTTTCTTTTATCGATTAGTTCGCGTTATTGTGGGAGGTTTGAAAGAATTTCGAAACTGCTTCATTTATGAAATAGGCGTTTTGATTTAGATTCGTGATTAAAAATTTTTCGTGGGAACAAAGTATCTATTTTTTTTGCGTAGGTGGAGGGAATAGAGGATTCGCAAAAATTTTAAGTAAACTGAATATTTTAATTTTGTTTCAGGCAATCAGTTACGATTCAAATAGAGGGGCGTTAGCCTGATAACGGTGAAGGGAGATACGACGACGAGTTGTTTAATCATTCAGAAAGCTCGTCTCTCCGATTCGGGGAAATACTCGTGTAGTCCTTCTAACGCTGACGTTGCTAGTATTCAAGTTCATGTTCTAAACGGTAAGTGATGCAGAAAAAAGTGATGGGCATTTTCTTTTGAGATCGATTGAATTGTTACTAATCTTTCGGGTATTTCAGGCGAAAGTCCGGCAGCGATGCAAACCGGTTCGGCAGGATTGTCGAATAGTTCAGTCAACATACTGATTCTAATGTCGTTGTGTTGGCTGTATTCGCATTTCATGATGAATTTACGATTACGAGCGAGAATATAATGGACGAGAATTTCAAATCCACAGACTGACTTTGTTTAAGGCCTATTGATAGCCGGTTGATTCGTATTCGTTGGCGAAACCGCAGAGCGGCGCATTTTTATACGAAGAGCTCATCTATCAAATTTTTATCGTATTTTTTTTTTTCGTCTTAGTAGAGATCTCTTTATTTGTATACTAATTTGTACATTGTACAGCACGACAGCAGTCGTTTCCCATACTCGCGTATTTAAATGTATCATTTAAAGTAATGTCGAATACGAATCTTTTATTACTGTGATGCGTGTTAACGATACCTCGAACTACGCGGTATACGCTGCGCTTCAACGATATTGTAGTATGCTTTCGTAGGCTTCTGTTGTATAAAAATTCTAAATAACGTTGGAACTCGATGCAGTAAAATTTCAAAGAGTCAATTATAAGGTAATACTGTGATTCTTTCAAATTAAATGGCATAAAAAATACATTTCGTCAAGTTACCGTTATAGTACATATGTTAGAATTTGTTAAGCTACGTGAACGTCGCCAACAAGCTTTATAGAATGTGCTTTTCTGTTAAAGGGAAAAGGCACCTAGGCTAAGTTCACTCCGTACAACGCATCTACCAATTCATGCGTTTTAGTGTAGAGCACGTGTTATATATTGTTTTGTTTTGTTTAAATGTTGATTGTACCGTAGACATGTTTATTTATATCTTGACCGTAGAGAAGGGAGGAAGAGAGCCTCTAATTTCCTAAATGCTTTCTTATTTGATATAAAATTCTAAGCACCGGGAATTTGCGAAAAAAAAGGAAATGAGATTCATTGCAGTTTCATTTTATTTTCACCTTCACACGCATGTGCAGATCTATTACTTGCATTATTTTGATTGGGCCTTAATAATCAGTCAAGCTATTTGATTATACTAGGTTTGTAATCTCATATTTTTAAACATTGAAGGAAGCAGAGGTTTTTATTGGATACATACCATCTTCTAATAGGTAAACTTCCAACAAAGCTGTTCGGCTAAGTTACTGTCTTTAGAGTGAAACTTGAGAACAGGAAAAACTCGCATTAAATGTTTGTTAGCTTGTCATATCCATCATGAAGAAGAATATCATCGATATAATGGAGTTGTAGGGCATATAAACATGAATCTACGGACAAAGAAACCCAGATCACTAGGTTCATCCTGGTCAATTTATGATTCATCTAATGGCTACGGAAGAGGTAACAGCTTACCATACAAACCAATCAAAAGTACATTAAAAACGTAATTGAATGCATTCAAAATAGCTGAGTATTCTAGTAGATTATGACTTTCTATATCAACCAGTAAAAAATGCACTGCAAAGAATGTGAGGTTGATTTGGTGGCTCTCGGTTGGTAATGACTGGACAGAAAGGGAAATTTGAAGTGGTAACTGGCAAGTTAACTCATAAGTTGCCGGTAATGTACCAGTAAGTTACCAGTAATTTACAAGTAAGTTACCTGTAATTTACAAGTAAGTTACCTGTAATTTACCAGTAAGTTGCTTGTAATTTACCTATAGTTTACTTTTAATTTATGCGTTATTTACTTGTAATTCACATGTAATTTATTTGCAATTTATCTGTAATTTACTTGTAATTTACCAAAAGTTGCCTGTAATTTACAGGTAAGTTACCACAAAAAGAATTTTGTAAATTCTTATTGTAATTTAAAAGAGGTTTAAGTGGATTTTTTTCACAAAATTTTGTGTCTTGGTCAAATTTTTTTACCTAAATATCCTTTTGCTACGAATTAATTGAATTGCAAGTAAATTACCATAAATGCCCTGTAAGTACTGGTCAGTTTCCAAAAAATGAATTACCAGCTATAACCATCTCTAGAGATGACCATTTTATTTTGTAGGCATGTATGTTTGATGTTTAGCGCATATAGCATATTTTATTCTACATATATGTTACTTCGAATTTTATTGTATGAACGTATTGCTTCTTAGAATTGAGAAAACTTCGAGAAAATTGAAATAACTGGCGATTTTAGTTCTGAAGGCTAACATGGACACTTGTAGATTAGAGTCACCTTTGACAACCTTAATCAAACTGGAATACTATAGTCACCCGCGGATTGCATTTTACCTGGGAAACCAGAGGTAAAATGAGACTATTTTGACCCGAATCATCACTGCTCTATTCATTCATATTTTTGCCCGTAAGGTGAACAAAAGCACTTACTTGAATTATCTGTTGCATATCCAGTCACTTATCAGGTGTTATATTTTTAGCGAAGACCTAGAGTAACTCAAAAATTTGAGTCCAACTCCTACCAGTAAATATGAGTCTGTGTAAAATTTGATTCGGACTCCGACCCATAACACCCGAACAATTCTTAAAACTCAACTTCGACTCCACGTTAACTCTGGAATTGATTTAAAAACTTAACTATGACTTCATTCATATTTCTCCCCTTGACTCCGGAGCCGGAGTCATTGTTCTGATTCCAAAAGTGTACCTACTTTGACTTTGGAGTATTTGACTCAAACTTCGATTCTTGACACCAGAGTTATTTTGAATAGGTCAACTCCAACCTTGGCTTCACTCTGAAGTCACTCTTCAACTCTAATTCTTAACTCCTAAGTCATTTGAAAAGTTCAACCCCAAGTTAGGCTTTACTCCGCAATCATATTGAAATCTAGCTTCAACTATGATTCTGTACTCCGTGGTCATTCTGAGAAGGCTGACTCCGACTCTAGCTGGACTCTGGAGCAAACGTAGTTTCGGAGTCATCATGGAGTTGGTTTGACTCCGAATCCAAAACCCTTGATTTTTAGTTATGTAACAAACAAACTAAGTAGGTAATCTACTGAAACAGTAAACCATGCGTCAAGTTACCCTGATAAGTTATGCACCTAAACTGAATTTTTGTTATTTTCTAAATTAAAGTAGTTCTCTGTTAGTAGTTTTCATTGTCAAAAGAGTTCATTGTGTTCGTGATTGGAGATGGTTTGGTAATTTAAAGTAGTAAGTTAGCTGGTAAGTTAACGGCAATTTACCATTAACAGTAAGTTACCACAGGATAATTTTTTAAGTTTTCCCAGTAATTTAAAAACTGGCTCTTGTGTCTATGTAGCGAAATTTTGGATCATAAATCAATTTTTTTCAACAAAATGTAATTAGTTACGTGAAATTTGGTGGCTTTTATACTTTTAAATTTTCTTCAATTACTGGTAACTTAACGGTAGCTGGCGATAAGTTACTGATCAGTTACGCAAAAATAAATTACCGGTAATTAACCATCACTATTTATGATTAATGATCATAGATCAGTGATGAAAGATCACATTGATTAAGTGAGTGAAGCTCCAACGCTTAGGTACTTCTTTGTACTAAGGTAACTTGTCATGTTTAAATTACATTAATTTATGACAAGTTACTACCTTTTTTGGACTTGGAACCAAGTTTACTATAATTTACTTAAATTACACGATTTTGCTCATCACCAGTATTCGAACCCTTCTTCTGGTGATAGATTGTCCCGTATGAATAAGTACAACAAACTAGAATGCAGAAACTTAAGCATCAAGGGTGTGCATCATTGATTTATCTTTCATTGAAAATGTCAAGGTCCTCATTATCTAAAGGCTCTGAATAGAAGGTCATAAAAATTTCCTCTAAATTTTTAATGCTGCAGAAATTAACATGTTACCAAAATTTTCTCTTTTTCAAATGCGGGAGGGGGTCAAGGGTCATAAAACATCCTGTTTTGTATTCTATGTGGTTTTACAGCTCTTCCAAATTGTTTAGGTATCTAACAAAGGAATGGTAATAAAATCAATCTCTTTCTAAGTGGTAGCAGGTCATAAAACCCTTCATAGTCCGTTTCCCTTTTTTTGTTATCTCACTTATGTTTATTTTCTTGAGATAAGGGACAGCAAATGATATGAGGGAAATGTTACTGTAATACCCTGTTCTCCGATCACTAGAAAGTTTTGATATGTTGGAAGGCATTATACTGTTAATTCTTGAACCAAATATCTTCGATGCGAATTTTTCCTGTTCCTCGTGTTCAAGTGAGCCAATTAGCCGGACTCGTCTAGAAGTTTAATTCTTCATGAATAAAACTAATGTGACAAAAGTGGTCATAGATTGGAAATATGGTCACCCCAGTCACTGGTCAGTCTTGAATGAGACTAAATGACTTGGGGAAATTATGAAAAATGAAATCACACGATTTGCATTTCACCACGGAACGTCTGTTTCCATGGCTTTCCCACTAGAACTCCTTCAGCTCATAATATAGGCAACACATGTTCACGACATTGCTGTTCGCCTTTTATTATCGCAAAATACGAGCTATTATCATTTAATCTCCTATTATGCATACTGAAGTATGGTTTGAAATTTAGGCTTTCTCTGGTATCTCAACCATTTTCCTATTCCGCTTTCGAGGTAGTCTTGATTGAAGTTACATTTCGCTTGTCATTGTCGAATGTGTAGCTAAAATGACGTATTTACAGCTTGCAAACACAATAAAAATTTACCGTGTAAATACCGAGAATTTTTTTTTTACGTAAACCTTTATTTTGTAATGTTTGTAAATTATGTAAGAATACGGTTTGTTGTCACTTTATCGACTTTCGTGCGTCGATTTATGAAGTGAAAATTTATGTTACAATCATAAAAAATAATTTTATTCTATGTAAAATACAAACATACATTTGTGTATACCCATAGTTTACCTATATTTTGTATAAACGAATTTATATACGCCTATTTACCTTAATGTGAATATGTATTAATAATAAAGTGAAAAAAATGACAACACGATGAAGGAAAAATAAGAAAGCACGATTTAAAATTTTTTGTGCATATTTTTTTACTTATTTTTTCGTTTTGATTTTTTTACCGTTACGAAGAATGGAAATTTTTTGTTATCAAAAATGTTATATCTATTACATTAAGGTTTTTTTTTTCTCAAAGCTGTACTATAAATACGATAAGCTTGAACTACGAATTTGAAGAATTTCGTATCGAAAATTATCGTCACATTTTTATCGATTATTTTCGGACGTTTTAAAACGTGAATATCATAGATAAATCATCGAATATTTGATTTTTTTTTTGTTTTAGTTATTTGTTGTTACAATTTCCTATTTATAGAAAAAAAATGAATATGTGAAATCGAACGAATAACGTTTTATGTTTGTTTTAATTTTGAAATAAATTCGATTTTATTAGTACGTTTAGGTTGATTGGGGAAAGAGGTCACTGAGGATTCTGTGATTTGGTATACGGCAACGTTTATTAATTCGAGAGGATGGGAATTGAGAGGCGGGTTAATAAAGGAGAACTGGCTGGGCTTTTGCGAAGTAATTTATACGAGAAAACGGTTGGCCGAACCGTATCGGAAGCTTAGCGACCACAAACAGTCGGTGGATTTAATATGGAAATTCCTTTTCTGACTGGGCTCTTATTGTGGTCGCGTTTTATATCGTGAAACGCGTGGAGTAGGAATGATTAAGTGGTTTTTGGAATAGAATGAAAAATATTTTCGATAACGACACGTGGAAATAGAAAACGGTGCTGACTTGTGGGTGGTAAAGCGATAGGGTTAATGAGAAAAAATAGTAGACATTTGATAAGGGAAGGAAACAGTAACAATATAGGTATCGCGTTGCTGGTAACATTGCAGTATTTGAGGATAAAATGAGGCGTTGTTAAGGTGTCAGATAATGGGGTCGAGGTGTATGGCGATGCGAAAACTGGGTATTATTCTCTTATCAGCGAAACAGGTACTTAAAATAAGCATCAAACTTCCTGCCTTATTTTACTGGATATGTATGCCGTATTCATATACATTATATAGGTTGGCATCTTTGTTTATTTAGTACGGTTCTTTGTCTCGGCGCTTGTATACATTTTACTATAAAGCTCGGCGGGTGCGGCGCACCATTATACATTATCTTCTGTACACGCCGGTGTATCCGGCAACTTAACGCGTTATACGCTCTTCTTTGCTTACCTAACTGTGCAAATATGCGAGTCAATATGGTAAATTATACGTTTGGTTAGAGGAGAAAATTTCATTTGCTTGTTCGAGGGCGTCGGAGCCGTTAAACGGAGCTATTATTTGGGATTTTATTCGCGCGATTAGCGCGCCGACGACGGATTATTACCGCGTTGCGGCGTATATCTGGAAAGGGGCCTGCACCGGGTACCGGTAACGTGAAATGCGCTCTAATAAACTCGCGTATTTAGGCTCACACTTTAGTTGAAACATTAACGCGGACGTTTTGACTTTAAATAAGTTGGCTAGCCGATGGCCGAGCTTCTCGCCGTGTTTTCTAAATAGCCCGTAAAGGTTGGTCAGCATATTTCATCCTTTGACAATGAATGGTTTAGGGATGGTTTTCTTGAATACCGAGAAAGTTAACCGATTAATTATCGTTATTCGGGGCAGCCAACGTTTCCACTTTTAGTATTGTTACTCTTGGTAATAGCCTTCAGTAACGTTTTATTAAATATGCACGCGAAATATTTGGCATTCTGCGAATAAACGCCATTTTAGCGCAAGAATTTAAATCGTCTTTCAATAAATACCATACCTGGTTAATCTGCGCATATTGTTGTAAACAAAGCTGAAAAAACGCTGAAAATGAAACCCACGCTCGTACAGTAAATTATTCCCTTCGTTGTACCTTGTTTTAAGAAAATACGCAGCTATGTTACATCAATTATTTTAATATCAAAGTTAACATTAAACCATTTATTAAACGATGCAAACGGTAGAAAATTATTCAACGCTTTACATTTGTCATAATTAAAAACAGATTCCACGGTTACACCATCAAAACCTAAACTTATTCAATAATTCATAAACCTTCTGGACTAAGCAATAAAATTAACAATACAAATTTACATTCGATTAACGTAAACTGCGAATTTCCTCGTCGTAATTTATTCGTATACAGACCAAGTTTTAAGTTAGCCGATAGGAATTTTTAATCAAGCTCAGGTCCTAATAAAATGCTACGGAAACAAACGATTTTTGATGAAAATTCGCTCAATTGTTACGCTTTCAACGAACGCCAACTTTTGTTGTTTGATTAAAAGTGCAATAGCGTAGTATTAGCAACGCATATAACGATGAAAGCGAACAATTATACTTTCAAAATATGTAAATTAGCGTTATTTTTAGGTCTGTTGAGCAATGTATAAAGCAGACCAAATTGATTGATTCGCTTTGCTATTACCGAATGGAAGTGGGAGTAACTAGTACACCATAGAAATGTAATATTTGAATACACTGTTCAAGTGATAGTTAGTTTTGAAAAGGTTTCGTTGTTAGAAATTAAACTAGAGACATAATTCATTTTGAATTCATCCGCAAAATAATTCGTTGATAATACGGCTGTGCAAAATAAAAACAAATTTATCATCAGATTGAATTTACTTTCTTGTTACAAAATGATAGAATATTTTCGCCAACACCGAATGGAATATGGCGCAGAAAAACTGAACGTTATTTGTAATGTAACGGTGTTATTCAAATTAAAATTTTTTGCAAACGATGTAGTTAAAGATCCTTCAAAATGAAAGCAATTTTATTTTTCCAATCAAAATTTCAAACCTATTCATCCAAATTAAAATTAAATGAGTTGTGACTGGAGTCACAATAAGCAAAATAAGTTGAATTGAAAAGAAAAAAATGTTAACATTTAACAAAAAAAAAAAACAATTATATTAAGAATAATCATACAAATCTTTCGATTAAAAAAAAAAAAAAATGCGAACTATAGGAGTTATTTGATACCTACTTACTTTGAGAATGACGTCAGCAATGACGTTGACACTCCTGCAAACACGAACCGACCAATAGGAATAAAACAAGTTCTAAAAAATACAAATGAATGAATTTGAAGACAAAAAATTTGATTTTAGTTGTAAAATACTTATTTCGGCGTCGAGTAATTTTTAATTTCTTGATGATTATCGATCGTGTGACATCTGTGTAATTCTGTTAATACCTCTCTCCATTATTGGTGTACGTTTGATTGATGATTTAACGTAAGTTGTGTAGCCAAAGTATCGTTTCTTTGTTAAGTTTCGTCTGGAATTGAATTGAATTTGAATACTCTCCAATCTTCGATCGACCAGCCACGTTAGCGTTTTCGAAATAATATTCCTCTAGTTACTTCCAAGAGTAGTTATGACACAAATATTTAGTTCGAAGAGTTTGTTAAACTTCCTTTGTTTAGTGTTCTGTTTATACAACGCTGTACCGGTGTTATCGGAATTACAAAGAGAGCAATGCGAAGGTAAGGAAGAAAAAGATCGGTAGCATAGTATCGGAGTTTGGATATCAATGATTATTCATCTACTATGTTACAGTTTGTTTCGGAATCGTTGAAAGGTTCAGTGCAGGGTTGACTGAAGAGGTGAAAAAGGATCACAAACTGATCGAAAAAGAATTCAAAGAATTCTGTAAAACTGCCAAAAATCGTGAAAATAGATTTGTAAGTACTTTTCAGTTAGAATTTAGTTGTTGCAGTGAACTAAGGTAATAACTAATAACCTTTTTAATTTCTTAGTGTTATTACCTCGGTGGACTGGAAGAATCAGCTACCGGAATTCTCAGTGAACTATCCAAACCTTTAACTTATTCTTTACCGGTTCATAAAATTTGTGAAAAACTTAAGAAAAAAGATGCTCAAATCTGTGATTTACGATATGGTAAGTTATTCCTCCTTATTAGGCGTCGAATTATCAATTTTACCTGATAGCTCATACTAATGACGTGTACCTCATACAGAGAAAGTTATCGACTTCAAGACTGTAGATTTGAAGAAACTTAAAGTTAGGGAATTGAAGAATATTTTAAGCAGTTGGGATGAAGAATGCGATGGGTGTATCGAAAAATCCGATTTTATCAGCAGAATAGAAGAGCTCAAGCCTAAATACGTGAGAGAAGAATTGTAAAAATGTCTCATCTTTACTCACATTCCGCCACCATCAAGCGCTCGGCATGTATTTCCTCGCAGATTTATCGTTGTACGAATGTGAGAGAATTACATTAATTCTCAGTATATTGGAGAAGTATCGAATGTTCTTCTCTTAGTCAAATTTGATAACTGTATTATTGTTCTAAATTAGTAAATTTATATAGGCTTTTGTATATACAAATAGCTGTTGTAACATTGACATTTTGAAATAAGCTGATGTTAACTCGAATCAACTTCCTTTCAATTAAATCGTGATATTAGCGCACAGTTAGGAATTAATTATTTTTTATAAATGGTTATTTTTAAGTATTTATTTAACTTTGTGTCCAATTGTTGAATCCTACCCTAATGTTTCGTTCTGTAAGTTATTTATTTGATGAAATTTATAAATGGTGAAAATATAATTTTTGTTGATGACTTCAATTTATTGGTAATCGTTCTTGGAATTCAGAAGTTACTTTATCTGGAAGATCATAAATTTAAAGAAATTCCAAACACCATAAATTGATGAAATATTTAATAGCAACTCCGTAAAAATAACACGAAATAAATATTCATATGTAACATATTAAAGCCATAACAATCGTAAAAAGAACATGAGGCATAAATAAGTAAAACTTATTCAGGCAAAAAGGCACTTGCGAACTTGAAAACTGGTGCCAAAAACAAAAGACATAAAAATAAATAAGCTAACCTAATGGCGGTACAAAAATCTAAAAAGAAAAAAAATGGAAATTGACTAAATGCATCAGTCTATATCACTGTTCACTGGAAAACGAAGCCTTTCGCAATTAAATCTTCTCTAGCATCTTTAATTTCCTAAAACAAACAAATTTTTGGGCTAAGTGAATGTAATTATACAAGAAATCGCTGAAGAGTGAAGAGTAGAAAAATCTTCTCAATTTTACCATTTGCAAATCTAAAGCATCTTGGTTGCAATCATTGAAATTGTACGCTCTCCATAGTACTGTACCACCAGCATATACCTATTGAATAGAACACCAATGAATACTTCGAATATATGATTAAAATTAAATTAATCAAGAAATCCACTTACTCCGAATAGTATTACGGTGATTATTGGCAAGAGTGAAATGAAGCCCCTATATTCGTTAATTATATCCAATTCAATGAAATGATACAATACGGCTAGCCATATGGATAAAAAGGCGCATATCGCGGACAGCCAATCTACTAACTTAGTCATCTTACTAACTATAATGAAGTCTACAAACTATGATTTAACCTATATGGCTATTGGAATATATTCGTACATTTATAGCGAAAAATTCAGATAAAAGTTTTAAGGGAAAAAATGCAGTTGACAAGTGAAAATGTTATTACTTCCTGTCAATATTTCACTTTTACGAGTTCTTACCGTTGTTACTGAACTTTTTTATCAGTGTTATCTATGTATTACCATTGACGTATACGTTTCTTCTAATCAAGTAACGTAAGTTATGGTGATTTTGATTTTAGGAATTTATGAAGAAACAGTGAGAATGAATATTGAGCGCATCATGAAAAATGTGAATACTACGAAGAAATTGTCTATTTTACAGAAAACTTGGATGCAAGTTAAGGTAAGTAATGTGTGTTTGATATGTTCACCAAATTGCACCCATTTACAATTTTTAAAATGAAACACAAATCGCTTTCTTCATGCTACACACCAACGAATTATTGCTTACTCTACAGAACTTTCTTCGTTATATAGTATCTTTACTACGATGAGTTTATTAAACAAAAGGGAATTAGTTTCTCTATTCATTCACCTTCACATAATATTACGAACCATTGTGAACAAAAAAAAATGCATAACAAATGCATAATTGCAACTTTTGTGCAATTTTTACATTGCTCTGCACCGAATAACCTACCATTTTTATTCTCTTTGTGAAGCAATGTTGCTACTTGCTATGCAATGTTGCCGCATTGCTTCCTTAGGGAAAAAAACATGTTTAAACGCCATTTTGAATCTAATATCGGATGTTAATGAATTTCGTAATTATTTTGGGCTTGCAGAATTACAGCGAATCAAAATTCAACAATAGGTATATTTATAAGTATTTAGGTATACAAAATGAATAAATGATACAATGATGAAAGATGATGGTCCAATAAAATAGTATTATGGAATAGAAAATATACAGATATATCCAAAATTTCTGATCCAAACAAGAATAAAATAAGTTCATATTTTCTAATGATCATTAGTGTATTTAATTTACAATTAATCACTTAAACAAATTTTACATTACTTAGGTATAGATACCTATAATTACAACTAAATATTGAATGATTTTAATTAAATTTTACTGTTTCAATTTACGTCTTTACTTCAGTTGTCCAGTTAAAAGTCAAAAATATTTAAAATGTAGAAATGAATAACTTTTCGTATCTTAAAATCTTTCTTCATGAATTGAATGTATACATAATGAAGCGATATTTGTTATCATCTGTAGGTACTCCATCAAAATTTGACCTAAGATATACATGAAATCATAATCTTCTCTGTATTTTCTTTCACAAAATTTATTACTGTGCAGTTAATTAAATCTATCAAAGTGCAATTTGTTTTGAAATAAGTATTAAGTAACATGAAATATTATCACTAAGCTATCGGCAAATTTTTAATTTTCCAGTTTTGGTTTCTAAAATAAGTTTGAGCTAGCGGAATAATTAATCAATTATTATTAAATACATATATCAAGAGACGCCCTTATGATGCATACGTTTTTAACTGTATGTAAAAGTTAACAAGTTTTGTAACGTTAGCACACTAATTTTTCAAGTTTTACTTGACAACAAATTTTATTTTTATCCTTCTTCAAAATGATATAATGATCAGTTAATCAAGGCATTGATCTTCCTAATGTTAATCTGTATCCAGTATTATGTAAGAACAAGGAACACCTCTTAAATTATAATAAATTAGAAGGGGAAAAAAATTGACCAAGAAAAAAGTATTGAAAACTTTTTTTTTCTGAACAGTATGCGAGGACACATTTTTTAATTTTTAATATTTCATAGTTTTTTGGAGGAAAAAGTAAAATTGAAGATCAACAAAACGGACAAAACATAATAATATATTGATTCCAACTAAATTTGTTTTTTATTCTATTTATATCTCTCTATATATTAAAATCAAAATGAAATCGGTTTTGAGATGCGCGCGCATCCTTGTTTTGAATAGTAGGTATAAAAGGTATATAAAGCATAGCACGTATACGAATGAAAAAAGGTTGTAAATTTTAATAAAAGCCTTGTACATGCATAAGGGTAAGTCATAAAATTGTATCGAGTAGCAGGTACGCAAAAGGAAAAAAAGGTGATAAACCTCAATAAAAGCTTTGTACATAGGCAAGATATACAAAGGCATAAAGGGGGGGAGTCCGTTCTGAAAGGAAGAACTCTTGATGGGGGTAATAAATAAGAATAAATTGGGTTGTGCAGTTTAGAATGTAGCAGTACTTGTCTGATAAAATAACTTTTTTTTCTTAATTTAATTTTTATTGCAAGCCCCGAAGGGGCGAGAAGGCACTAGTTTTTATTAATGTCATATTCGAACACAGTTTCCTTGGAAAGAAACAATGACCCGAAGTAATACCTATAATTTTATTATAACTTTGCAATGACCATTCAAATTCAAAATTCTCATTTTTTTTCAAATTTTAATTTTCAACTCCTTACCAGAAAGAAAAATTTCTATTCATAACATGTTTTGCATTTAAACTCATTTTTATAAACCAGTTTCAAAAAACATTTCGTATTCAAAAGCTTTTTTTTCAAGTAGCTATGTACTTGGTAAAATAATGTATGTGAAATAAACAAGAAACGTAGCATTTAAATTTTAGAGAAAAATTTATGGGAAAATTTTTTGAGTGAGAAATGGGCTTCCTGTCAATGAGAATTTGATTCGCTGTAAGATAATATAATAATTACGAAAATAGCGTACTGTGTACTACAAAATAATATTACGTGAAATTCGTTATATTCGATAATAGATTCAAAATGGCGTTCGACGTTATGTTGATTTTACTGATGTTTACAAGTAGGTACTTCACCTCTCATCCCAGTAATCCCAGTTTCAGTGTTTTCCCCCTTCTCCCGCCAAAATGACTTTATCAATTTTGACCGCCGCTTCGTCAAGAAAAACTTCATTATCGTTTCAATAATGAGTGAAGTTTGCATTTAGTCGGTTTACTATTAAGTTTATTTTAGATCGATTACGTATCAACATGATTCGCTGTAGTAACTTAATTTGCGTTTTACTTTTTCTTTTCGAAGTCTTTGCCCGAGGTACGCCTACAGGTTTGAACTTGAAGTTTCGTAGTTGTTTGTTGTTGTTTAGTTATATTTGCGTACATTTCTCTTTTCTTAAATTATATTTAGAAGAGTCACTGTCCTGTTGTCCTATGCAAAATTATTAAATAATCATTATATGGCTAAAGCAGTGCAAATCCATACATTTCTAAAGTATTTTCTTGGTATCTAAAATCGAAAAAAGGAAGGATTAAAAACGATGAAAATATTACTCCCTAGACTAGCAAAACGTAGTGGCTCTGATTCTTTGGGAAAATTCCTCGTATAAGAAATGAACCTAGAATCATTACCACTCCGAGGAATCAAGACATATAAATAAGTACTAAGTTTCACACGTGATGAAAAAATGAACGAAAGAAACGCATATACTGTTACAAAAATACATTATGTATTTCCACAGGTACTGATGAACCAAAAACACCGCCAAAATTTTCATCGAGCTATGTTACCAAAGCAGTGTTATATATTCCTTATTCGGAAATCCAGGAGCCTTTTTACGCCTGGTACGATGAAGATGATCTAGTCAGTAGAGTAGATTATTATGGAGGTAAGATCGATTCGTGTACATCTCTTAATCGCTCATACGTATACATTTCCTCTCATTACTCATTTACTACTCTTCACCAGGTATGGTAAAAACTTACCAACTACAAAAAGAAGGAGAATTTGGAACAATGCTAAAAATCGCTCCAATCACTACCGAGGAAGTAACCAACCAACAAACCTGCCTACAGGTGAACGGATCGACCGAAATCGGTGTCATTAAACCTCAAAGCGTGGTCCCAGATTTAACCAATTTCGAAGTACGTGTATATAACTCAGCTGTTTTATGTTAATATTTACTCACTTGTCACTGTTTGACACCCGTTACATGTGTTTTAGTATAACGGAACAGAAATAATACGAGGAATTGAAGCGGAAAAATGGCAATTTACGGAAAAAGATGGGCTAAAAATGACAAAGTATATCGCTTATGTACAATATCAAGTTAGTGCTCGTCATGGTTGAAATATTTAAAGAGGTCGAGAAACATGTTTTCCTGGATGGCTGATAATTTTCTTCGTTTTTTTAGAAATCGAACAAAAATCCCGAAGAACAAATACCTGTCCCAGTTACCTTCATTATGAAGGGTATGAATGCCATATTCGGATCCCACTTCGATCATTACTGGATCGATTACGGTTATTTTTCCGACGAAAAACCAGATCCTTCCGTATTCGAAGTTAAAGGTGGGGCATGAATGTATTTGTAGAATAATGAATATTACGATGAATATTTACTGAAAAAAAATAAATACATGTAGATATGAAATGTCAATCCTTCCCTGGACCTGGTATCGATCACTTATACACGTTCAACCCTATGCGAGAATTCATCGAAGGACATGACGACCACATTGACGTAGCTTTTAATAAATTCAAAAAATTACATAACAAAGATTATGATGACAAAGAACATTTTGTCCGGCGAGAAGCCTTTAAACATAACCTTAGGTAATCATTGTACTATGTAAGGAATTCTAAATGGACCTAAAAAATTTCATAATTATTTATTTTTAGATACATACATTCGATGAATAGAGCTAATCTGGGATATACTCTTGCAGTCAACGTCTTAGCCGATAAAACATTGACCGAGATGAGAGCATTGAGAGGTCGTAGGTATTCAGCTGGATACAACGGTGGTAAACCTTTCCCTTATGATGCCGAAAAAGAAATTAAAAAGGCGCCAGATAGTTTCGACTGGAGAATATACGGGGCTGTGACACCAGTTAAAGGTATCATTAGACTCCAATTTGAAATTATTTTCAAAACGAGTTTTCTTAGCTGAGTTTTTAGTTGAAAACGATAGCTATTGCATTATACCTGGATCTTGGTAGCTATTTCTGAACTGCGTAGCACGCGTAGGGTGTCGTATTCCGTTCAAAATATTATTTTTTAATCATTATTTTCTATTCGAAATTTCAAAATAATGTTTCTCAATCATCATTTTCTATCAGAAATTTTTGAATAATAATAAAATGAAAAGTATGACATATTTTCGAAGGATACGAATTGAAGTAGAAGAAATGAGAAGAGATGGCCGATAAGGTGAAGTGCAAATATCATTCTTGAGGGCTGAACAAATTGATCGATTATCTAATTAGGAATTTTTTGCAATGTTTCGTATTTAGAAACGAACTTTCAGTGTCATTTTTCATCATCTTGAGCAACATTTGAAAGCATCAACATACGCGAACGAATGATAATTAATCATGAATTAATTTCTTTCATTGGATTATTCCATTTATCGATATGTTGCTTTTATCAGAAATACTGAACGATAGTATAAATATAAACAAACTACTATAATGTGATAATTTCAAGAATACGCCATTTCTTTAATGCACTTTATGCTGTTTACGCTGAGTGTGGGCATGAGAGGTCTGAGTAACCTTTTTATTGAAAATATCTCGCTGACGTCAAAAATCGTAAAATGTCACTAATGAATAATTTAGTGGTTATAAATCTACTTTTGAGCATGAATAGTCTTATATGAAAATACATTGTACATAGAATCGTTGCCGGGTGTTTTTTTAGCTGTGTATCAACTGAAAAATGACAGCTATTGCAGCCTACCTGATTTGGGAAGAGAGGATGGAGTTCATTTTTTTTTCAATCATATTTATGTGAGAATTTTATGGCGTTTCTTTACAGTTCATGCTACCTACAAAAAAGTAACCCAGTGTAACCTCTTAAGTTGTTATGCAACATTAAGTACAAAATTTTCCTTAATCCATCTACTTTGGTTTCATGTGTGCCAGCGTACGCGCAAAGTAATTTCTTTTTTGGATTTCTTGTTGAAATTTCCTATTTTTACTTTAAAAAAATTGTAGTATTTTTCTAATCACATCTTTAAATGATTAAGGTAATAATTCGTTATTCATGGCTTGATTTACATTTCTGAAAAAGAATGTAATTCATATGATTTACTATACATGTACAAAAAAATATACATGTATTGTTTCATACGAGTAATAATATTAAAAAACGCATAAAATAATCAAGTGACAAGAATGTATTATCGGATAAGGTTTTATTTGGTTGCACAAATACTTCTCAAAACTGCTGCATGGATAATAATTAAAATAGCAAATTTTTTATTTTAGGTACTCATTATGAACACTCTTGTTTCATTTTATATTAGGCCTTCGTAATACTCCCAAAGCATCAATTTTCAGAATACTCGGTGAATTACATTCCATTTCAGAAGTGTATAAATATTATTACTCTACTTACTTTGTATAAAAGTGATTATGAAGAAAAATTCTTATTTCTCGTGTAAAAAACGAAATTCCTATCTTTAGTGCACCTTGGAGCACTGAAAACTAAAATAGATGGATAAAGAAGGACTTGGTACATAACACTGCATCGCAACATGAAGGTTACACTTGGTTACCTCTTTATTGGTAACAAAAACTGTAAAAAAAATTCCATATACCTAAACATGATGATTAAAAAAAAAAGAAAAAATAAGCAGCCATGCCGCATTACTGGAGCTGAGTTTTTAACTGGGGCTTGGTCTGGTTAACCCTTCATGACTCCAGGCCACACCCAATACCAAGTCTGAAAATCCCTACCCTATCCCTTCCAAAACCACTCAAGAAGTTGAATTTGGAACAAACATAGTATTCTTTTGCCGTGAAATAATCATAATGAACACACTTCTCGAATTAAAAGTATTCGAGGCTCCTCAGATTATCTTCAAATCTTAATGATCCGCCATTTTGGATCTATTTTGACCCAAATTGAAGGTCATATTCTAGTCATTAACTAATCCTGCACACGAAGTTTGACCTTTCTAGGCCGATTTGATGACAAGATATGGATGATTAATGAAATTTCCTGTCGTAATTTCCCCTCCAAAAGTGATTTCCAGCTGTAACTCCCCTTCAAATTCACTTGGGAAGTTAAATTTAGAACAGATTCGTGTCTCGGGCTCATTCTATCGTATGACACCGCAACAAAAAATTTTCGACCTCTTTTGTACCCCCCACCGTATTTCTAGTTCAACAACCCTTCCTTTTCCCCTCCAACAGTATGTATTGAAGTCAGTTTGAGATATACTATACTTCTTATCCCCGATAATCGTATTAGTTCATATTAATTACATTTTTACCAACTTAAAGCTCCTCAAGCTCCACTCAAATTTTGATAATCCGCCATTTCGGATTCATTTTAATTCAAATTCAAGAAGTCATATTCTGGTCACCGACTAACCCCACATACATAGTTTGACCTTTCTAAGTTGATTTGGTAAAAAGATATAGAAGATTCAAGAAATTTCATGACTCAAAACTTCCTCAAAAAGTCGTTTTTACTCTAACCCCGCCTCAGAATACACTTAGGAAGCTCAAATTTGGATATGTTGATGTCCGTAACTCACTCTTTCATATGATATCAAAAACGAAAATTTTGAGCCATTAGCCCTTTCTCCAGCCCCCCCTCAAAATTTTAGTGATACGCCATTTTGTATTTTATTATAAAAATAAAAAACTTAATTTTTTTGGATTTTTAAGAAGAGTCTCTCACCAAGTTTTGAGCGAATTTCATGAATACCTGCCAGTTGAATTTGGCACAAATGTAGTATTTCTTGCCATGAAATAATCATGTGAATACATGTTTCTCAAATTATAACTATTTGAGAGTCCTCAATTATTAATCATCTTCAAATCTTGATAATCCGCCATTTTGGATCCATTTTGACTCAAATTTAGGTGGTTATATTCTGGTCACAAACTAATCCTACACACAAAGTTTGACCATTCTAGGCCGATTTGGTGATGAGATATGGAAGATTCATGAAATTTCCTGCAGCAATTTCCCCTCCAAAAGCCGTTTTTTGCTCTAACTCCCCTCCAAAATCACTGAGGAAGCTAAAATCAAAATATGTTTGTCACTTGGGCTCATTTTATCATATGACACAGCAATAAAAAATTTTCGACCCCTCCTGTACCCCCACCACTATTTTAGGTTGATAACCCCGCCTTCCCCCTCCAACATCATGTATGGAAGTGAATTCGGGATATAGTATACAACTTATCCCCAATAACCATATGAATTCATATTAATTACATTTTTACCAACTTGAGGCTCCTCAAGCTCTACTCAAAATTTTGATAATCCGCCATTTTGAATCCATTTTGATCCAAATTCAAGAGGTCATATTGTGGTCACCAACTAACCTCACACACAAAATTTGACCTCTTTAACTTGATTTGGTGGGGAGATATGGAAGATTCAAGAAATTTCATGACTCAAAACTTCCTCAAAAAGCCGTTTTTTGATCTAACTCCTCTCAATATGCACTTAGGAAGCTGAAATTTGGATATGTTAGTATCCGTGACTCACTCTTTCATATGAAATCAAAAACGAAAAATTTGAGCTATTTGCCCCTTCTCCAGCCCCCTCAAAATTTGAGTGATCCGCCATTTTGAAATTTATCGAAAAAACAAAAAAACTATTTTTGCGTATTTTCAAGAAGAGTTCCTCACCGAATTTTGAGCGAATTTTATCCACACCCGCCTGCGCAAGGCGAGTGACACAAAAAACGCAATTTCCTCAAAAACAGGTTTTTGCTAACTCTCCTCAAAATGCACTTAGGAAGCTGAAATTTAAATATGTTGGTGTCCGTGACTCACTCTTTCATATGAGATCAAAAACGAAAAATTTGAGCTATTTGCCTCTTTTCCAGCCCCCCTCAAAATTTGAGTGATCCGCCATTTTGAAATTTTTCGAAAAAACAAAAAAAGCACTTCTGCGCATTTTCAAGAAGAGTTCCTCGCCAAATTTTGAGGGAATTTTATGAATACTCGCCGGCGCTACGCGTGGGGAAAAAAATATATATACCAAAAAGTTGGACATTTGCCAGATGATTACAAATGGTCTGACACGCAAAGATTTGAAGACCCCACCCTCCCCCGACCCTCCCTTCCCAAGTCAGGTAGGCTGTTATAACTACCATTATTATATCAAAAACTCAGCTAAAAAAAATGATATAATTCATTATAGTACAGTATCATTCTCGCCCAAAAGTGGAGTTATAAACACTAAGACATTAGTGACATTTCACGATTTTCGCTTCAGCCAAGTAGTTGCTCAAGCTTTCTCTCATCATCACTATGTCAAATTACCGCTCCAACAACTTTCCCTTCTTATAGGGTAGAGATGTACACAACTTTTGAGTGCGTTTTCAGCTAAAAAATCGAATTCCTATTCATGGACTTTGGTACACCTAGAATCGCAATTGGTCTCACTATATTTCAGTGGTATGAATAAAAATTGCTCAAAATTTGGTAAAAGACCTATCATGTAAATACGATGAGCTACTTTTTTTATTTATTAACTTCTAAATGGCGTCTCGCTCGAACATTGAGTTAAGCTTGGAGAAAGAAGCAAATAACTCAAAACTTTTTCTCATGAAATCATTTTGAAAAAAGAGTTGAGGATATCAACATATTCAAATGAGTTTGAGCAGTTGCTTTTTGAAGAGGTTTTGAGTTATGAGTTTTATTGAATTTTTCATATCTCCTCACCAAATGGACCTAGAAAGCTCAGCTTCGGTATTTCTTGTGGGCTGTGGATATCAAGAGATTAACATTATTAAATTTAAATGAGACCTTATTGAAAGCTTGAAAGCTTCGTTTAATAATATGACATGACTACTCACTTGAAAAAAAAAGTTAATGTCGATCATGATACCTGATCTTAGATCAATCAGTATGCGGATCTTGTTGGAGTTTCGGAACCACTGGAGCAATCGAAGGAGAATTTTTCGTACATACTAAAGGCACATTGGTCCGTTTATCGCAGCAGGTAAACAATGTGTTAATTTTATAAAGGTTAAAGAACACTTCTGCTTGATATTTTCGCTGGTCACTTATCTATTTTTTATCGCATGAATATCTACTTTATTTTGATTATTAATACGTCTATTTTACTAGTATTTATATCGATTGATATGTTATCTCATAAATGTCAACTTTCAGGCCTTGATTGACTGCAGCTGGGGATTCGGTAATAACGGCTGTGACGGTGGTGAAGATTTCAGAGCTTATAGCTGGATAGAAAAACACGGCGGTATTCCTACTGAAGAAGACTATGGTCCATATTACGGCCAAGTAATATATGATTAAATCACTGTACTCTAAAAGTCATGAAGGTATTTCTTACACTAATTCATATTCCAACACTTCAGGATGGATATTGCCATTTTCAAAATTTAACTCTAACCGCTAAAATCAACGGCTGGGTAAATGTTACTGTAGGAAGCGAAGAAGCCTTAAAAGTAGCTCTACTACGTCACGGTCCTATTTCAGTGGCCATTGATGCCTCTCATCGTTCTTTCTCATTCTACTCTAATGGAGTCTACTATGAACCAAAATGCGGTAATTATTAATATGATTAAACTACGAAATCATATAATAATTTTTAGAACTTGAAAAAAAATTTTTTCACCTTGTTCTTCCAGGTAATAAACCTGAACAACTCGATCACGCGGTTTTATTAGTCGGATATGGAGAAATTTTCAAACAGAAATATTGGTTGATTAAAAACTCATGGTCTAATTATTGGGGTAACGATGGATATGTTTTAATGGCAATCAAGGATAACAACTGCGGTGTCATGACTGCTCCTACTTATGTCACCTTTTGAACATGGACTACAATTTTAGTCGACTGAAGTATGAATTTATTATCAAAAAAATAACATTTTGTGATATTCAGAGATCGCCATGTTTTTAATATCATATTCGTTAACATTACTAATTACGTATTTTCTTATTTTATATACTTTTTAATTAGTGGTGGCTTGAAAATAGGTTCCTATGCGAATTATATTTTATGGTAAATGTTATTAAATTCTTTTTAATCTAAAAAAGTAGTATCATTAAATGCATTTATTAACTTCATTCAGAATTACAGGCGATGAAAACATGTTTGATTTATCTTGTAGACAATTTTTATGTGATAAGAGTTGTGATAAATTTTGTTCTGACGAGAGTTTAGCAGTATTTATGGTATTTAATGTTATGTATTGATGGGTTTTTTATAATTAACTTTAAGATCAGTTACTCGTTAATGATAGCTTACGTTAGAATTGATAACGATTAGTAGCTGATGGCAAGAGTGGCGACCTTCTTGTGTTATCGTTATGCTCAAACCACTATAAATAAAATCTTGTGTTTGTAAACGCTTTGATTTTTTTAAAATGCGCTGATTTCTTGCGCTTTGATATTTTGTTTTGAAAACTTGAGGAAGTTCGTTAACAATTAATTATAATCCATATAAAAATTAGGTACTATTCGCCTTTATAGAGAAATGCGCTATTACACATTTATGAATGTATGAGTGAACATTAGTACTTGAAACAATGAATGATTATTGATTGAAAGTACATCAGGAATTATTGGGTATTCGGTATTCATAAACTGTTTACTTGAGAAAAAGGACCAAGAGAAGGAAGGTGTTGATTGGTCTACCATGATTTTTAAAGCAGCTTGTTCGACATTATAAACCTGCAAAAAATTTGTCGAATGTTAAATTGAAAAAAGTATCCGAAGAGCAGAAGTTGCTGAGAGGTATTTTAAATTCAAAAAAATGCAAGTTTACACCTTCATCTTTGAGGTACGAAACTTGTTTGACACTGAAAACAAGTGAAAACCCGTTAATTTGACCAAAAAGTATTAGGAAAATAGAAGATGTTTACAGGTGTTTGAAATTTACTACATTACAATTCTATGCCTTGATTTTAAGATAGGCAACTTATTTGCCACTTCAAACCTGCGAAAAAACTGTTAATTTGAGAAAAAGTAGTAGGAGAGTAGAACATTCTGAGAGGTATTTGAAATCCAAAAAAAGGCAAGTTTACACCTTCATCTTTGAGGTACGCAACTTGTTTGACACTGAAAACAAGTGAAAACCCGTTAATTTGACAAAAAGTATTAGAAAAATAGAAGATGTTTACAGGTGTTTGAAATTTACCACATTACAATTCTATGCCTTTATTTTCAAGATAGGCAGCTTATTTGACACTTCAAAACTGCTAAAAAAACCTTTAATTCAAGAAAAAATATTAGGAGAATAGAAGTTCGGTAGTGGTTTTTAAAATTCAAAAAATCTCTTCCTGCCTTGATCATTGAAGTAGGCAACTTTTTTGACAACATAAATAAGCGAAAAAACTGTCGATTTAACAAAAGGTATTATGAGAATAGAAGGTGTTTAGAGGTCATTCAAATTCTGTTCATTGGTATTATACCTTAATTTTCAAACTAGGCAACTTGTTTAACACTTCAAACTTGCGAAAAAACTCTTATTTTTAGAAAAAGTATTAGGAGAGTAGAACAGGCTAAGAGGTATTTGAAATTCAAATAGTGGTCATTGTGTACCTTCATATTTGAGGTAGGCAACTTGTTTGACGCTTCAAACCTGCGAAAAAACTATCAACTTTAGAAAAAGTATTAGGAGAGTAGAAGTTGGTAAGTGGTATTTAAAATTCAAAAAATTGGTTTTGTATGCCTTAAACTTCAAGGTAGGCAGCTTGTTAAACACTTTAAAACTCCGAAAAAACTGTTAGATTGACAAAAGGTATTAGGAGAATAGAAGGTGTTTAGAGGTCGTTCAAATTCTGTTCATTGGTATTATACCTTAATTTTCAAACTAGGCAACTTGTTTGACACTTCAAACCTGCGAAAAAACTCTTATTTTTAGTAAAAGTATTAGGAGAGTAGAACAGGCTAACAGGTATTTAAAATTCAAATAGTGGTCATTGTGTTCCTTTATATTTGAGCTAGGCAACTTGTTTGACGCTTCAAAACTGAGAATAAACTATCAACTTTAGAAAAAGTATTAGGAGAATAGAAGTTGGTAAGTGGTATTTAAAATTCAAAAAATTGGTTTTGTATGCCTTAAACTTCAAGGTAGGCAGCTTGTTTGACACCTAAAAACTGCGAAAAAACTGTTAAATTGAGAAAAAGTATTAGGTGAGTAGAAATCAGTAGATGGTCTTCAAATTTCAAAATTTGTATTATGTTTTTCCTTCAAAATACAGCTAGATGATTTCTTTTGCAGTTATTCAAATGAACGTGTAGAAGGTGTTGTCTAACTATGCTTTCAAGGTAGAAATGGTAATTTTTTAGTTTGAAAAACCTCCTTGTATCTTCTGTTCTCCTAATACTTTCTTCTAGAAAGAGTGTGTTTTCGATGTTTTCGAGAGTCAAATGAGTTGCCTAGTTTGAAAATCAAGGCATAGAAAGCCAATGAGTGGAATTTGAATGACCTCTGAACACCTTCTATTCTCCTAATACTTTTTGTCAAATCAACAGTTTTTTTGTATTACTTATATTGTCAAAGAAGTTGCCTACTTCAAACATTAAGGCGCAAAGAGGTACTGTTTTGAATTTTAAATACCACTAACCAACTTCTATTCTCCTAATACTCATTATCAAATCAACAGTTTTTTCGCTTAGTTATATTGTGAAACAATTTGCCTACTTTAAACATCAAGGCACAAAGTGGTGATTTTTTGAATTCTAAATACCACTCTCCAACTTCTATTCTCCTAATACTTATTGTCAAATTAGCAGTTTTTTTTGCTTATTTATATTGTGAAACAAGTTGCCTACTTCAAAGGTCAAGGCGCAAAGAGGTAATTTTTTGAATTTTAAACACTACTCACCAACTTCTATTTCCCTAATATTTTTCTTGAATTAAAAGTGTTTTTAGCAGATTTGAAGTGTCAAACAAGTTGCCTACCTTGAAAATCAAGGCATACACAACCAATTTTTTGAATACCAAATATTTTCCAGCATGTTCTACTCTCCTAATAATTTTTCTCGAATTGACAGTTTTTTTTACTCATTTATAGTGTTAAACAAATTGCATACTTCAAATGAAGGCATGAAGAGCCAATTTTTTGAATTTTAAATACTACTCACCAACTTCTATTCTCCTGAAACTTTTTTCGCTAATAAATAATTTATTTTCAGTTTTAGAGTGTGGAACAAGTTGCCTACCTCAAATATAAAGGCATAAAATGGACACTTTCTGAATTCTAAATACCTCTCAGCAACTTCTATTCTCCTAATACTTTATCTCAAATTAACGTGGTTCTATACATATTTGTGTTGTCTAGTTATCTAAAGACATTAAGTGTTTGAATAAATCTAGAATCTCATTTTTTGAACAGTATAAAAGAAATATTTTTGATTCAAATATTAATGCTCATTCATTACGTTCCATAATGAAGTAAGAAATCCTGATTTGCAAGAATTAATGCATAGTAATTAATTAAATAGAGTTGAAATATTTTTCAAAATTTAACGAACAAAAATGTTTTTTTTTTTACAATATATTGTTAAAATGAATGATATTTAAGGGCACCAATCAGGGTTTTATTAAAATTTCATTTTTTAAACTAAAACAACTCAGTCACTGCTGTTTAGTGATTTTAAGCCCACATCGCCAATCCATTACAACAAATTTAAAAAATCGTGCATTTCTCTTTATTAGGTACATCTTGAAAAATCCTCAAAATATGATCATGAAATACAAAATCCTTCAACACTTTTAAATTAATTACTACGCTGCGCTGTAATTAATGCTAATTAAGATTTTTTACACTGCCAAGGATCACAATAAATAACTTTTCATAGTTGAATCAGAAATATTTCATTACTTCATCTATATCCGCTGTCCAAAAAATAAAATTCAAGATTTCTTCCAAGTAATACCTTTACAGATGAGTGAGCAACAGCAGTATGTATAGAATCACCTTGATACATTTTCCGCACTTTCGAGTGTCGGACAAGTTGCGTACCTTGAAGATCGAGGCAAAAAATGATAATTTTTAGAATTGCAAATACCTACTCTTGGCAACTTCTAGCTGCACAATACCACAACTTGGTGCGATGATTTCAGTAAAATTCGTTAAAAATGAATATAGATAGCTACCGAATGTGCAAAAATATAGAAATAAAAACTTGCTTATGCTGAAGAATTTGTAATTTAAGTATTAGAATTATTATTCATTTATTAGTCTAATCGCGCGGATAATCTTACAGTTTCAAGAATTTATAAATACATACAAATGGAATTAACGATCTGACGTACATCTGTAATCGATGAAAAAATTGTACTTAAATACTTAGTCGCAGTGCATATTATAATTTACTATCGTACTTCTGTATCTGTTCTCGTGCTGTGGAAGAATATTCAATGATGAAATTAGTAAGTACCTATCAAATCTACATTTTCATTTTTTATTTTATCTGTTCTATAAACATGTACTATTTTTCCATTCTCTTAAAATTACTTGAAAAAAATCTTCAAAAAAAAGCTATTCATTTTCCTTCTTTGCTTTCTTCATTGTGTTCTAATACTGAAAATAGAAACTGGAGTTATGTTCTTATGTTCCTGTATTTAGTACGTATATAATAAGCAAATCAATTTTTTTCTTTACAGATATTGTTATTCCTCACCATAGTTTCACATATCAGCATAGGTTTTTCTCAAATTCCCGCTATATCACAAATATACGATGATCCTAATTCCATGATGAGTGTAATGCAACAAATGCCAACACGACAACGCGCCAATAAGATGAAGATGCAATCATTACCACCATATTATGATGCATCGCAAATATATCCTCCTCAATGGTTATTTTCACGCAATATGAAGGAAATGAATGGACCGTTTAATAGCATCGATGCTTATCTTGACTACCTGGCTTGGAATAATCTCCTAAGATCTCGAAATAGGGGAAATGTTCCAATTTCAAGACAACAAAGCAGAAGAATGGGTTCAAGAAGTGGAGAATTGATTGATATGGTACCCATTTTTTATTAGGAAAATTCACCTGATCAGCCGTCAATAAATATATAGCGTAGATGTATATACATTGAGGTTTGTTGTACTTATATGTAGAAGAAGACATATCATTACACATTAGAAATTAAATACATAACTAACCCAGACACTGCTATTCATTTATTTGGAATTCTCTTGCGATATTCTCAGTTGGCATGAACAATTATTTAGAGGGTTGTGGATTGTATATCAGAACATTCATCGCATTCCTGAAATTATTTATTGAAGTTCTCTACAATTTCGATAACTACTTTTTGTCGTGTAATCTAGATTACCAAAAAATACCATCAGATTCGATATTACCTATCTTGAATTAGCGCTAAAAAAACTTATTTGCATTTTATTCCTGAAATATTGGATTTCTCCGCAGTTATTTTGCCGCCATCAAAGAAATGAAAGTACTTGACAAACAATATTAAAATTGAAAAGATAAACGGTTTATTGACGTCAAAATTATACACAAATGATAAAATAAGCTGAAAAATTAGTCTGCGCTAAAACATACGATAGATACTTACTTATAACTTATACATAACTCAACAAAAAAGCACACTATATCATGCTTGGTAAGTGAACAAATTAACATGTGAATATAAACGAAAAATTCATTGAACTGTCTGTATCATAAATAAAAATCTTAGACATGAAAAAGATCATCGTTTTTTATTTTATTGGTATCTTAATCTTCAAGAACTAGCGTTTCTGTACAACGCATACGTACACCATCGAGCAGTGACCATAAATATATACGACAGGCTGATGTTTTTTAGCTGCCTACTTGAAAAGCTCTAAGAAAATGAAAATCAGAACGAAAGCGCATACTCTAAAATGTTCAGTGTTAAACTGGTAACAATCAACTCTTGAACAGAGGATACTCAAACCTTTCAAAATAAAATGGAATATAATTTAAAGAACTTATCCATTCTGTTTGTCCGCCAAATCCCTTTTCACCAAATTTTCACTTATGCTCGGCTCAATAGCAGGCTATTGTATGAGCTCGATGGTACACGATGCATAAAAATCATCAACAATTTACTAATTTCATAATGATAACCATTTCAGCTAATTAAAATTTTTCTATAATTTTCAGCTATCAATAACATGAAGTACTAAATTACAATAAGTAACAGTTCGATAAAACTGCAATTAAAGAAAAATGAGCGCGTTGAGTGTAGGCAGTGAATGTTGAGTCTTTCTAAAACTGTCCATGCCGGATACATTCTGCATCTAGAGTTGCTTTTGGATTAATATTCGTCAAAGATAACTGAATTATAATACTCATCAAAATGAGACATTGTATTGGTATATATTGAATAACTGATATTCTGACTTCAATTATTGTTATTATTTCTCTAGGTATATCAGAAATAATTGTAAGTACTTATTCAAATCAAATGTATAATTTAAAACACCTACATTAGGTAATTGATGAATAAATTCTGTAGTAAGTATATACGTTTGATATTGTATAAAGCGTAACACTTAATGCTTCCAATTAGAATATAGGTAAGTACCTAAATAATAGGCAATTCATCTTATATTCTATCTTACTTAAATGCTAAGTATAAATTAAGGTAATCAATGAGCTCACAGAACTAAAATATGGACTTAAGGATTTAAATTCTAATAGATACTAGGTATAAATGTTTGATTTGATGTTGTGAATTCAAGTAATAAAGTTCAATGTTCTAATTAAACGACGAAAGTCCTAAATACACTAGATATGTCCGCATAGATGTGCTTACGCTAATTAAAACACACAGTATTTAAAAATATTTCATTGAATAAGTATAAATTAAGTATAGGCTGCCTTTGCTTTATATACATAATTAAATATGGAATGGTTTACCATAACCATACTCAATACCTAATTGGTAAAATTGGTCTAATAAATTATAAATATTTTACAGTATACGTACAACTTACAGGTACACATATGTAGGTCTTTGGAGGCAGTTGAAATTTTGATTGTCTTGTAATTGTGGCTGATTAGGTTGGATATTGTTTCAAATTTTTGCGAACAGGAACAGTTGCAATTTTAATTTGCTTATTTCAAATTCCTATATGTACAACCAATGACGAGACCTGAAACGAGTAACCTTTTTCGACCGTTTAAGTAGCGTATGTTCTTCAATAGGTGTTATACTGTAAGCCACTTTCTGCAACGAATTTTTGATGAAATAATTAAGCATACTATATTTGAGTGGTATAACTCTTGGTCTAATTAATGTTACCTCTTTGAAAGTTCCAGGGGCCTGTATCAGTTGAGAGATCATAAAACCTGGTATCATTAAAATAGACGATAATGCTAATCCCCATCCGATCCATTCAGCCCACGATGGATACAAGTAATCATTGTACTGTAATGGTTCATGGTACAGTAAACCAAATACCACTACCCCCTGAAAAATGTTTTCAATCATATGAAGTGTGATTTAATATTATCATACAACGTGGTTTAGAGGAGAACGACATAAATGAGGGCGTGGTGTAAGCCAAGCAGAATACTGGAGAGACTGTAGCCCATTATAGTCCCCTTTAATTGTACATCAATTACCAAGAACTACTGTCTATATGTAGGTTCAGGTTCAACTGGGTGGTGCAAGCACCATGTACTTTGGCCATTTATAGCCTATTGTACCACACTTCTCATCACTACTTAGGTATCAGGGGCCCTATATGGAGCCATCTGATATAATAACTGCTTCCAGTTACACAAGCTGAGCAGTATCAATAAGGATCCCGTGATTAGAGCGCCAGCTACCATCATCATCAGGATTATATCCTATTGAATTTAAGAAGTTAATCAAGCCCATCACTGCCGGAAAAGACCCTGTGTTTAAGCCCTCATCTGCTCTAACTTTGGATAGATATTTACTCCTCTTTTCTGTTAAAGGAGAGGCAGCACCATAGACCGTAGTCTACCATCTCCTCTAATAATTTATACCATCCACAGTTGGGATCCATTACCATTCCTAGTAGATAAATGTCTATTTAGCTTACAATGGCCCGTTACAAGATTTCTACAACCATTTTCAGCTTGTTTTTATGCATTCTAACAATTTCGTCTGCAAATTCTTCACTTGGATTTTTGAAATGTATTTTTGCCGGTATCATTTCAGACCCCACTTTTCACCATATCTGATGTTCAGTATTTGCTCAAGTGTCCAGTATGGTTTAGACTATGTAGCGAAGGGCAGGAATGTTTGTTTTAACCCTAGAATTACTTCTGCTACCCAGCGTCCTACTAGCCTGGCAACTTCAACACTTATATGTACCTTTTGGCAGATACTTCTAATAAGGTCTTTTTATTTTCGTATAGTGTTTTTGAGTTACAGCTATATGATGTTATACTCTGAATAGCAGACCAGTTTTCAGTGCACACCCTCACCCAGCTTCCCAGTCTGGTTATTCTTTGGATTTCTTTTAAGCACGCGGTAATTGCCGCTATATTTGCCAGCACATCGGCAATATCTTGCCCAAGATATAGTCTAAAGCTACAGCCAAAGCTACTTTCTATATAACTTCATAACCTTTTTGGGTGATAGGAAACGGTTCATACTCGGTAACTCCTTAAGCATTGAGGCAACCATTCCCGTTGCTTTCATTAGCGTCTGGCCATCTCGGGCTTCGATGCAATAGCCTCACAATGGAACGTCGTGTTCTTTCGAATGCGTTCCAGATCCTTTGAAATACTAGTTCCCTTTCTCCTAGCTTTAACGACAGCATCACAGACACAATAGACACCCTCATAGTTCCTACGTGGTTAGTTAGCAAGAGTCTGAGTAAGACTGAATACACTTGTTTTTAGTACATCATCTGTAGTATCACTCGTTCTATTTTTTCAAATCACCCATCAACATTATTCTTGAATAGATAAGAGGTCCTTCATGGTTAGCTCACATCTAGCTTGAAAGGTAATTTCTAATAAACAAATGTTACTCATTCTTGGGGCTCCTATGTTGGGAGTTCAACTGTCATCTTTTCTTTCTTCTAATCACCCTGCTCTCCAGTGGGGGTTCCAATGTTGATTGTTACGTTTAGCCATAATTTGCGCTGTGGGTATATCTTCTTAGCCATACGATGCTCTTCATCCCTCACACCGAGCGAATTGCTATCTGCAGCCAAAAGAGCAGACAAGTGAAGATTAGATATTATGTATTCCAAAGGTATATGGGTAACTCTCTACGTTTTGAGAAAACTTCAACTCAGTGTTGAGCTATGCAATTTTTAGCTGAGTTTTTAATAAAAACGATAGCAATTACAGCCTACCTGATTTGGGAAGGGAATGTCGGGGGAGGGTGGGGTCTTCAAATCTTTGCGTTTCAGACCATTTGTAATCATCTGGCAAATGTCCAACTTTTTGGTATATATATATATTTTTTCCCCCACGCGTAGCGCCGGCGAGTATTCATAAAATTCGCTCAAAATTTGGTGAGGAACTCTTCTTGAAAATGCGCAGAAGTGCTTTTTTTGTTTTTTCGAAAAATTTCAAAATGGCGGATCACTCAAATTTTGAGAGGGGCTGGAGAAGAGGCAAATAGCTCAAATTTTTCGCTATTGATCTCATATGAAAGAGTGAGTCACAGACACCAACATATTTGAATTTCAGCTTCCTAAGTGCATTTTGAGGAGAGTTAGCAAAAACCTGTTTTTGAGAAATTGCGTTTTTTGTGTCACTCGCCTTGCGCAGGCGGGTGTGGATAAAATTCGCTCAAAATTCGGTGAGGAACTCTTCTTGAAAATACGCAAAAATAGTTTTTTTGTTTTTTCGATAAATTTCAAAATGGCGGATCACTCAAATTTTGAGGGGGCTGGAGAAGGGGCAAATAGCTCAAATTTTTCGTTTTTGATTTCATATGAAAGAGTGAGTCACGGATACTAACATATCCAAATTTCAGCTTCTAAGTGCATATTGAGAGGAGTTAGATCAAAAAACGGCTTTTTGAGGAAGTTTTGAGTCATGAAATTTCTTGAATCTTCCATATCTCCCCACCAAATCAAGTTAAAGAGGTCAAATTTTGTGTGTGAGGTTAGTTGGTGACCACAATATGACCTCTTGAATTTGGATCAAAATGGATTCAAAATGGCGGATTATCAAAATTTTGAGTAGAGCTTGAGGAGCCTCAAGTTGGTAAAAATGTAATCAATATGAATTCATATGGTTATTGGGGATAAGTTGTATACTATATCCCGAATTCACTTCCATACATGATGTTGGAGGGGGGAAGGCGGGGTTATCAACCTAAAATAGAGGTGGGGGTACAGGAGGGGTCGAAAATTTGTTATTGCTGTGTCATATGATAAAATGAGCCCAAGTGACAAACATATTTTGATTTTAGCTTCCTCAGTGATTTTGGAGGGGAGTTAGAGCAAAAAACGGCTTTTGGAGGGGAAATTGCTGTAGGAAATTTCATGAATCTTTCATATCTCATCACCAAATCGGCCTAGAATGGTCAAACTTTGTGTGTAGGATTAGTTTGTGACCAGAATATTTGTGCCAAATTCAACTTCTTAAGTGTTTTTGGAAAGGATAGGGTAGGGGTTTTCAAACTTGGTATTGGGTGTGGCCTGTAGTCATGAACGGTTAAGCAAGGTTATTAGTAAATCAAAACAAGCTCCAATTAAAAACTCAGCTCCAGTAATGCGGCATGGCTGCTTACATTTTTAATATTTGTGATGTTTCACTAATATAGATGCCTTCGTAGTTTTGATATTTAATAGAATAAATGCGATCACTCCGTTCTAGAGTAGGTGTTTCATCTTTGATTTTGGTAAAAATCTTTTCATACTCGTCATTTGTTTACCTATTAGCTTAAAAACGACTGTCGATGCCAAAACTGGTTGTGACAAAAATACTGTAGGTATACACTTGAAGTCAATATAATTTACAATAATAAAAAATCTTTGAAAACAAGTTTCTGACAATTTTACCTTGACTCAATTCGTATACTAATGAAGATAGTGCTTCAACATACAGAACTTTTCAAAAAAAAAAACTGCATTCCATATTTTCCATACATAATCAGGTTCTTCAACCTCGCAATTAATCTCAATTTCCTCTTCGCATATTCACTGAATAACTGTGCTTATGGTCAGTTTGTTACATCATTCAATTTATTTTCCCTTTCTCTGTGTATAAAGACTTACAGTGATATAAGAAGATCTCATCACACATTGAATGTGCCTGACCTACCACTCCCAAGATTGATGTCGTTACTCCAAAAACACCCAGTAAATATATGCAATCAGAGGAATATTTACAATAATGAAAGTGGGACTTATAAATTTCCAGCATATTCGCCAATATAGACCCGGTCTGTGACCTAGCATCAGCTCGACATCGCCAGTAAAACGTTCTAAACCTAAATATAAAACAAACACGTGTAGGCAACCGATGATCATAAATCAAACATATATTAATACCCATTACCGTAAAACCAAGACACTGCTATTGCTTCGAATAGAGCTGAACATAATAATGATATGCCGGCAGAGTAGGTATCAAATAAATGGAACATGTAAATGCCACCCTGAAAGAAAAATATTTCTAATCTCATTGAATTTTTTGTTGAGCAAACTGATTATAATACATACTGGAGTGACATTGATGGTAGCTACGCTAAATGAAACACAAATGGCGCATAAAGTGAATATTTCTCGCGCGTATTTTTTACGCGCGAAAAATAAACAAAATTCATCCATCAGTCCGGTAATCACGCATTCCAAACCGCCCATCTAGAAGTAATAAACAGTGAGTTGAACAATGTGGTCTTACATGGTTACGCGACGAAACAGTTGGTATAACTCGATAATATTTACCGCTGAATCAATCCCTAACATTATTAACATGAAGAAAAACAGCACAGACCATATATGTGATCCTGGTAACGTTGCTACAGCTTCTGGGTATACCTGGAAGACCAGTCCAGGGCCTACATTGTAAGTATAAGAGTTATATATATCATATTGACACCAACGAGATAATAAATAGACCTATACACATACCTTCAGTTGCCACCGAACTAATTGGAATTCCCTGTTTGACAGACATGTACCCCAAATATGTGAATATTACAAAACCAGAGAAAAAGCTAGTGAAACAATTCACAGCTGTAGTTATTAAACAGTCCCTGAAAACAGAACAAAAACAAATTGAGTAAATGAATCGCATCTTCTTATAGATATGGCTTGAAAAATTCTAATGAACTTACCTGTAGCAATTATTATTGAAATTATTATAACTAGCGTACGATAAATGGACACCAAAACCAGCCCCAACTGAATAGAATACTTGCACAGCCGCGTCCACCCATACCTGCACCATTCCAATTACCATAAGTTTACCACATACAACTTGCAAGTGCTAAGAACAAGAAACAAATCCAGCAACACTTACTTGAGTATCCTTGAGTCGGGACAGTTGAGGTTTCAGATAATACTTAATCCCTTTGAGGGCTCCAGGTAGCACAAGTCCTCTAAGTAACAATATCGTGAGTACTACATACGGTAACGTAGCTGTAGCCCAAACGACTAAGCCTATGATGAAAGCAGAAGTCAATAAATGTCCACGTAATGGAATCATAGGCGCTCCGAAGAAACTAAACCTTTACCTGTGGACTTAACACCTTTAAAAAGTGACAAATACAGCATACAATAAACGAAGAACAAACATACAACCAGTTGCCACTTGGGATATCCTATTTCATGTAAACCCTCGCTCCACTGCATCTCCAACACAGCTCGGCTGCAGAAAACGAAAAATACACGCATAAACGTAACAATCTAATTCCTCCATTTCAGCCTCGAAATAGATAATTTATATTTACTGAAAATATTCCCAAGCCGGCGAATGAGGTAACAACGCCGTCACTTGACCGCTGCTATTGTTATTGGTATAATTACTTTTAGAATCGGTGCAAACGGCTGTATTCCAGGTGTTATTACAATGTACCCAAGGTAATTCGGGTGTTATACTGGCTACCAGGAAATACAAAGCCCAGCCGATGATCACATTATAATAAAATGATACGTAAAATGCCACCATAACGGCGCAAAATCCGATACCTGCGGATTAATGGTATATTCAATTTACGAGAAAGATTTTTCAGAAAACAACAAAGGTGATGGATTTACCTTTAAAAATAGGGCATATACGCCAAACGCTAATTGGTCCTTGTCTATTATATTGTCCTAATATTAGTTCCATATAAAATAAAGGCACTGCTCCGAAAACTAACATTAATGAATATGGGACTAAAAAAGCACCTGGAAATCATAAATAAAGCGAGAGCTATTAAATCTAACCATTAGATTCAGTATAGGAATGGTCTAAGCTCATGAGTGAACTGTACTTCCGATCACTCAGTTTGTTAACATTGACATTTTCTTGAACTGAATTTGGACTGAACTTGATACTCTTTCATAAATGAATGAATTCAACTGAACATGAAATTTTGTGAAACTGACAAATTCCTTTCAAGTTGATTTTACTCGAATATTAAATTTTCTTGCACTCTCATAAAATTACCTGTTGTATTTGATTGATGAAACTAGTTATTTTTCCTATAATGAATTTGATCTAATCTGAACTTTTTTTTTTTTTTAACAAAATAACTAAACTAAACGAGTTCATGAACTTGACCATCCCTGATCCTATGCACATGTCCCTGAATCATACCTCCTCCGTTACGATAGCATAAATAAGGAAACCTCCACACATTAGCTAAATCTACAGCGAAACCAATAATAGAGAGTAGAAAATCGCTGTTACGGTTCCAAGTTTCGCGATTCGCTTCGATATCTTCGTAAATATCAATTTGTTCAGTTGATTTATCTTCATCTAGCAAGGTCGTTTCGATTAGCTGCTCTGATTCGGAAACCAAACCTACTTGAGTATCAACTGTAATATAATAAATAAGGATGTCAGAAGATGTCCTTATCCAACAGAATTGATTTGTTCATTATTACAAGAAAATTTGATTTTCTTAATATTTTCAAACAATATGAAAGCCTAATTTTTATGTTGAAACATTTTAGAAATAAATGTTTCCTCGTTATGCTTCTCTAGAAATTTGATTTTTTGGAATATCATATTTTTGGGCTGCAAAACTGTAACTGTAACTAACACCAGAACTTGGAAAAGTTGAAACGATTTTAAAACTAAAACCGAAGCCAAAACCAACACAAACATGAATGGAATTAAACCCAAAACAAAATGATATGGTTCAGCCCTCGCAGAAAAACACTATTGGTTTTTGGAAAAACTAATAGTTTTACTATTCGTATTACTACTGAACTAATAGTACAATTCATGAATGATAGTCTGACTAGAAGTGATGATGAAACTTTATAAATAGCGCTATAGTAGTAACAATGAAACACTACTAGTATCACTAATAGTAGTACTAAAAGTATTGAAAGTAGTAGTGGCACTATTAGTAGTTATCATAAAACACCACTAATATCCCTAATAGTATCACTAAAAGTGTTGATAGTAGTAGTGGTCATAAGATACTACTAATATCCCTGTCTAGTCGATTTTCAAAATATGTCGAATAGTTTCGGCATTTTAAAAGAAATTAATAATTCAAATAATATCAATAAAACGTCAATAAATATTAATTATTTTAATTTTTAAATTTAAATTATTTATTAAATTTATTTTAATGAATTTATTTTTGGGGCACGGAATTATACAAAATTTGTAGCTGAAGTTTCCATGCACATTTTAAGCCCTTTTCTACTTTGTTTAGCCCTATTTTTAATTAATTTTTACTTGGGTCAAGTTTTCCAACGCTTCTCGCTGATAAAGTGACGCGCTAGATAATATATAAGGAAGTCCATAACAACTCTATGATATATGAAAATAACACTCTCGTAGAGAAGCGCTACTGGTAAGTATTAGTGAAACTTCACTAACAGTTTTTTGGTCCAATAGTTTACTTTTAGTTTTGTGGTTGTTCACTATTAGAGTACTTCGAGTAATATTTATACATGTAATACTACTAATACATTATCAGTATCACTTGTAGTACGCAGAACTAAAAGTAAACTATTGGACGAAAAAACTATTAGTGAAGTTTCACTAATAGTTACCAAGTAGTGTTTTTCTGCGAGGGAGGTTTCGCAATTTTCACATTCAACAAAGTAAACCTTATTCATACTTATTCAAAACTACAAAAACCAGAATTAAAATCAGAAAAAACCCAAAACTTTTCAAAAATGAAAACTGGAATTAGAGCTGAAATGAAAATGAACCAGGAACAAAATTATAAATGGTTCTGGGTTCTCAGCCTTTCTATTTTCGTTTTGCAGTTTTCATATTCAGCAAAAAAATAAACCTTTATACTTATTCAAAACCCAGAATTAAAACCGGAAAAACCCAAAACTATTCGAAAACAAAAACTGGAACTAGAGCCAAAATAAAAAATGAAGCCGGAACAAAATTATGTAGTCCTAGGTTCTCAGTCTTTCTATTTTTGCTTTGCAGTTTTCACATTCAGCAACCAAATGAACTCTCTAAATTATTCAGAGCTGCAAAACTTGAACTGGGACTGGAAAGAGAACTAAATCTCAAAAAGAAACACAAAGCCATTTAAAAACTGTAACCAGAACAAAAATTAAGCTAGAACCAGAAGCGAAACCAGAACCATAAATCAAACCCGGAATTGGAACTTCAACTGGAACTAAAACTCCCGTCGTTCTCTCATCAGATTTGCTTCTTTCAAAATGAGTACCAGAATTTTCTCTTAGTTTATGCTAGAATACGATACACATTATTACCTTACTTTTCCGAAATGTATTGTTTTTTACCAAACTTAATTTTAATGGAAAATTGTTTTTTTTTTCACGAATATTAGTTTTTCTCGCGTATTAAAACTTCTTGCCAAATTTTATTTTTCTTAAGGCTGATATTCTACTAAAAACTCCAACTTCCGCTAATACATATATTTGTGATTCTTTCCAAAGCGACTTTTTGAAATACAAAAATTTATTTTCAATTAAGTTGTTGGAATGCTATATTTTTATGTAAGGTTCAACTTTTTTAAGGCACAGGAGGTCTCAGCTACATTTTCCACCTAAGATACTCAAAGCATATGCCCATTAAATTCGAACTGACAAATTTTTCAGTTCTCACATCATACAATTAATTTTATTTATTCGTGTAACTATTTTCTTTGGAAATTTGTGAGATAGGTACGTATATACCTAACGACATCATGTAGAACACGCGATGGATTAAATATGAAAATAAAATTAATATAAAATATTATGATAATGATTACCTATTAAATGGTAATATCATTCTTGGATATATAAATGTTGGTTACAAGAATATCAATAAATAGGTACCCAATGACAGTTATTAAGCGATTTAATTGTATCCCTCTCTTTTTCCTTGATAATATATAACCTCAATTCAAGAAATACCTTTATTGTAATTCTTCTCTTCTACTTTTTCATTCTGCGGTACAGCAGCCATCTCTAGATCTTCATATTTAGTACTAATATCCGGATACTGATTTCGTTTCATAATTTTATAATATCTGGCAACCATGCGACGAAATAAATTGGTTTTTATGACATTATCACCGGTGTATTGGACGGAAGAGCTTCCTAGATCAAATGCATCAATTATAGCGATCGTTTGAATGGAATTAACATCACACTACAAAATGATCACATAAAATATAAACAATACACATGTTCACACACATGTACAAAGAGAACAACGGCTTATTTCACCGAGGGAAGCAGGAATTTTCGACGTGATGAAAGCATTCTAGAAATGAAAGGCTTATAAATATAATATAGGCTAGGGAGTTCCGCCCCCTGGCCGCTTCGCGGCCCAACCTTCGCAGCATTCCTCGCTCTTTCGGGGCTCCCAATAAAAATTAAACGAAGAAAAAAAGTTATTTTATCAGGAAAGTACTGCTACATTCCCTTTTTTCCCTTTGTATACCTGCTATTCAAAACAAGGATGCGCGCGCATCTCAAAACCGATTTCATTTTGATTTTAATATATAGAGAGATTTCGTATTTTTGCGCCGGTATTATTGCTAGAAAATCTAAATATTTCATTTAAATACGTTTATTTTTTTACATCTTATTCTCATTTACGAATGCTCTCAGTACTACGTGGTTGATCGTTAACTTAACGACAGCTTTAATACCCAAACCAGTCTTAACTAGAAAATCTATACTAATTATAATACTACCGCATTTAAATTTAATTGAAATCCGATGTTTATGGCATAATTTCAACTGTAGATAATTATTTGCATTCGAGTATATACATTATAAAAACCATCTATAGTGGAAGAAATTATAATTGAATTTATAGTTTGTCTATCAAAAGTTGTTCGATTTCGAAACGAAACTGGTGATCTTCGCACAGCAACATGAAATTGGTAAGTTCATCTTTGACAATTGAAAATTAGTCACTAAATAATAGATGGTTCTTCACGAGCATTATTAAACCGTTGAATATCTCAAGAATAATTAAATTATATTTAATGATTTTATTAGAAAGGATTAATTGGTCCTACAAAGGTATTAAAATATTCGTATGATTGAATCAATTAGTTGGTACACAAACTACCTGAATAATTATATTATATTATTATGATTGTCTTCTTTTTTAGCCGAGTTTTTAACTTAATAACGATAGCTATTATTTCTTTCTTTTTTCATTCCATCATGAACGTCTAGATATTCGTTGCTTTTCTTTTGGCATTCTGCTTCGCCACGATTTCATCTCAAGACGATAGAAGAGAACATATCAGTAAATTTTTTCGTAACTGGATGAACATTGAAGATATGGCCAGAGATGACTATAATTTGGATACATTGAGACTAGCCCATAGAATTCATGATTTTTACCAAGGCTTAGAAATTTGAAAATATCATAATTTCTTCTGATATAAATAACATGTTAAAGAAGAATAATATTGTTTCTCATAAGTTTCTTTTTGCTTTGAATTTTGCAAAATAAAATATTTTCTTCAAAGAGACTTTTTTTTCATTTTTTTGAAATCTTGATCTGCTTTCCGCAACTCAGGTAATTGAAAAGTAATGCACGAAAAAATATGTTTATTTCGTAGTTCGATCGATAAAATGTGGGGAGAGCCACTTAGAAGATTAGGGCTCATTAATATTTTCTGAGGGCCACGGAGCCAGATTTTTCTGAAAGAGAGATTCTCATACATGAAAACCATGCTACATCTCTTAACTTGCAAACTTTCCTGTAGTTAAACTCTTTGACCTCCAAGACCAACTGATTCTCTTCTCAAAATGACTTGAAACCTCCCTTGTTTCATCAATAAGAGCAAATTTTAATTAATTTCAATTTTAATATTATAGAGTGATAATTTCCATAGTTAAAAAAGTTGCTTGATAACTCGTTTTTAAAAGATGATGTTTCAACATATTTTATTTTTCCAAGTTCCATTTATCTCTTTGCATGTGATATTTTTGAGAAAAATGACTGTGTATTCCATCAGAGTGTCGAAAAATCTTCTTGATTTATCGCTCATCTAAAGTTTCGTTGTTTCTCGGCAATCATAATATTTGAAGAAAACTTGTTCTATTCAAAATTAACTAATTTTCAATTTCGAACAAAAAACTGATTAGAACAAGTTTTCTTCAAATACATATGATTGCCGAGAAAAAACGAAACTTTAGATAAGCGATAAATCCAGAAGATTTTTCGACACTCTGATGGAATGTACAAAAAAAGTGGATTAAATCTTTCTTCTAGAAAAATGAAAGACAAATAATTTTATACACAATCACTTTTCTCAAAAACATCACATGCAAAGAGATAAACAAAACTAGGAAAAATAAAATATGTTGAAACATCATCTTTTCAAAACGAGTAATTAAGTAACTTTTTCAACTTTGGAAATTACCACTCTATTCACTCTATACTGTCTATATATTATCTATATATTATCTATATATTATAATCTATATATTATATATTCTATATATTCTATATATTATTATAATATTAAAATTAAAATTTACCAAAAGTGAAATGCCAGAGTTATTGTTCCTCTGTATACCCCGGGTCTTGATTCATTTATTATGGCCTTATCTGGACAATAAAAAAAAAACCACGATCTATGTCCGGCTATAGGGACCCCTGCTGTATAAATAGACAGGAAACAGGACTGAAGAAATAAAATTTTATATACTTTGCCATTGTAAAATTTTAGGACTCTTGTAGTGAAACTTCATGTCCTCCTAGGGCCTTTTCAATGTTTTCAAGTCAGAGAACAATAAACCAAAGGCAGATAAACCTTCACCACAAAGGTTGTAGAATTTCATAATAGCAAGGGTCATAAAATTTTATTGCCATGGTCCTTTCTCCAACCTTGAACCTATTTCAATACCACAACATCTCTTATATTATGTTTCATTACTTAATCTTAGAATGAATTTGTGGTCAAGCAATAAAACCTAACATAAAAGATGTATAAGAACAATGGTCATAAAATTTTATTGCCTTGGTCCAAAAAATACGACACGATTTTAATATATAATTTTTCCAACTTTAAAAACTGATGAAAAATGTATGAAACTGGGAATAGGTCCCTAGTTTTATTCAATAATGAATGAAACCTTTTTTGTTCAGAATTAAAAATGTATTAACTTTGTTCTTATTCATTTTTCTTCTAAATCGCTAGAATTAAAAATATATTAACTTTGTTCTTATTCATTTTTCTTGTAAATCGCTTAAGGGATTCCTTCTGGGATTCGCATCTAGCGAATGCGAGTCTAGGAAACCGAGTCTAGGAAACCCGAGGTACCCTAGCCAACTATGGCATTATTTCTTATTTCTCCGTGTTAGAATATTCCTTCTTCAGTGCCAAAGAATTGGTCGGGCCAGAGATGCTTTCATGGGTATGAGGAACCTCTTTACCAGCAACGAACTGAGTCTGAAGTTGAGGATGAGAATGGTGAGATGTTATGTCTTCCCAGTATTGCTCTATGGATGTGAAAGTTGGACATTAGATATAGCTATGGAAAAATAGACTGAGGGTGTTTGAAATGTATTTATATCGTTGATTGTTGTATATATGATGGATCCGAAAAATGACTAACGAAGAAGTACTATGTAGAATGGAAAAAAACACCGAAGTCCTTACTGCTGTAAAAAGAAGAAAAATCTAATATCTCGTTCATGTATTGAGGGGAAGAAAAATACGGAATCCTGCGCCTAATAATGGAAGGGAAGATCTGTGGGAAGAGGTCAGCAGAACGAAGACTGAATTCATGGTTGAAGGATCTTCGCGATAGCTCGGTTACTCGACATCAGAGCTGTTTAGGAAAGCCATATCCATTCAGATTGCCATTAGGATAGCCAACCTCCGGTAATGGAGATGGTGTTGGAAGAAGAAGAATTCTCTAAGGACTTCGGACTGTGGTTATGGGAACGGACAGTGGTAGGAATTTATTCTATTGATCCTAAAGGACACTCTGCTGCATGCTTCCTTTGTCAAATCCTTCTTGAACCCCTGTCCATATCTTGGCAATGGGTATATGTAGCAACTCATCAAAACGCAAACTGAAGAAACATTTTGTGAGCCCTGCTGGATCAGGTTCCTTAAATACTCCATCTAGGTCCTTAGCACTTGACAGGCAGGAGATAGATAGGATATAATCCTAATGATGAAGATTATATAGTGACCTATAAGATGACGCTCCTAAAGGGATCCTTATTGACACCATTCGACTCATATAACTGACCAGCGAGGATGGGCTCGCCCCTTTATACCTTTGTATACCTGCCATTTTAAACAATTTTACAACTTTATCCTTACTCTTGCCTGTGTACAAAGCTTTTATTGAAATTTATCACATTTTTTTCTCCTTTGTATACCTGCTATCCTTTATACTTTTTATACCTGCTACTCAAAACAATTTCATGACTTACCTTTGTGCATGTACAAGGCTTTCATTAAAATTTACAACTTTTTTCCTTTGTATATGTGCTATCCTTTATATACCTTTTATACCTGCTATTCAGAACAAGAATGCGCGCGCATCTCAAAACCGATTTCATTTTGATTTTAATATATAGAGAGATATTATTTGCTCAACACAGCGCTACTATGTATTGCATATGATATATTAGAAAAAGTGACAATTCAAATACGTTAATAACATTGAAGCTTCATCATTCCGATACGGACGTGTGAAAGTTACAAAAACACTAACACAGTATTTTAAAAGAAAGCACACCTTGTTAAAAGTATCTGTTTACACATTCTCTGTTGTTTTTGTCATCAAAGTAAAAAGACTAGATACTACAATATCGATAGTACATATTAAATGCATAATACGAGTCGGAAGTTCGTTTTTAAAATCAAGCAGACAGGGTGAGTGTACTTTGATATTCTTGAATATCCCCGTCGACGCCTAAGAAACGCTGTCAGTTGCAAAGCTACAGGTTCTGAGATGAAGATAAAATTATTGTTCACGTTCGGAGTATAACATTGTCATATTATAGAATTGTTTTATTTCTTCTGCTTGGCATGCCAATAGGCAGATCACAGCTGCTATTGTATATAGTTTGGGAGGAAAGGAACAGCATACTGAGTCGATTAAAAAGCTCGCTTTGGCAAAGCTTACAGCGATGAAAAAACCACTAAAAATCGAACGCTCTCTCACCGTTGATTAATATTAGAAAATGCGATAGAGGACGAAGGAGCGAAAAAAACGCTATTAAAAGAGGCATTTGCGTCGTGGCAGTATTCTTGGCGCAAGAAAATCGGAAAGTATGCTGTAAGCGAACTTATTGGTATGTAATATAAGCCGGCGATGTGGGACAAACGGGGTCAAAGGGATCGGAATCGTCATCACTAACGGGGTTATGAAGGCCACACGGCACATACCTGCCATACCGCAATGGAGCTTCCACTCTATTTTCCTTATTAAGAACTTTATCATTACAAAATGCCAACCAGCGCGACTCGTTTATTAATAAAGAGGCGAAAACTGTGCCGCTACCGTCAGGAAATTAAATCACAAGCCAAGGGAGACGGTCGTGTCGATTTCCTTATTCGGATACCGGAGTCGTGCGCCTATACTTCTCACCTATTACATAGCACGTGCATTCTTGTAATAATTCATTTTTCAAAAGACGCGGTTTCACAATTTACCGCCACAGTTACCATTGTCCGTTTCTTCGCCTCCACTAATCGTCTGCATTACGACGTTAACTAATTCACAGTTGAGGGGAAATGGTGTGACCTTGATAAGAAATATTTTTAATTCTTTCGACCGCGAAGGCAAACCTTCTGAAGTAAATTTCGTTATTTTTATCAGCTATCGGGGAATGTTTAACGGGTCGACTATTCTGCCTATTGTTAAACGTTAAGATGAGATTTTGACGTTGAGGCAATTTCCTGTTTTCTATCATTCCGTCCGCGTTCAATAACACGCGCTGGTTATTTTCTCGTCCCATTGTATATAAATCTAGTTTCCATTTTTAAGCCGTTCTTTCAACGGGTTTTAAAATTCATTTTGATACGTGGTACTAGGACTAAGATCGTAAGATTTGATGGGGTCACAGTGTGATAATTATTTCCTACTGTATATACATTTGAATTCTCGATGCACAACTTTCCTCAAGTCTTTATCCTCTATAAGTATCCTGCTACCTAAGCAATTAAACTTTGCGTAAGACTTCACACACATTCATTGGTTCCTGGTGAAATAGGTAATAAGCATAGGAGGAGGAAAATATGAAGTGATGTTCAAGTTTTAAAAGGTTCAAAATAAACTTGATTGAATCAGGCGATATTTCATCAACAGCTGAACATTTCTTATTCCCATGATAGATATAACATTCAAAAATAATTTAATCCTTTGAAGCCTAAATAAGAAATACCAAACAACTCAAGTTTCCGGGTAAAAGGTGACTGCGAGGACGATAAATCATCGGTATAAGTATTTAAAAGAGTAAACCGTAATAAATGCTATTGCCGCGAATTCGCCTTCGCTTTGGAAACTATTAAATGTAAAATTAATTTCCTAAGTTGATCAACATTTCGGCCGACATCAAAGTGAAACTTTTTCAATAAGTTTACAGTTCTCGGTAATTACTGGAAAGCAAATTGTTTTGAAATGAAATTGTTGCAGATTGAAGATGTTGAAAAGTTTCGCTACGACATTATAAATGGTGCAATTTCGATGATTTTTATTAATTTGAAATTTTTCTCGAAGGCACGTGCAAGGTGTATGGGATACGAAGAGAATGGCCAGGAGATATCTCGTATTATCGGGTAGACGGTAATAAATTACTGGTATCGCGACGCATTGGAATGCTGATTCCATGAACGACTTTGCTGTACAAGATATGTATTATCGAACGACAATGACGGTTAGGAGCTTGGCTTTTTATAGTCGTCGTCACCTTGAAGCTGAAACGAAAAAATTCGTGTCAATTCGTACGAAAGTTTTACCCGAGTCGAGAAGGATTTTTACCGCAGAGAATTTAAATTCGGTATTTAGTCTTAAGCTGCGGTATGGATACGAAATGACGTCACTTATAACGATGTTAAATGTGAATTAACTTTCGTCACGTAGCTCGAGCTCGAACGATATCTTAATAGCTTTACACCTAAACCTTTTGTATTCGTCGAAAAGCGAATTCGCTTAAACGACGTATGTACATTTGATACGACATTTCGTGGTATGACCGAAACCGCATCAGAATATATTATTAAACTGTTGAGTTATTCGATTGAAAAATACGTACATAAGAGTAGTCAGGGAAGGCGAATTTTTTACCTCGACTTCGTAAACTTTCTTTGTGAACTTGGGGAAACATGCGCGAAAAACATAGCACGAGAACAATGAAGCGTACGACGCGCGAAGATTTTACGGCTTCAACGAAACCATAAGAGCCGAGTGTACGGTCGTATCGGATTTTTTAATTTTCACGCGCTCCCAGTACCAATAGAAATAAGGGAAAAATGAAAGCCGATAACTATTTTTAAATGGAACGCTTTCGAATTAAATTAATTTTACGTACAAGTTGAATGCTAACCTTTGAAAGATTTAGGACTCGACGGAACCGCTAAATTAACCAATTTAGGATCAACAAGTTGGTTCGTATTACGAGGAAGATTCTAAACGTTTCAGCTATTAAACATAACCGACTGACATAAATGCTTTTCAAAGTGAAATAAACGAAAGATATTGCTTTACTTTACCTGGACTGCGGGGGGAACTATTTGACGAGTCGTAACCGTCATCAAAACTACTGGGTGCATCGAAACTGCCCGCGTTTCCGATCACTGATACCATATCGGAGGCCACCAACGGTTGCGACGAGCCGGATATCGGGTTCGGGGTCGTGCCGCGCGGTATCGGTTCTGGCGCGTTTTCCAAACTCGGCGTCCTGTAACAGAGAAGCGATGCTGGCGTGAAAATTGTGGTCAGCTCGTATTTGTCAATATCTTCGACCATATTCGGGCAGGGCATCGAAAGAGTTGGCCTCTAGGGCTCTAGCAGATAGTAGTGGAATCTCTGAAAAAGTGAAAAGGAGTAAAATTTAACCTTGATTTAAATGGAAGCAATTTCGTTTTTCCAATTTTACGAGAAAATAAGGGCATTTAGAGGAAAATTCATGATAACTATTGTTTAGAAGATGAAATTTCCTTTCCAAAGATATAAACATTACTATATTTTTATCAAGTCAACTAGTCACTAATCACTTGACACTTGTTCAGTAATCAGTGTGTTGGGGTTGCGTTTAAGTGAATTGTGCAATGAAGATTTTTTATTCAGCATACATATATTAACGTTATTTGCTGTATGGAGTAGATAATGCGCCACTGAGATAACACATTTTTTCAAATTTTTATCATTACTGGCGATGAAAACTTGACAATATTTATATCACTGAATAGAAAATTTTATTTTCTAAAAACTTAGTTATGATGAATTTTTCTTTAAACCCTATAGTTTTCTCAAAAAAATTAAAAAACGAAAACGGGTCTATTTAAACCAATGTTACATTTTGAACAGTTTCACCTTTTCAAGTAAAACGACACTAGCGCGCCACACTCGTGCCCGGCCCGAATAGACTGCTAACCCGCCATAGGTAGTATGGAACCAGGATTGGAGACTAGTACCAACTACCAACATATAGCTTAGCCCGCAAGTAGTTGCTTGCGCCTAGTCTCACTCCCCTTATGTGTTCATCGTATGCAACCACATGTACGTGAAAGTACAACATACAATATTTTTTAAAATTCAAGTGAAACTACTGATTTAAGTATCTAGGATGATAGAAAAATATACACTTTTTGCCTATCTTCATTTTGAAGGAGCTACAATGATTTAAAATTTTTCCAAAAAATTTGACTAAAATTGTTCATTTAAGTACCGAATATCACAGAGAAAATTTGCAAAAAAACAATTTTTATACCTTTTTGCCTATCTTTATTTTTGAAGGAGTTTCAATAATTCTAAATTATGTAGTATTTTTGAAAATTGAGATGGACTATAAAGTATTTCGTATTTTTTTTTTAATTGCAAACATTTCTTCCTAGAAGGTTTTAAAACTTTATCATCCTAGATACTTAAATCAGTAGTTTCACTTGAATTTTAAAAAATATTGTACGTTGTACTTTCACGTACATGTGGTTGCATACAATGAACACATAAGGGGAGTGAGACTAGGCGCAAGCAACCACTTGGGGGCTAAGCTATATGTTGGTACTAGTCTCCAATCCTGGTTCCATACTACCTATGGCGGGCTAATGTAAGTGGTAGAAACTGAATCCATCAATAACATCATGTAGTTGCGCTGACGCATGCGCAGTTTCAGTTCCCTTATCAACGCTGAACACTGTCGATTTGAAAGATTTGCCGCGCTTTTTGAAATTGCAAGTAATCGTATTCATTATGATTAAATGATTTGTGATTTAAAGTATTCAAATTTTAATCAATTTTAAAATATTATGAAAAAAAGACTGCAAATAAGTGATCACTCGTGTTGCCTTATAAAAGCGTCGATCGGAATTCATCTTATTTGAAGTAACAGCGCTATCAGCAGTGGGGCAACCAAAACTTTTTTTTGGAGGGGGCTAAAAACAAGGAAGCTCGAACTCTAGTTGATACCCAGCTATTTTCATGAAGTGTAAAAATTTTTTGAAAAAATTGCAAAATGAATTGTGTTGTAGATTAACCATAGAGTATTTATAATGACTGTCTATGTTCTAATTGGTCAAACGTCACGCCTGTAACAACCAATCAGCAAGTTAGAATGTGGTAAATTTACCTCGACTAACTCATAAAATAAAAACACATATCAGCTGATGATTCAAATCACAAACGAATTTCAGTCGTTCACTGAAAACTGAAGGATATTATTTAAGAAGGTAGAAATAAATTGACCTACATTTTATCACATTCTAGCGTTATGATTGGTCATTACGCGCGTAACATATGACCAATTAGAACATAGACCAGTCATTATAATACTCTATACATAGATATCCCCTCTGTATATATGAATTTATCACTCATAAACTTTGAAAAATGAGCCAGAAAGTTTTTTTTATTAATATCTAGAACGCGTATATGTGTAATAATTGATTTTTGAAATCTCGAAGATTTTTTTTTTTTGGGGGGGGGGCTTTAGCCCGCTAGCCCTTCCTTGATTGCGCCACTGACTATCAGTATACTTCAATATAGTCACGATCCACTGAAATAGCAATTAATATGCTCTCTTCACCGTAATTATTCATTTAGATTCCCAAAAAAGAAATGTTTAGAAAACAGGGCACGGATTTTAGCGATCTTCCCTCTTTCAAGTATGTACGACGTATATTACACAAAGTGATTTTATTCAGTAATGAATAGTTACAGTATTTCATTTTTTTATAGATGATTTTCAACCTCTTTTTTGTTCTCATTTATTACTTTTTCTCCTATCTCCTTCTATTATGTTCACTATTTTTAACGAATGAACTTGTATCGTACGCTATACTTGTTAACGAAGGGGTATCGTGGCCCCTTCAATACTTTGATTAGGCAAACACCATTACTTATAGGCTATGAGAGTTGACTACTTACTCCGCAAAGGGAACAAGACATTTTGTGAAAGACCCTATATTGACGTTTGACCATACACTATGGACTGCTAACGAACACCAAAGTGAGGCAAACTATGCCATTTTGAATGCATTTTGACCGAAATTTAAGGATTCATATTCTTGTTCTTAACTAGTTCTACATATGAAGATGGCTCTTTCTAGGTCAGTTTTGTGAAGAGATATGGAGGATGCAAGAAATTTCATGATTCAAAACCTCCTCAAAAAGCCATGCTTTCTTCTAAATTTCATGTCAATTTACTTGCGAGACTCAAATTTGAATATGTGTTTGCCCAACTTACTCTTTCATATGGAATGATAAACAAAAATGTGAACTATTTACCCTCTCTTCACCGGTAATAAAGTATAAAAATTTAATAAACTAAATAATTAAAAATGAACAAAAAAAAAAAATAAAAAAATCAAAAAAAATTAAAAATTAAGAAAATCTTATGATAAATAAAACTGAAAAGAAAAAATTAATAAATTAAATCTAAAATAAATAATCATAAAAAAATTTAACTTTATCGTTGTAAAAGCATTTTCAAAATAAGCATATTAATTTATTTCATTATGATAAAATAAATTAAATCAATAATTTTAAATAATTAAAAGGAAAAATAATGTTTAATAATAATTCAACAATTGAATCAATTCAAAAACGAATTATAAAACTACGAATAAATGAAAAAAATGAATACAAATAAAATACATTAACTGAGTACTTTTTAATTAATAATATTACATTATACCCTTTATGTGTTGATGAAAAATTCATATCTATGTCGTTGATAGATGGCGAGATGAAAATTTTTGCAAAGCGCAGTAACACTACCTTTGACGATTTTTTTAAATTTACTATATTTTATTTCGTTTTCAAGGTAAGGTTGGAGTGTACTTGGGGTAATGTGTTAGGGTGATGTTGCAACAATTACTGAATAACCTCAAAAAGATGCCATGGAATTTCAGACCTTAACTTAATTTCTAGACTTCACAAAATTAGGTCCAAGTTCTAAAAATCTAAAAATCTCAAAAAAAAAAATTATTTTGGATTGTTTTCTCAAAATTGCAATGCAGTTAAATCATAAAAATGATGGAATTCTTAATGAAAAATCACATCTTCAAATTTTCAAGGAAACGAATGCGAATTGCTTAGAAAGTTAAAATAAAAAATAATTGATAAGCAATATTTCTTCAAAATTTGCAGCATTTTTTAAAATTTATTACAACTCTATTTCAATTCAATTCAGTTTTCCAGAGCAGCCTGACAACTTCTAGTCCTAAGACTTTTTACAAATTTTATTTCAACTCTAACTCATGATTGAAAGCAATTCTCAAATTTTCATCTCACTACATCTCTGAACATGACAGCTATACTGAAAATTTGACTGCGTACGATTCCATTTTGACTCCAGAACAATTTTCAAATTCCACTCTGAATCCATCTTAGAATCCAGCGATATTTCCAACACTTCTGAGTGAACTCATTATAGAGTCCATTTGGATTCATTTCGATACCGAAACTATAATCTGGAACAACGCTGCACCAGGTCTTCACCTTACAGGAAGAAAGGCTTGAAAAATTACTCCACTTCTCGTTATAAAAATGCGTAAAATTCAGGAACCACGAAAATAGTATCGAATGAAAATTCGAGTTTGCGAAGTACTGCTTCAAATACAGCGTCAATTTTCTTATTAAGTATTTTGTGACAGAAGCGTTATTGATGAATGGAGTTCATAGGCGTGTAATAATATCCAGCCGAATCATTTTTCGTGCTCGGAATGCTTAACAGATTGATAAAGGCATGATTAGAAATAAAGTTCGGCACGAAGATGGAAGACGAGGGTAACCTTAGAACCAGGTGATCGTCGATATGACATATTTGTCAATAGAGTAGCTTTAAAAATTGTCCAAGTTCAAGGGATGAAGGGAGGTAAAAGGTGCTTTCAATAATATCGTCCCGAGACGTGGTCTGAGAGCGTAAATATTTCGTACAAGGGGAATTTTTTTGCCATCTGATCATCGAGCTGGTCTTTAATTCCCGTTTGACGCGCCCAACGCTTGAAAGTCGAAGCAGTCACGTTTGACGCGTTGAAAAATAACGCCTAATCTGCACGAAATATCAAAATGAGCCGACTATTATAATGTTTTCTCACGCTTCCAGTTTAAACTAGAGAATATAAAGCTCGAATGTATACACAGCGAGTAAAATATTCGTAAAATACGAACTGCCGTGCGCAAATAACAGCTACCGTGTTTGTATTACACATGAACTTCCGAATGAACGCACCTCAAACGACTAATAAATACGAAACCAATAACTGAAACATTTTAAACGTCTAGAAAACAAAGAAAACATCCGAGGAGTATTTTAATATCTAAAATATTATCGTCACGTCGAACCCAAAACGTAGCCGAATTTAACACGAATTGAGAATTAAATTTTTGCCAACAAACGAACCCAACTCATTGTCTACGATGAAATATTTACGGCGAATTGAATATGCAATTTTATTAACGCTACAATACACACTCCACCCTCGGCGTTTTTTCACGCAAAAGGGCAGCTTATTTTAAATGTAAGTGACATTTCGATTTTTTAATCATCGTTGCGAACAAGATTACCGAGCTGACAATTTGCAAAATTAGTTCCAACATCGTAAGAAAATATTCACCTTCAATCGTGAAATTGTGGGTATCCGTGCGGGCGCATTAAAGCGTCGCTTTTTAAACCCGCGCATGGCGTAGCGTTTGAAACTACTACCTTCGGTTTAATTAATCTCTCCGCCACTTCGTGCAATATTTCTAATTTGTCGGCAAAAAATTAATTTCCAGTATCTACTTTATTTCGTTTAAAGTTACGATTAACCTAGTCCGTTTCCCTTTCTATGTTCCTAAATGCAAGCAGATACGACCTGATTCTCGGTTTCCTCGTCACGAGTTATTTAGCCTCGTTTTCGGTTTCCTGTTGCAGTTGCTGGTCGAGTTCAATTACAACGAGGGTCTAGTTTATTATTGGTTGAGTTTAAATCGTCAGTTGACAAATAAATTCTGATTCTTTTCCCTTTCTTTGTTTTGAGGTTAATTTAACGTAGATTCTTGAAGGTTTATTCGAGCCACAGGTTGTTTTTTCTCTTCTTCATTTTCGTGAAATAAGTAGGTAATTTTCTCCTCACTCGAAAGTTTATACTTAAATAGAAAAAGAAAATTTATAAGAAACACAAAACTCGTTTTAAAAAAGTTATTTCATACGTATAAACGATTACTCACAATTTTTAAAATAATTCCTATAATCTATTGAGGTGAGAGAGGAAGAGTTGAAGATGATTTTTTCTAAATATTATACCAAAACTTGTTTTTAGCCAAATTCAACCTACCTAATTTGTTAAAGAGAGTTTGGCGAAAGGATGGGAGAGCTTTTGTGTGTACTTCAATTTTTTTTTTTTTTTTTTTTTGATATCCAATGAAATACTAGTCTAGGAAAAAAAACAAGTTATAATCATTCACGTAGAAATACGAAATCTCCTACGAAACTTAAGCAAAATTTTCACCATAAATAATTCCATAAGAAGTTGTCTGTATCGCGGATTGAAGAAGCAATGATTAGTCGAATGCTTACTCAACACAATTTTTTATAGATTTTTTTTTCAACTTCGTTGCCGCATTATAAATCGAAAGAAATGTAGTTTTGAATGTATCCTTCCACGAGAGAAGAATTTTTTACTGCAAACAAAAATTAAGTGATACCAACAAATTATGAATTCAAGTTATTGACAAAAAGTTGAAAAGATGAAAACTGGCGTGTCAATCAAAAAAAAAAAGATTCTTAATTGCGAGAAATTGAGGAAATTTACATCATTTAGTTCAAATTCTAAATAAGAATTAAATACATTTTGCCTTGAAATTGAATAAATTCATTGTAGAAAATTACACATAAAGTTTAATCTTAATTTTTTATTTTTTAGCCCAGCAAGTATCATTTCCTTTTCAATTTTTGGCAAACAAAATAAATTACCTTGTATTACATGTACTACCCATTACCAAAGTCCAATTTATGATTGAAATGAAAAATTTTTCCCTTGTAGAAGAACACAAGTAAAAAATCACATTTTTATTTTTTTACATTTTTTTCGGCTTTCATTCCTGGAAAATTTTCCACACGAGTGAAATTATTTATAATTTTAATCGCTACATTTGATTGGTAATATCGAGATTAAATTTTAACAAAAATTTTCTTCACCCAAAAAATTACACGCCAGCATTCAACTAATCTTAGTTCCTTCAATTCGCGATATAGGCAACTTCTTATAATAACGCTTTGTGCTAGTCTTCGCTCGTGCAATGTATTTTTGGTTCAAGTAAAGTAGACAGGGTTGGGCACAATGCAGGACAAAAGGATTTCAAATCCAAAATCTAAAATCTTTTGCAAAAATGAATATCAAATCTAAAATCAAACATCCTTTCAGAAAGTGGATTTAAAATCCAAAACCTACGTAAAGAATAAAGATGATGAAAAAAAACCCTGAAAATGATTCAATTAATTACAAAATTAGGAATACAAAATAGGTTCTATAGTAAATCACATGATTGAACCTGAAACCTAAACATTGATCACCGGATCGCCATAACAAGGAAATTATTGAATTTTAAAATAAACGATTTTGCAAAAATAAGATTTCAAATTCAAAATCTCAACTTGGTTGCAAAAAAGAATTTCAAATCCAAAATCTGGATTTTGAGATTTTTTGGATTGTAGATCCAGAAGGATTTGAATCCTGCCCAATCTTGTCATACTTTTTGGTAGTAGGCGAAGAGTACCCTCAGTTCAAATAACAGTGGCCATAGTACAAACTCATGGATGGAATTGAATTAAATTTCGATAAAGAGCTTGCATTTATTTAGAAATGGGATAAAGTTTTCGATGTCTATGTTTAGATAAGATTTCTAACAAATAGTAGGATTGTAGAAGACGAGTAGAGTAAAGATAAAAGACTCGGAAAAATGTGAGGATGTACAGGACATATAGAAGAATTTAGTATGAATGACAAATCAGTGAGCTTGTCCAGACACCAAGAGGACTCGTTGATGTAATCATGTAACCCTCATATTCCTATCATTAATAGGTCTCGAGATATTAATTTTGATAACAGATAATGATCCTATAACAATTTTTTCTTTGTCAAAGCGCTATACCTTACCCCTTCAATATTTTGAATAGGCAAATATCATTACTTATACTTCATTACAGTCGACTATTCACTACAGAACAGGAAAAAGACGTTTCGTGAACATACTGCATATACATTTTTTCTTTAAGTCAAAGGATATATTTTTTCATACTTGCGGGAGGAAAACGCTACTTTACCTCCCGCTCGCTAATCGCTCGGGTCTCAAACGAGCGCTTTTCTGCCGCATTTAGGAAAAATTTCGTTCACTACTCAGGAGAAAAATTTATTCTAGACTCGTGTGACTTATCACCCTCGCTTTAATCGGGTAACAAACCTCACACTCATCAAGAATCACTTTTACCTCCCTAGTTGTGAAATATACTATAATTTTATATTTAATGTTCAGTCAGGAAAGAAGGAGAGGGTAAATATTTCATTTTATATGAAGTAACATAAAATTGAACATATTTCTTAGATTCTCATCATCCTTTTCAAGTTTTGTAAACATTGGGCCCTATTCTTATTTTTATTTTTTCAAAATAATTACAATACTTCCCGTTTTTTGGTTCCTAGAGGAGAACGAGTTCCAGTTCTTGTTTTACACACCTCAAGAACGAAACGTTGTCGATAAAAAATTACCAACTTGGAATCATTATCGAAAAAATGTTCACAATGGAAGTCCCCCTTCCTCCTCTATTCCTAATCCAGTAGCCTGTAATAGCTTAAATTCGGCTGTAAAAGAAATCATTTTTCAAGTGGAAGACCTATTTTTAAATTTTAGAATGTTCGTTTGAGAGGTGCAGTTGGACTTGGTCGCAAAAATTCAAAAAAAAATTAGTTAATAATTCAATTTATTTTTCTCTTAGTTTCATGAAACTTGAATTACTTTCGATTGTGATATATTCATCTTACAAATATTTTAATTTTCTGAAATTTAAATTTTACTTACTGAGAGTTTTTACAACATTTCTGGTTACTGAGGTTTTGAAAATTTAAAATAAAATGAAATGAGATTTATTGCTGCTACATACAAAATTAAAAATTTACATATAGTGATGTAACCCCCTGATACGCACTGTTGCGCAAGTGCAGTTAAAGAGGTTACAATAAATAGACAATAAACTAAATATTAATTAAATAAAACAGAAAACTTTCGCAACAAATAATGAAGAATCAAAATGTATTACACATAAATAATAATAATAATAATAATGATAATAATAAGTTGAGTGCAAATTAAAATATCATGACAAAATCAAAAATATAACAAAAGTAAAAAAAAAAAAAAATAATGAAATTCATTATCATTTTTATCATCAATGACATTTTCTTCCTCTGAAACTTCCACCTTTATTTTTATGAATTTTAGTAATTTTTATTATTTATAAATAAATAAATATGGTAGAAATGTTGAAAAAAAATCGTGGAAAGAAATCGTAAAAACACTCTCTAAAAAAATTCAATACGCGAATCACCGAAAAGTTCTTATATTCGTTTCACTCGCGAAGGTTGGTTCTATACAAGAAGGCGTAATGAAAACTATCACGTGGATGAAAAGGTGTTGATAAGCGTGCATTCATATTACACGAAGAACATTTTCGAATAGAAAGTTCTTCTACCCACATTCGACATTACTCACGTTTAAGAAATTTCAACAAATAGACGTGATAAAAAGCTGCAATATTCCCAAATATACTTCCACGACGAAATAATCTCCAGCAATAAGATAAATTTCATAGTCGTTTTGTAAACAAGGTGAAGTAAAAAAAAAAAAACGGACGTAACATTTCATTACGTCATATCAGCTCGACTAGGGGTTACAATTCTCGGGGCGTAAATTAACATATTTTGATTGCGGCGAGACCGCGTTAAATGAAAACAATTGGTAATGAATAAACTTTTCTCGGTCGAATTTATCATTGCGCACCTGCTTTCATAGTATCGAAAAGTTAAGAGATTTTTTCGATTAATGGCAAGTTCGTTGTGGTATTTTTTCGCTCGGTATAAAGTACGAAAGCTTTATTGGATAATTCCGCGGTCGAAGTTTCCAAATAAAATGACTAGCGGGGAAGAGGAAAACGCGGTGTTCATTTAATCTAGATAAATTTGCGAAAGTTTAAAAAGGACTAGTATTATGGAATAATTTCCCAAATCTAATACTTCGAAACACCTGCCATACAAGTTTGAAATTTTTATCATCTTTAGAAATTTCGCTCGGCGACGAAACGAGTCACGTAATTATATTCGTATTAAAATCGTTTTCAATAATTTCCAAAAGATTTGTAACGTCAGGTTAGCAACATTTTCTTTGTACCGAAAGACGAGGAAAAAGAAACCTTTGCTATTGAAATTTCAAGGTTATAAAGTTCCTTAACGTTACGACCGTACCTAAACCCTATAACCTAATCCTCCCCACCGATCACTTAACGCGTTCCATTAAGTTTGCTACTGGTGGTTTTTGGCGCGAGAAAAAATATTTGTTAATTTGTTTTTAAAAATTTCACAATAAAAGTCGACGATGGAACGAAGCATCGGAGCTCGACAATGGAATAAAAAAGCGGAAGATTAATGGCGAAGTAATATAAGGCGGTGAATTCTTTCGTAGGTACAGCGATTTTTCGCGCCATGTTCGATTCAAATTTATTAAAACTTTTTTCCCAACTCGACGTTCATTTTTCAAATATAGAAATTACTACGAGCTACGATGAGCGTTAGTATAATGATTTCTTTCGCGTATATTCGGTCCGCCACCCTCGTCCGATTCCATCGCCTAAATCGTGAAAGTATTTCGTTCAAATTAACCCTTTAAAACGAGCACCTATTTAACCTTTTCCCATTTCCACCTACATAATACGAGTCCGTTAAACTATTCCTAACTTTTACCATCAATAGGTAATTTAAGCCATATCTATCGTATTAATCGGCCATTTTCTTTCTCGATGAGCTATAAAGGGTCGTATTGTTGGAAGATTTTCATTAAAGACGTACAATGGTGGAAGGTGTTTCAAGTGGGTAGTTTTAGTCTTTTTTTTTTTTGCGCCTGTTGAACTCGTGTAATTTTACTAATCGCGGAGTACGATAGTGATAGGTAATGAATTGAAATTCGAGATAATTTGCAAATATTTTTTCTTTTTTTTTTTTTTTCGTTTTCAATGAAAGTGCCTTATTTATTATTATTTTTTTCTTTTTTAAATAATTTAAAAAAAAAATTAAAAATCTATTCGTCTCAGATACTTCGCGAAATTAAAATGAAAATTGATTTTATTATAACATAAATTTTTCATGTTTAAATTTTGTAGTTGAAGTGAATAACCAAACACAAATAACCTTCATACATGTACATCGACATCTATTGTATTCGTGTTATCAATACATAGTTATTGAAAATTGAAATTTTTATAATATATATTTCTCTTCTTCGATAAATATTTAATGAAATAATTAAGAAATAAACTATCTTCACGACAAGAAGTGGCAGGGAGAGTCCATACCCATCATTTAGGATCATGCTGATAATTTAGTTGAAAAAAAAAAATACTATAAGATTGTGTTCAACTGCCATAATAATGAACCATATTAAGGACATGTTACAGGCCCCAAGCCAGAGAGGGCTAGGAATCATGAATCCCTCTGAAGGAATTTGAGCACTCCTAGTAAAATTTTATGTTCAATACAAAAGTACCAAACCAAGGGGAAAAAAAGTAATTCGAACCCTCTCTAGAATTTGATTAGCTCCTCCTAAGATGATGGAGTAGCTAAGGGGCTGATGATTAATATATGTATTGTGCAAGTGTTTCACCTCAATACGAGCTTCTTTATATTGCATGTACGACTACTTATGTGATACTCATGTATGATGGTTTGTCCACTAACACTGAAACATCTTCTTTCACCTCTAATGGGATCAACTTCAAAAATTTTTATTTAATATTTAGAGGCAGATAAAAATAATTTTTTTGCATCAAAATGTCGGATATACAATAAAGTATTACTGATCAGGGGCGTACCGAAGACCTTCTTCAGGGGGGGGGGAGGGAGAAAACCAAAAATTGCCAACTAATACCATGAAATTTTACCAACTGTTGACCTTTTTTTTTTTTTTTGCTCCACGAAAAAATATGATGCATAGTCTTGTTGGGGGGAAGCTCCCCCCCTCCAAAAGCCGCTCCCCTCCCCCCTTTCGGTACGTCCCTGTTACTGATAAAAAATTAGCGATATGGAAGAGAGTAGGTGGGCAAAAAAAAATGTTGGAAATTACAAGACAAATGGGTCATTTTTCACACATTTTTTGCAGATAACTTTGAAAATTAATGAATGACCACACCTTTTGAAACATTTTCTTGAATCAGTTGTATGACATCTGTCATACACTGAGAGTTGATATTACCTAGACAACCTTGAAGGAAGAAAAATTCTTCAAAAATGAATTTTTTACATGTTACTCACATAACAATTTTTTTTTTCATTTTAATTTTGAAATAGAGGCTTGGTATGAAGGTATGAAGGTGCTGTTTCAGTGTTTGTGCAAAAATGTAGTGAATATAATGCAATAGTATTAATATTATAAAAAGAGTGATTTAGAAGGGGCAGCAGGTAGAGAGCAATTCTAAAATAAGCGCCATATATAAGGCCACCGATTGGCGGTATATATTATCATTCTTTTTCATTGTTTTCATTTTTTTTTTTTTTTTTTTTTTTTTTTTATAGAAATCTCTAACACGCATATGAAAATGAAAATTCCCAAAAATATTATTGCAGTTGACTTAGGAAAAAAAATTGCCCATTCAAAGCTATCTGAAATTAAACTGCATCAACATAAAATGCATCAGTAGCCTAACTAGGAAGTTTTTCTGAACGGGAGGGGAGATGGCGGGGTTCAAATGTGATCCTTGGAACTTTCTGAAATCCAAAACTGAATTTATTAAGCAATAATTAATCGTTAAAAATTAAATAATTTTTTACTGGAATATCTACTTTGATGAGCTGATTAGTACACACAAAAAAAGCTGGAGCAGGCACGAGTAGAGGAATTTTCGTTCTTTTTTCATTTTTTTTTTCAAATCCAATGAAAATTTCAAAACAATTCAATGAAAAAAAATGCAATGGGAGTTGTGAACATTTTTTAAATTTTAAATTTATATTTTCTAGCCCTCTTAGAAACCCATCTACCCTCCTGCCCTTCCTCTTTTGGGCCTTTGGGGAGGGGGGAGGGGCAGGGGTAGGTATTTATGCAAACAGAGTGCACAGTAGAGAGTGCAGTGCGGGTCTATAAAGTTTTTTCAAGGGTCAAAAGAGCATTTCATAAATTAATTTGATAACTTTTACGCTTCAAAAAAATTGTTTTCCACCTACTCCCTTCCCTTCCATTCATTTTTTTCAAGTAATACTACATCGTACATTCTACATTTTGAGTGAACACCGTATTTTTTATCTGGCTTGAATGATGAAAATCTGAGCATTATCAAAATAAAAAAAATACTTTTTAATATTTTGTTTTTATATCTTGATTTCTTCAATATGTGTAGTATGCAAATCATCACACATGAATGGCCTTATAATATATAGTATAAATGAACTTACTACGAGATGAAAGGCTTTACGTAATGAAATCAACAAGTACAAAGTACTACATACTTACTTCGTCATGTGCAAATTGCACAATTAAAATTTTTGGAAGCACTGAGCTGACAAAAATAAAATAATACTTTTTAAATAAACCATGGGTAGACGTATAATTTCTCGTCAAACATTCAAAAGGTTCATTAAAACACTTTAATAATAGAAAAAAAAATATTAATAGATTTTTGGGTGTAATTAATTGAACATAAGTGATGAAATTATTTAAAAAATTGGAATTTTAACGATAAAAATCAAAGAAAAAAATCCACAAAATCTCTTAACAAATTTTTGGTCTACATTATGACTATTTCCGCATTTAAAAAAAAAAAAAATCAAATGTTAAATTTTTAGAGATGAATCTGATCAGACTTCTGATATTTCTAAACTCTAAAATGATAAAATAATTTGACTCGAGAAAAAAAACTCACCTCTTTGTTTCCATACGTCGCTTACATTCGTATAAAAGTCCAAATTCGTTCAAAGAAATTTGACATTTTCAAAAAATATTTCATATGTAAAAAAAAAATGCTTACTAGACGTTAAATTCGAACATATTTAAACAACGTGATAAAACCATCGCCTCCCGCCGTACGGCGGCGACGTCGATAATTAATGAAATTTGAATAATCTACGATTAAAGAAATAAATGTAAATTAAACGCTATGTCGATGATAAGTTCAGTCGGAAAAGTCATGAAAATTCGAACCACTTCGCGTTGCACCGACAGACGAAATGATGCGAAGACAACAATTCGTCGTGGAAAATGGTTTGATTCGTCTTCCCCTTTTACTCATCTTTTGTCGCGTGATGATAAACCACACTAACTATCCCGGAGTAGTAATTAGTTGTCCGAGAATTTATTGCCTACTTTCGTCGTAGAAGGGGATATATAGAATATTGGGATTTTTAAAATGTTTGGGTAAAATTTTTATACGATGGAATGTGAATGAAAGTGTTGGAATTTTACTGGCATAATGTGTACGTGTTTTGGTTATTGGAAAGCTCATGGTTTGATCATGTTGAAAATATTGGGTGTTTGATAGTGACGAATTTTCGAATTATTTTTCCTATTTGAAATTCAGCTTCGATATCGATTTCGGCTCCTACTAATTAAATTAAATTTGTTTATTTTATTATGATTATTTCTTTTTAGAGTGAAAGTTGACGCTAAGTATATTCGTAATGATTAGATAAAAATCTAAAATTGTGCGATGAATTATAAAACTTCATCATCAGTAAAAATGAATACCTACATAAACTGTTGTATAAGCATTCATGCCACATAATTACATTTGGCTTTATTAACTAAAATACTGTACGATACGAACGCATTTAACCAAATAAACGATCGATTTATAAATCTCAATGGTACCATTTTGAAATAATGTCTACGAATATGACATTAAACTGTCGCCAATAAAACATAATAGCTGTTCGGTTAAATATTTATTGGAATGCATATAACCCGAACTTACCATGGTTGTAAGTGTTATACTTGAGTTCATAAATTTAAAATCACTCTTGAAACATATTACAAATAAACTTGATTTCACGAATTAAACTGCATCGTTTAAACCTATCGAATGGATTTAGAAAAATTACCTTCATCTATTAATTCACTCTGTTTACGTTTTCATTGATTGGATTGAACTCGAGGGCACGAACAATATAAAGAGTCGTTATTTATTGAACGATGCAGCGTCACCTTTTTTAAAACGTTTATTGAACTTCACAAACATATAATATACAAAGAGACTAAATTTGACAGTCCATTAGTTAATACGAATTACGTCAAAGGTAGTAATTTTGCTCATAAACAGGAATTAAGCTACCATCATAATATTTTTATTTTCAACATTTATGACATTATTGAGTATATGGAGGTGCATAATTAAAGAGGTAAAGGTTGGATTACAGCACTTCCAATTTCTTTTGCCCTGCATAGACCCTTCATCAAAACATCTCTTGAGGATTGAAAAATGGAAAGAAAGTGCGGGGGTGAAAATATTTGAACCAGATAGCTATGAACTCTGATGTTTAGTGTAGCATTGCACGTTGCAATTTATTTGAAGTAGGTGAAAGGAAAAACAAAAAAAAAATGTCAACATTCATTCCCTTTCCACAAAAAAATCAGAAAACATCTAGTATTTATTTTTCTGGTGCATCCTTGATCCCATCAAAATAAAATTTTGGTTACGCTCGCGCATTTGCAAAAAAAGTATTCTCGAAACTTGAAGTATAACCTTCACTTAATTTATGATATTAGCGGCCCATATTTTTTTCAACACTATACACTAGTTATGGGGGAAAAAATCAAACAATACCCATTTATTCACATAAATTTTTTGGTCAACCACCAACTGGTACAAAAAAACCGAGGGTGCTGAGTGCTCACTCAGCTTAGGGACTCTAATAGTTACGAAGAATGACTCCGTTCATGCAAAAAGAAAAACAGCTTCGCCATTTCCATTGTAAAAACTGCAAATTTAGGGATTTGAAAAAATTTTAGGGGAGCGAAGAAAAAGAACTAAAGCTACGGGCACATTTCAACATCGAAGTCAGTTCGTTGTTGATTTCAGTGTTCATTAAACAGTTCCTTTAGCCAATTATGAAGATAACATTAACTACATGCAATGAAGAACAATATACTATAATATAGGTAAGTAATTAGAAATAATTTGTAATCTCATGCCAATTAATTACGAAAATTTCACTAAATAAATTTCCATAACTCGATAAACCCGCCACACATATACCATAGGTATTAAAAATTGTTAGCAATCAATTTTTTTATTTGTAAGTAATTATCTAAAAAAAAAAACAACAAGTATTGTAAAACTTCCTGCAATTTTTTATTACTTTATTTCAATTTTAATTTATGAAAGAAAAAATTGAAATGTGGAATTTCCTTTCATTTATGACTTATTAATTATTACTTTTTCGCTTTATTTTATACACCTTCATGTATACGATATACTTGTTGAATGCATGCAACGTGTGTAGTGTGAGTATGCAACAATCAAGGTATGTACAGATATTTTTGTTTTGATTTTACGGAATAGAGTACCAATAATTAAATAATATGAATTTGACATAAAGTAATGCTCTAATGAGTTGACATTACTTTCATAATTTCTTTGATTTCCTAAAAAAGTTTATGGAGAATAGCAATTAATCGTAACAAAGCCATAAAAAATACCGAAACAAATACACCAAGTTTGAAAACGTTTGATGTAAAGAAAAAGAATTACAAAGTTTTGTTTGAAAATAAGCAAAAAAAAAAAAAACAGAATAATTTGAAGAATTATTTTTACAAATATGTATTTAAATTTTTTTGAAATTGAGGTGCTGAACACGATTGAAATTTTCAAATAGAAATCAGTTCAATTAAATAAAAAACAGAAATGTTATAAAGGTAAGTGCACATACATTTTTTATTGTTGCGTATTTGTATCCTAATTATATATATTCAAATTTTTCAAATCTCAACATCTTGTTTTAATAAAATTATGTGATAAATGATGTGTAACCTTAGTGTATAAGGATACTGCAAATGGAAATCTGAATAACTAAACTGAATGAACAGAGTGTTGTTTCACATCAACATTTCTTTCATTCTTTCCATTCTTTCATTAAATTTTTAAATTCTTAAAATTTAATGGAACACTTGGTTAGTGATTACCTGATTACAGAAAAAAAAAAAAAAAAAAAAAAGTAAGAAACAGTTATTCGTTCACATATCTATTCGCATCATTGACGCGTAAAACTAAGTAGGCGACTTAGATAGGTAACACAAAGCCTTCACAGCTCATCCACAGCTAACAACACGCAGAACTGGAACCCCATCCAACGGAAGAATTTAAAGTAAAAACTGCAAAATAAATTTTCAAAATGGAAATATTAAAGATTAATTACACGTTTTAATCAAATTACAACAATATCAATCGTATTCTCAAATTCGAAACATTCCCAAAGTAATAATTCATCGCCATACTTGTTGATATGTTGATTTCATTTTTTACAGCTTCGCATCGAACCGGAACACAACAAACGTTCCAAGTTTCATCGACACTCCTCCTTTGATTTCAGTTTCCATGTACATATTGATGTCCATGTAATTAGGTTCGTATTATACGTTTTTTTCTCCGCAAGTTTAAAAAGCATTTATTTTGGTGATATGAGCTAACGTTAACGAATTTTAGAGCTAATTTCTTAACAATATTGTGTTCAATTTTTAATCACTGCGTGAAACGATTCATTGTCGCGGTACATCTTACTGGATTCCACTGCTGAACTAATACGTTACCAATAATACTTTCTCATGTAAATTTAGAGTAAGTTCAATCAATTTATTATTACTATTGTTCTTTTATTCGCATACGATTACGTAGCGCCGTTTGTCGATCATTGTGTCGAGTGTCAGTGATCTCTACGTGTTAGATGCGTTGGTCCGTTTTACTGTGTCGATATCGAGCGTATTTTTGTTTTCGGTTTCATCGTGTTTATCAAAATATCGTTTAAAATCTACACTGCATCGTGAATTTCGCAAAAACTTATATTTTTTACGTATCATTCGACGGTCATCGCTTATAATCGGTAATCGCTGTCGCGTAATTACTGCGAATTGTATACATCACCGAATGAGTCATAATCATTTTCCATTTACGTTTGGTGCGATTTCAAATTCCCGACTAAATTTCAATGCGCGTTGTAGGTACTTTTAAAACCGTTATCATGAAGAATTATTCGTGAATGGCTACGTCAAACGTTCTCACAAAAGATAACGTATAATCAGATCAATTCGGCCGGATTAAAATGTTCTCAGAATGATTGTCGATAATTAATACATACTTCGTGAAAACGGTGTGTGAAGTACGCGAAATATGTCTCGTTTATTGTATTATTAATTACAATTAGTGCTCGATCAGTGACTGCTTAAAATCTTATTTACGTTTATCTTCTTCGTTAGAATTTCGCAATAATCATTCGTTCGTCCCATGTTACAGCGTTTACCTAATTTTCAATATTTTCCCAAGTATAGTCGATGATTTATAGCCGTAGTTTCCACCATCCATCGTCCACCACTGTGTAGCAAAGAGTATCCAAACAGGTAGCAACTATATTTTTTATTCTCGTTCTTTTTTTTTTTATTTGTTATTATTTATTTCGCATCACTATTATGAATTTGTATTCGTACTTTATGAGTGCAAATTTAATGTTTCTTATTTTATGGTCGCTGTGGGGTACTGGGTCTCATTTCGATATTTTATTATTGCCGTATGTCTTCTTCAACATTCTCATCGATAGTGTACACTTTTACGGTAAATATTTCCATGATCGAGTTTTACAGCTGTATTTAGGGATGTCTTGAAGCTCTTGTAGTGTTTTAGTTCTTCCGGTACGATTTCTATTGTTGAATGAGAAAAGCAAACACTTTCAAAGAAAGCAGATTCATTGAAACAAATGATTTGTAGTCATTTTCGTATCTCTTAGCTCCTTGCACTTCAAAAGGTTCCGAATTTATGTCAGAAACTTGAGCCATTCTTAGATATGTCTTTAATGTAACCCATGCAATTCATACTTTTTTACTATTGTGTTCTGTGTTGTTTTTTTTCCTATTAATTTATACTCAAGCCTCGAATGACCGTATTGCTGCCCAATTCATCAATGAAGGTCCTGAAATGTACACTGCACTCATGGAAGGTGGATTAAGTTGATTCTGAACCTGTTGCTCGTAGGAAGTGGTGCCGTATTGATATTTAAAAACTCCCCCTCCCCTCTATAATAATGATAAAATTTAATGATATTATTTTGAGATAAATTATATAGGTTAAACACATTATTAAAAAAATTAATCGAAATGAGAAGTGTTAATTTACACTACTATGTATTTCAATTTTTCTTTTCATTGATTGGGTGAATTTCTGAATTCTTAAAATTTATTTGTCCTAATGCCTTGTATTCCAAATCCCCTCTTTTTTCAATTATTATTGAATCTTGACGCTCGTCAATAAAACAAAGTGGAGTAAGTAAAATAAATTATATTTCCATCTCATTCCATGATTCCTCGGGTTTTTTTTTTATCTCAAAAAATTCATTTCTTCATTGCTTTATACAGTGATCTCTCCTTTAAAATTAATTGTAAATTAATTTTTTTCTCTTTTTCTAAAGGGTGGTTAAGATTCAGTCTCTCATATAAAATCATTTTTACTACAGATAGAAAAAGTCCTATGAAAGTACTGCATTTGGCTAGAAGTCCTGCATTTATCATTTAAAAATCCTTAAAAAAAATTTTTACCCATTTCAAAAAAATATGAATTGAAAAAAATATTGCATATTTTATGCAATACTCCAGTTATTCATGTTTTTAGCAATTTAAGGTTATTCGTACGTACATCGAAATGACGAATTCAAAATGAAAGAAGTTTCAGAAAAGTATTTCAGAATTGCAGGGAGTCCATATGGCTCTTTATGTTTATGATTTCACGATTACTGATATCATTGGGCAGGTGGCGAGGGTCGTAGATGAGATTTACAAGGCATTTTAAATTTAATTCCTCAGCACTGTGGACAGTTGTAATATGTTTAACAAATTTCCTTACAGACATTGAGGAAATTTATTTACTTTTTTGTCATATTATAGAATATTTTTTTTGGGGTGTTTGGATCAATTTTAAATTCACAGAATTCCATTTTTTACCATAATATATTTCATAATTATGTAATTTCTAAATTTTTTTTTGATATCTTCCATTGCCTCGTATACTTGGTAATTCCTTTTTTTTAATTTATTTTTGAATTTTGAAAATTATTATTTTTTCTCTATGGTCTTACACAGGAATTAATTTTTTACTGATATTTAAATTTTATTTTTTTTGAATCGGTTTTTGATTTTGGAAAATTTATTATTTCTGTCATTTTATGCGGTAAATTCCCCTTTTTTTGTTGTTATTGAATTCTGGAAGCTCATTTCTTCTGATCATATTATATAAATGCAGTAATTTTTGAATTGAGAAATTATTTCTTCTTATACTGTAATTCCCTTATTTGTTTGATTATTATTGAATTCTGGAGAATAATATTTTCTATTCATCTTCTATAGAAATTCGTTTTTTCCTTCCAGTGATTTTGGATGTTTTATTCCAGTTGTCTTGTATAATAATTTTCTATTTTTGGATTCTCGAATTTCCCTTGTTTGTCCTGTTCTATGCAGTAATTTTTTTTTAGGTTTTTTAAAATAGTTTTCTTTTTTCTCTCTTTCTCTTTTTCTTTTCCCCGATATTCATTATTTATTTGTTTTTTTTTTTACATAATTATTTTTTTATTTTTATTTTTTTTTTGTTGTTGTTATCATTTTTTTTTTCTATTTTATTTAGTGAGAGCAAAGACGAGCCCACCACCCACTCACCCCTATTAAGGTATTAGAGGCCGTATATATAATTTATTTTCGTAAATTTAAAAATGTTTCATGTCAATGATGCGTAGCCTTCCAGGAATGCCGATCATCTTATATATCTAGCCCCAACATCCCAGACGACCCAGATATTATCGATAAAATTCTGATTTTCCTACGAAGAACTCTCTTGTTCCCCGAAATCTAAATTCTCTAGTTTGGCGTAATAGCCCTGGCAGCTAAAAACGCCTCAAACACAAAAAAAAATAAATAATAATTTTTCCTTTCAAATATATTTTTGAATTGTGTAATTTCATTTCTTTATTTTTTTTTCTTCCCTGTTATACGGCTATTTTTAAATTTTTTCATGCAGTTTGAGTTATGTAGATTTTTTTTTAAGACTTTTGAATTCTAGATGTTCATTTTTTGGATATTGCTTCTTACAGTAAGTTTTCTTTAATGGTGATTTTGAAGTTCTGGAAACTCATTTTATTTCTGAATCTGCAATTTAATTTTTCCCATATTGTCTTCTGTATTAATTCCTCGGTTTTTTTTTCACCCGATAATCGCATCGAGTAAACCCAGAGATATGCTGCACGTACTTTATTCGAGTTATACATGAAAATTACCCAGTCATCGAAACTTATCTTTCAACGCCCACGTCGTGTAATCAGTTTCGTTAACGAGCTGGCCATATTGCCGATATGTCGTCGTTAGCCACCCACATTACATACTGCCACCGGTCTCCGAGCTCGGGAACCGGGGCGCGAAAAAATGGCTGCAACTATGATAGCGATCAGGCCCGACCAAGTTTATCGACGAAATTGGCGGTACTCGTATTTGTTTTTTATCGATCGAACGATGGCTGCATTTTGCATATGTGTGCGTACGCGTTCACTACGCTATCTGTACGCTACGCGTACGAGTTGATTAAATAATCATTCGGAACGGAGCGAAAAAAAATTTTTCATTCGAACAAAGCGTTTGTTGCATCACTTGTTGATTTTTATTCCAACCGCTGGCGGCGCGCGGCCGACAGCGTCGTAGATATTTATGACAGCTGGTCGTATTGTGTTAAAGGTCGTTATTATTAATTTACGAGCTCAATTATACTCGGGTGGCGGTCTCGAAGCGCGTAACATTTATTCGAAATATTTTCCACAAAACGGCTCGCCAATTCGTATCAATTAAGGGAAATTTTCCGTCTCGGCCGGGCTCCGCGGATAAAAATATCGTAATTAAGAGAGGTGCGCGTAGGTCGAAGGCGTTGGTGTCGATTCGGCCCGCGATCTGGAGAATAATACTTTTAGATTGAATTTTCCCGGCCGTACCGCCACTCCGCGCACTGCGGCCTGCAGTTAATTAAAAATTCTCACCCGAACGCGACATTTTTTCGCACGCCTGCTTCCTACCCTAGTTAATGATGTAACCGGGCCGAATGTTTGTTTAATCTAGTAACGGCGGTTGTCGAATATTGGCGCAGATTACGCGGAATTAGCCGCTTTAATCTTGGTTTGTTTGATGCTAATTATGCCGCTGCAGATAATTCCGTTTCAATAGACGTACCGTGTGTGTATAGCAGACGCTTTTGTTTTCATCGTGTATTGTTATCGTTCGAACTTCGCCGTGGAGTCTGTCTTCGTATATCGCTCGTAGCCCCCCCCCCGTACCCCCTCTACGACTGGCGATTATGAAATGTACCAATTTTTCCGTTAGATATTCCAATTAGAACGCCTGTACGTGAAATAGTGTATCAGTTGCACGCTTCCCCTTTTTCGTGTAATCGCGTCGATGGAATCGTGCGTAATTCCATTCCTCCGATATTTCCCCGTGTATCGGATTAAATACGATGTTTTGACCGAGTTTTTTTTCGACAAAAGGGTGGCTGAGTGATTGGTTTTTCGCGTGCTCTTCGTATCGGAAGCCAATAGCGTAATTGGACGCTGATTGGTTGCGAATCGTTGATGTGAGCGCGGACATTTTGGTGTGTCCGTTGGGACAGTTTCTTTTACTCTTTTAACTGAGATTTTGATAAAAACGATAGTTATTAGCCTACCCAATCATGGAAGAAAGGATTGGGTGAGGTAGGTGATGAGGAATCTCCACATCTTTACGTGTGAGGTCGTTTAGAGATGGATGCCTAATATTCGACTTACACTGAAAAAATCTTGAATCGAAATCGGTAATGGCATGGACGAACCAATGGTAATAATTACTGATACTCAAGATTTATTACTATAATTTACCATAAAAAAAAATATACATATAAAAAAATGTTTCCTAGATGTTTAAAAGCCCATACTATGGTTTACAGTTTGCCACTTATGAAAACAGTAATAATTACCGGAATATTCTCTATATCCATTTTAAAGATCCGAGTGAAGTAATAAAGAGTTCGGATTGGTACAATTAACTGATGAGGAACGATAAATGTGGGCAAATACCGGAAACATCACATACGAAATGTAATGAAATTTCAAGGTTTAAATGCGTTTTTTAGCTGAGTATTACAGCTTATCAGGCCATTTGTAAACATCTGGCGAGTGTCCAATTTTTTGTATATGTAGAGTAGTTATAGTAACTGGTCCGTTTTTTGATTGGTCGTACGTCACGCGCGTAACAACCAATCATAAGGCTAGAATGTGATGAAATCTAGATAATTTCATTTCTACCTTCCTGAATAATATCGTTCAACTTCAATGAACTAATGAAATTGGTTTGTGATTTGAATCATCAGCTGATTCGTGTTTTTATTTTTGAGTAAATCGTTGTAATTTATCACTATCCGACTTGCTAATTGATTGTTACTCGCGTGAAGTACAACCAATCAGAAAAGGTTACTATATCAGGGTATTTACCGAAATTTGATATTCAAAAATAGCGACTTTTCGCGACCTTTTTTCAGTAAACCCCCCCCCCCCACACACACACTTTTCAAAATCGTGTTTTCCAGCGAAATTCATACTTTTTCATATATATATATATATATTTTTTAAGAAGTTTCGAAATGGCCAATTTTTAATGCTATTTATGGATTATTACTGGTTATTACCGCAATTGAATACCGCACAGTGTTACAAATGAATGCAGTACGAAAAGTTTTTTAAATTAAAAGTTGGTACGATTTTAGCAACTGTTTAGCGATTTTTAGTAAAAATAGCGACTTTTTCCCCACTTTAGCGACCACTTTTCAAAATAGCAGCTTTTTCGCGACCTGGTAGACAACCTGTGTATTTACTCCATGTTTATATTCTTTCCACCTACGCAGTGCCAGCAGGTATTCATCAAATTCGCTCATACTTTGGTGAGAGACTCTTTTTGAAAATGCGAAAAAGGTACTTTTTTGTTTTTTGAATGGCGATCACTCAAATTTTGAAGGGGGCTAGAGAAGGGACGAGTACCTCAAATTTTTCGTTTTTGATCTCATATGAAAGAGTAAGTCACGGACACCAACGTATGCAAAGTTTACTTTTTCAAGTGCATTTGAAGAGAGTTGAAGTCAAAAGAAGGCCTTTTGAAGAAGTTTCGAGTCATAAAATCTCTTGAATCTTCCATATATCGTCATCAAATCGACCTAGAAAGTTCAAACTGCGTATGTAAGGTTAGTTGGTGACCAGAATATGTACCCTTGAATTTGTGTCGAAATGGATCCAAAATGGCGGATTATGAAAATTTGAACAGAGCTTGAGGAGCCTCGAATTCGTAAAAATGTAATTAATATGAACTCATATGATTATTGACGATGAGAAATATACTATATCCCAAATTCACTTTCACAGATGATATCAGGGGAGGTGGAGAAGGGAGTATCAACCTCAAAATGTGTTGAGGACGCATGAAAGGTTGAAAAAATTTCATTGTGATGTTATATGTATGATAAAATGAGTCCAAGTGACTAACTTATTCTGATTTTAGCTTCCCAAATGAACTTGGAGAGAAAAAAAAAACGGTTTGGGAGGGAAATAGCTACAGGAAATTTTATAAATCTTCTATCCTCGTTACAAATCGACCTAGAAAGGTCAAACTTTGTGGGGTTAGTTGGTGACAGAATGGATGCAAAATGGCGAATTATCAAAATTTGAGCATGGCTGAGGAGCTTCGAATTAATAAAAACATAATTAATGCAAACTCATGTGATCATTGAGGAAAAGAAATGCACTATGTCCCAAATTCACCTTCACAGATGCATGATGGGGGGGGGAGAAGGGGTTATCGACCTCAAAATGTGGGTACATGAAAATTCAAAAAAATTTATTGTGATGGTATATGATAAAATGAGTCTAAATGACTAACTTATTCTGATCTTACCTTCCCAAATGAATTTGGAGCGTAAATTGGTGCAGGAAATTTCATTAATCTTCCATATCTTTTCACCAAATCGACCCAGAAAGGTCGAAGTTTGTATGTAGCGTTAGTTTATGACCAGAATAAATTTGGGTTAAAATGGATCCAAAATAGCGGATTGTAGGAATTTAAGGGTAACTGGAGGAGCTTCATATTAAGGGAATAAAACATTTCATATTCTAAATTCAAGTTCATAGGTGGTTTTGAAAGGGATAGAGTGTTGATTTTTAGATATAGAGGTGATGTAACCTTGTAGACATGAAGGGGTTAGCAACGTTATTCGCAAATTCGAACTATTCCCAATTAAGAAATCAAAACTCAACTCCAGTAAGGGGGTATGATTGCTTACGTTTTTTTTTCTTTTTTTTTAATAATAAATAATCGTCAAGGTCTGCATATTCATCGTTCAACGGTTTGTGGGCCATTACGCAGCTTGTGGGCATTTACCAACGAATTTCGACCAATTTTCGTGAGTGTCAAACAGCTCAAATGTAATTAGTGTTGGCTTATATCTCCCACAATTATACCTCTTATTTGGCTACACTGGTCATAAAAGGCACCTATCATTGGTGATTGAACCAGTATTTATTTGCATTATAACCTTATAAATAGGGAAACCCAGAAGGTAGGTAGGAAGTAGAATGACTCGCACATTTTGAACCCTATTCTATGCATGTATCATTATTGTTATTATGCTTGTTGACGCGATGAGGATATGTCCAAAAATATACCTTTGAATTGTTCGTGTTTAGAGATGAATTTTTTTCTATTACCAATAAAATTTCGGAATTAAATATATTTTTACGTGAGAATAAACACCTCTTGTGAAGAAATTTTTAATCGTTGTTGTTGTTTTTTTGCTTCATGATATATCTGTGTCGAATAGATCCTTTCCAAGAAAATTCGTTGAAATTAATCTATTGAGAAAGCCTCAGTAATCGTCCGAATGCTTTAAAATAATAATTATCTTATATATATCACCTATAATTCAACCACTTTCTTTTAGTACAGCTATGACGTCTATATCAATTTATTTGACCGATCCGATGACAAACAAAGCTCGCTAAAAGCACTCGTCGTTTGAATCGAATACCCGGTAAATTTTTTATTACGTTTACGACACCGAATCGCCAACAAGTAATGATATTTCCGATCAAATACGAATGATCGGCGTACATTTCAACGTATACGAATGAACTTACAAGAAGAAAGGCAAAATGCGAGATAAAACGGGAAGAGAAAGCGAACGAATGTCGAAAAATTCACCTACGAACTTCCGAAAGCGTTCGTATGTAATGGAAAAAGATTTATAAAATAATTTCGGAATTTCGTATCGTTTTCCTTCGCCGACATCCTCTTATAACCGAATGACAGCCAGTGGCCGGTACTCAGAGGGCTGGACGGGTACGCGGCACGATGGACGATCGGTTATTCTTCCCACGTACAGCGTGTTCCTACGCCATGTATATAATAATGGCGAAGAGTAATCGAAGCGAAAATAAAACGTCGGGTCTCGGGGACAGAGTACGTTGGAAGTGTTATCGGCTGGCACGTTGTAAGGGTAAGATGTGTACGCGTCGAGTGAAGTCACAGGTCGCGAACGAAATCGGTAAGATTGATATATTGTGTAGCGGCAATTAGCGAGCAGCGGTGTACGTATACGGCGGCGCGTTTATTACACGCCTCTAATCTGATTAATCGTCTCGTCGACACGTAAACGGCGATAGTGGCGACGATAAAGGCGAACACTGTGGAGATTTCGAAGCGGAGGAAAAATACGCGGCGACGAATTATTCGCTAATTTTTGGAAGGCATTGGTGTGACCCTACTTGATGCCAACGAGGCGTGCGAAATCGTCGACGCTGAATACGCGGGTAGCTCGAAAGTTCATCAAAGTTGAAAGACGAAAGGGCGAGGGGTAGCCAAAAAAAACACCGAGAAGGAAAAAACCCAGCGAATAAGTATCAAGCGGTGTGAGTGTGCTCGACGAGAGACGAGGCGAAACTGCGTTTTACGCGAACCAAGGTAATTCCTGCAGGGTGTCTGGTTAATTGTAGCGTTTTGAAATTTAACGAGAAAACGACACCGGAGAATTTAGTCGGAAAATTAGAAAAGCTACCGCCACGTTATGTCGACCTAGCTGCCAACGTAGCAGCGAAGACTGCGGCGAGAAACCGAAGCAGGGCGGGTTTATCAACATTACGCGGTTTACGCGGTCTTCGGGCCAACTGTTGAAACGTCGCGGATAAAAACGCGACCCGCTGGTGCAGCGGATAAATCGATAGGTCGCGTTTATCGTAATTACTCGCGTAAGGCTGAGTATCCGCCGTACACGGTGAAATCTTAAAGTCGTTTCACTTCGAAGCTGCACAGGTACGATGGTAGTGGAACGAAGCCTATTTATAAGGAGTGACTCGGCCTAGTGGATGCGTATCGACAGGAAATCGACGCCCTTATCATCATTGTACATATAACGAGCCGCAAATTACCGAATCCGCGCACCCCACAATCAAGTTCCATATACGTCATCGTTGCGTTCGAGCCGATTTATTCGTCTTTGGGCTAGTGATGCCTATTTTGAGTGTAAGAATAAGCATAGTACGTCGTGGAAGGAAAACGCGGTTTTGATAAATTACCGTCGGGAACAAACTCTAAAATGGTCGTCGATTAGATGACGTAGTTGGTAAACGAGAGAAGACTGAGTGTTGGTGGATAAGGTGGATCAAATTTTTTTTTTAGAAAGTGAAAGAGCTGGTCACTATAGTTGCTGAATAAACTTAAGAGGACGTCACAAAAATTTCAGCTTCCTAGTACCTCAATTGTTAGAACACTCAAAACATAGTCAAAGTTGTAAAAATTTTTAAATTTTCAAAAAAAAAAAAAATTTGGACAGTTAAAATTAGTTTTGTCTTTTAAAGTTACTAGTGCCTCCTCGCCCGGGGCTCGCAATAAAAATTAAATGAAGAAAAAAATTATTTTATCAGACAAGTACTGCTACATTATTCCAAACTACACAATCCAATTTATTTTTATTTGTTACCCCACCAAGAGTTATTTCTTTCAGGATGGGCTCGCCCCTTTATACCTTTGTATACCTGCCATTTTAAACAATTTTACAACTTTACCCTTACTCTTGCCTATGTACAAAGCTTTTATTAAAATTTACAGCCTTTTTTTTCTTTTATATACGTGCTATCCTTTATATACCTTTTATACCTGCTATTCAAAACAAGGATGCGCGCGCATCTCAAAACCGATTCCATTTTGATTTTAATATGTAGAGAGATATTTATTGTACAAACACGAAAAAAAAAATTTACCGCAATTTTTTTTTCAATAGAAGGTCTAAATTCTTTTTCAGTTTTTTTGAAAAACCCTTAGTTTTAATTATTTTTGAAAATGAACGATAAATAGATAATTTATTGGTCGTCTGCACAGTATGGGGCTAATTTAGGCTTTTTCGTACTTGAAGGCAAAAAGCGCACAATTTTTGCTCCACAGGGGTTCCTGAAATCCAGACCCATAGCTAGCTCGTTATTTTAGGGACGACTAACCATATAGCTGAGGGGGAGGGTTGCGTTCTTTTCTTGCTTGGTTGACGCTTTTGTGTTACATGCAGAATTTTATTAGGAAAGAGGAAGACTTGAATTTTTCTAGAAAACAAATTTATGTTTTTTTTTTCAATGATTTTTCTTCTCTTATAGTTTTATAATTTGAATATTTAACATAAAAATTGGATTCTTTTATAATTTTATTTATTTATTTAAATTAAATAATTTTATAATTTTTACTTATCGCACCTCTAATGCAACAGTGACATAACTCAAAAAACAATTTTTTCCAGTTGGACATCTTTAGAGAGCAATTTCGGGGAGAGTTTTCAAATTTCAAGTGGCATAAGATTGTATCTGAATTCTCATATGCTACGAGCATACATATTCAACACTGCATTATTTGAAATTTGAAAACAGACTTCGAAATCCCTTCCTTAAAATTGGAAAAAGTGTTTTTTGAGTTATGTCATTGTCGCATTGAAGTTGCGATGTATATAATTTTTTTTTCAAATACAGCGACCCCCCCCCCTCTCCTGATAGTGACCCCTACAAAAATCTGAGCTCTTTGATGCCTAAAACGTCACTAGCAAGTCATTTTAAAGACAGAATGTAATGTTTTGAAAAACTTTTTTAAATAGAAATCAAGTACGTTTGCCTCTTTGAGTCGAAAAAGCCTAAATTAAGCCCATAGTTAATTTTTTTACATTTCTTTATGAAAAATTTTATATTGAAAATAATATGTTTTTTTATAAACCATATGTATGAAGATGAAATATTAAAAAAATATTAATTTTCAAGTTAGAAGCCCAAATCTTCATTGGAATAATATAATATCTATTCATATAATTATATTATTGAGAGTAATTATTCATTTGCCGTTGATATTAGAAAATGACCAAAATTGATGTTTTTTGAATAAAAAAAATAAATAAATAAATAAATGAAATAAATTAAAAACGATTTAAACCTTGTAAATTTGGAAAAAATAGATTCCTAAAATTTCTATTAGTGTTGTACGACAAAATATGACTTTGGAAGGCGAATAATGAATTTTTTGTTGCCCTAAAATTGAAAAATTTTTAAAGACTACATTTTGACTAAGGATATTAAACTGATATATGTAATACCGATTTTTAACTTCCCTGATTTCGCGAGGTGTTTTAGTGATAATATACTGAAATTTGTTTGCAGATTTTTGTAAATAAATTTTGCAATATTTTTTACGAGGTGCTATTGTTGAATTTAGTAATAATAATACGTAAATTGAGGACTAAAAGGATCTCCGCCGATTGACCCTCATTAAAAAAATCTGATTTAAAAAAATTGAAATGTAAGGAAATAATTATGCAACAACAATGAAAAAAACTTATTTAAAGTTGAAGTGCAAAATTAGTCTTTTTTTCTCGACTAATGTAATTGTCATGTTGATAAGTGCGATAAGCAAGATTGTTAATGAAAATGTTCAAATCGAGCATTACTCTCGCAAATTATCAAAATTTTATCGTGCTTCCGGCCTGTAAAAGTAGATGATACGTATATAGTATAGGAAATTTCAGCTCAGCTCTACTCTCTAATATTTCTTCAATCATCATTTCCACTCAAAATCACTTCGTATCTTGTAAAATTCACAACAATTAAACCTCGCTCTTATCTGGTGATGATCTGTATTGAAAAAGGTATTTTTCTAGTTTCGATTGGGTTTATCAGTTTTTTTTTTCGAATTAATGAATATTGATAAGTTCGGTTTGGATGTTTTTCACTTTTTCATAATCAAAAATCATTGGGCAAATGCTTTTGTATCGCATCAGTAGCAAAAATGACAAAATTCAGTGAATGATGGCTAAGAATGATTTACTTCCTTCTTGCTACCTTTCCTATCAAGTTGCGAAATTTATTCCTCTAGGTGTTGTGCAGGTTGTAATATCCCTTTTGGATTAAAATTAACTTATGATATTGAAAATAGCAAATGCGAAAGCGAATTGAAACAATTTCATATCATTTTATTTTGAGTTTTGGTTTCGTTTATCGCAACAGTTCCCAGTTGAGGCTTTTGGTTCACGTTTTCCGATGTATCGCTTTCACTCGATTATCCACCTTGATATTTTAATGTAACTTTGGTAAATTTCCAACAAAAGTTAAATTATCGCATCCTAATTTTAAATCGCCTAAGCGGTATAAGGAAATATTTCACATTAGTGATATGCGTAAAATTTTCCATTTTATTACATCAAGAGTATTTTTCCTCAGAAATTACAGATTTTCGAAATTTTTTCTAAGATAACACATGATTCAAACTTAATTCAACGAGAAGCATAATAACATAATTGCTTAAACTTACCTGAAGATTTGTTGGTCTTCATGTTTCTAAATTCAGTCGTTGAAACGTACGAATCTCTGTTACCTGTAAACGACAGTACAGTGATGAATACATCATTTATCATGTTTTTTTTTTTTTTTTTTTCAAACTATGATCATGAACGTATAGTAAAATCATAAAACAATTCAATGTACGAGGTCCGTTCAAAAAATAAGGTTCACATTCCTATAATTACAGTAGTAATGGACTTATGGACCTTAGGTACGTGCGGTCTCATTTGATACGCGCTGAGTTTAGTCCATAGTTCATTTAACAAGCTAGAAACCGCAATAAATGTTGGCAAGATTTTGAAAATTGCTTCCTGTGATATATTTTTTTTATAGTTCTAAAAAAACAACTACGATTAAAGTTCATCGTGAATTAAAGTTTGTGTATGGTGATAACGTTATGTGGATTCAATGAAACCTGCGCCCTCAGATAGACTTGGCGTAATGAGTGACGACTTGGTCCAGCGCTTCGAGGAGTTGTCCCTGTTTTGGAACTTGGAGGTCGTAATTCTCACCGATTTCATGGAGAAAGGGACTAATCAATATGGAAACATATTGACAAATCTTGGATCGCCATAAAATGTGAAAAACTGCCTCCAAAGTTGTATAGACACCAAGTTACCGCACTCTAAAAAATGAACAAAAAATCGAAGCAGGCTCATTGCTCGCTGTACGAGCGCTGCGATACAGTAGACGCAAATCTCAACTCTGATTGGTTGTTTTGAATTCCCCGCGCGATATGGTTGAACTGATTATTGGTTATTTTAGCCACCAGTCAGAGATCTGTCTCGTGTGTCATCGCGAACCTAGCGATCATTTTTGAACTAATTACATTGCTCTTATGGGAATGCAGTAACTTGGTATCTATATAACTTTGACTCGAAAGAGTGTTGCTTTTGCACTATAACGCTCGTCTGCATGTCGCCACGATATGGTGGCTCTGATCAGTGCTGCCATTTTAGTTTGGTAAAAAAGCACCAGCATAAAAAAAAAAGCACCAGAATCAGAGAAAAAGCACCAGTTTTTTTTTTTGATTTTTCAAGTACATAACCCTGACAAAGCCGTTTTTTGGTTCAATGTAGTTCTCCTTTACATGCATGTTTTACACATTATGACCTGAGCCTGAGCGAGAGGCAGTGCTTCCATTTGAGTTTGGTAAAAAAGCACCAGAATCACAGAAAAAGCGCCAGTTTTTTTTTTTTTTTTCAAGTAGATAACCCTGACAAAGCCGTTTTTTGGCTCAAAATGAAGGTTAAATACTGATTTCTAATTTTTAATCGACATTTCAATGAATTCTTCACACGTAATATTCTTAAAAGCGAAAAAGCACCAGAAAAGTACAAAGCACAAGATTTGTCACCTGCACAAAAAAAAAAATCTAAAAACACCAGTTCTGGTGATAAAGCACCAGGTATGGCAGCACTGGCTCTGATCGAAAAATTCGAATAGACGCTTCTTTCCTATTTACCCTATAGTCTAGATTTAGCCCACAATGACTCTGTACTCAGAATAACCAAATTCGAGACCAACCCTTGACTGCAAAACTTCCTTCTGAAATACTTCTGAAATTTGGATACTAACATATGCAAAGATGGAATTTCAAAGTTTATTCAAAGATTATAATATAAATGTCTAAACGAAATAGGTGATTATGTGGAAAAATTAATTTTCAAATCTTTCAATACGAAACCGTTTATTTCTAGCCCTTTCAGTTGTTGTTGTTTTGTCTAATAATGAACATAGTGGCTACAATGAAGTTTCTTTTTTCACCTCTTTTCTCTGACTTACAGCTGTACAAGACACAGAAATGGAAAAAATCTTCTGAAAATTATTTTCTCTTCATTGAATCGACCTTTTATTTTATTATTATAATTTTTTTCCAATTTCTTGATTGTTTCGAATAATTTTCATTACAATTATGACAACTAATTTTATTCAAACATAGAATTACATCGTTATTGCAATTGATGGCGTCATTTCGATTTCAGTCATGATACCACCGTTTTTGTGGTATTTCAATCGAAGCCTACATATGACGTCATGACTTGGCAGAAAATATAACATGCTAGTTATAAAAGGACGCGACGCCTTATTAAATATCTCTCGATGGTAATGATGATCATTTTTTGAAGAATCCAAAAAAAAAAAAAAATATTTCTTACTAATTTGAAGAATAGTGCTATTTTCTCAGCCAGTTTAATGCCAAACTGTAATGTACCTCAAAGAAAGAAGAATAAAAAAAAAAGGCAACAAAATTCAAAACAGAAAAAAGACCGATGTCAAGCTTTTAAGCTTTCTCGAAATAGAAACTGTAACGTAATAAAATTCCTCTTGCTTTCCACCCCCACCCGTATTGAAAAAAATCATCTCCGAATCCATAAGAGCTTAACTTTGGAAAATAATTTCTTCAACGTTTCGTAAACCTTGAAAGTTTTTTTATTTTTTTATTTTTTTTTTGTTGGAATACCTGCGCAACTGCTTGTACGACTTTGAAACTCGTCGTATATGAAAGTTCTTTTTTGTTTCGGAGCTCGCAGATCCAGAGCGATACTTGGGAGGTTTGTTTTTCTCAATTTTACCATTCGAGACGAGTTAGTCATTGGCGAATTAGTCGACTATACGTATGCCTTTCTCGTCGCCAACTTGAGTTCTATAAAAAGAGCAACGGCAAAGAAAAGTTTTTTCGAAAGGAAAAAAATGTCGTTTGGTGGCAATTTTAGTATCGCATGAAAAGAGCGACGGAGAAAGCACAAAGATGGAAAAGCTTCTGTACTTTTCAATAAATTAAATTTTCGTTTGGTCGTTGGAAGAGAAAAACAACCACATCGTATGGTTAATTTGAAGCTCGTGCGAAATGTGCACCGTTTAGGACATACGAAGGTACGTAATACGCACGTGGGCCGTTTCAGCGACGTTTTTTTTTCTACTGTTCATTACCTCGGTATACATTTGGTTCTCGTTTAAGTTCGCGTTGTTCGTTGGCGGACGTTTCTATTGGTTATTTTGGTTGCCTGTGCGATGGCATTAGACGCTGATAAATATATCGTACGCGAAGGAAACTCGAAATGGGCGTACGAGGTATTCACGGAGCGAAGTAAAGGAGAAGAAAATTGAACGTAGAGAATGGATTAATGTCGGTCGGTACGTGGACGTGGCCCGCGCTGCGTAAGATTTAGGTCGAGTTGAGTGAAAAGTACACGTTACGCGGAGTCGAGGGGCGAGCGTAGGGTCAACGAGCCGAAATAAAAGCTTTTCGAATTTTCATTCGCTATTTGACGTAAGGCTAATGAAACGGATGTAATAATAGCGAGCGTCGATGTATCGGTTACATTTACGTGATGAGAAATGTGCAGGAGTGGAGTGTCGATTTGACGAGGCGAAATTCGCTCGATCGTCGCGAGCGAGCGTAAGAGGCGACCGACGAGCGGAGACTGTTGGAATGGCGTTTTGCGGAGACTGAAAAGATGGTATTTCTTGAGGCTGGTTTCGGCGATCACATACCGTCGGGTACAAGGGACATGTGGTGTTTACGTACATCATGTAATATTCAGCTGACCCGAAAGGTAAATGTATACTGGCGCGTTTACGCGTACAACGTGTACATGTGACAAGGGCAGGCGGAGTAGGGTCGAGAGGTTGTTATAGAGCGCGCGCGGAATTAATAAAAAGGGGTTGCGTAGCGAGGCGCCTGTGTCGGGTGGGTTTTTTTTACGCGTCGCTTATCGTCGACGTTTGTGGCGCGCCGCGACGCGTATTTATCAGTTGTTGCTTCGTTGGATCGTGATCGCGAACAGTCGTAACAGGTGTCACGCGATAGATGCGACCTCGTGTATTCTAAGCAATAGGTGAATTTTTCGTTTATTCGCGCCTCGTACGTGCCACGGTGATCTACTTGGTGTGGGAAAGGCGCGCGCCAGCGCCGGTGCTATGTGTAGGTGAACGATTTACAGACTCATCAGGTGAGTATGGACGCGTAACACGGTGCACTTGTCGAATGGTCGTTGACACAGATGGAACGTTGGTATGGGGACTCGCTAATTGGTTCATTTGAAAGGTTTCGAACTAATCTACAATGAACATACAGGGAGTTTTATCGGTCATCGTTCGGGTGGTTGCGGGTATACGCGTATAGCTCGCGTATTACGATTTTGTGTAGTTTTAAGAGGTTTCTGTGTGTGTATGAAAATGCGTTCTCGCGTCTTATATGACGTAAGTGTTGGCTACTCGACGTGTTCAACGTCGTTGATCGATTACCTAATGGAATTCGCTTTAAGTGCCAGCGTGTGTGTGATTCGAAGGATCGCTACATCATGGAGAGGGGGAGCGCATTGATAAGTCACGTAGATAAGCATTTCTAGTGTCTGATAAGTCGCGTTCTTTTTATAGGAATTTGTTCGAGTAAATTGCATAGTCACAATATAATTTTAAGAACGCAAACTAGTTATGAAGGAGTTCATCTATGAAATTTTAATTTTATCAGGAAGAATACCAATAAAGAGAATCACGGTAAGTTATGGCTACGTAAGAACGAGCAGCGAAAAGAAAAGCAAGAATGAAAAATTTACTCCAAGTTGACTGAAATGAAGGGAGAGAAAATAAAGAGATGGAAAAAAATTCTATTTAGAGGTGTTCAAAAAATTAGAGCGAACAAAAGCAAGGCACTTTCAATTCTTTTGCTTATAGAAGTAAACCTTGAGTATTAATCAGTAATATGGAGAGATGAAAATATCATACTCTCAGTATCAGCCCTCGTATATGTCTCGTGCTGTAACTTCCATACTCGTTTATAATCTAGCTTATTATTCCCTTGTTGCCTAATATACAATTATATTGTCACTATAATCCGAAGGCACTTTGCAGCCGAGTTGCATACGCCATTTTTCACAAGTGATAATAATGACTAAAATGAAACGTAAGCCGCCATGCCACATCACTGAAGCTGAATTTTTAATCGGAGCTTGTTCATATTTGCAGATGATATTGTTAATCCCTTCATTTCCGCAAACCACACCCAATTCATGCGTCTCACCCCCCTCCCCCACCAACCCTTCCAAACGGACTTGAAAAGCTGAGTTCAAGATATCTTTTCAAATGTGCTTTAATATTCTACTGAATGCGTATTCATTGTTCAATATTCTAGTGAACGGAAAATGAAAAATAATCCCTATATTTAAATAAAATTTGTTGTGATTGGTTGATGTCGATATTATCGTGTAATTTTAAAGTTGATTTTAAAAATGAAAATTTTGAATATAAGGACGAGGGAGCATATGATTTAGAAAGTTCGTTGAAGTATGCCAATATCACATTTTCACTTTTACCATGTTGTTTTGATTTTTTCCATTCTTGAAAGCGTTGGTACTGCTTATCATACCGTTGTTTTTCATTACTTTTGTTTGTCCGATTCCTGTAATTATAGATCTGTGAAAATAAGATTGTACTTAATGGGGCTAAGTACGAACGTGTGCGAGGCTAGTAGAATAGTTAGTGTTCCGTAGTCTCTAAAAACTTGATACATTTGTCATGATATGGTTTAGTTGATGAATTCGACAAATCATGGTATTGAAATGAATGGAAATTGATCGGAACGTACGTGATATGTAGATTAACGGACGTTCTATTTATTCATTTTTCGTATTTTCAACTTCATTTGAAAATTTCATGGTGTGTCACATACAAACTTCTAAATAAAAATATGCCTTTGGAAAAAATATTGAAGTTATTGTGCGAATTACATATTTATCGCAAAGGATGACAAAAGTAAAAATTTGCAAATCAAGTTTTCCACATAGAGATAATTGCGTAAGAGTATATTTCGCAAAAAATTATTACTTACGAACGAGTAAAATATATGATCATAGCAAAAGGTCATTGAATATCGAAAGCATGCCCGAACTTTAGTATGAAGTATCCTAAAGTTTTATCTGATATTTTTCTAAGAAACGTCGCATGAAGACTACGAACATTTAACGTGTACTTACGAGGGAGAAAAATAAAGACAGCCATATGAAAACTATAGACTGAATAAATAAGGAAAATGTCTCTTAATTTATGTTTTAAAAACATTCTCAAAATGACATGACTATATTTTATTCAATTTCGTGGAATATTTTCGAAATGCTTCGAATCAGAATTTATATAAAAATGGGAAGAAATACTGGTAATTATAGTATAAAGAGCATAGCTTTAATTAATGAATTTTCATCATTACAAATTAGCAATTTACTACGTACAATTGTGGACTTTTTAATTTCATGTTGAATTTTGTGAAAGAAAGAAAATTGTCAGTGTTGACTAAAAAAGTTTTTCTCATATATGCTGTCATACAATTTGAGGATAAAAATCATAAATAAAATACTGAATTCTTTCTTGGATCTCCTTTGGCTACAGGCTTGATCAGAAACGAAAAGATATACATGAACTTTGAAATATGTAGTGGAAATAAAAAAAACGTAGACATTATTTCGTTGAAAAAATTTCAGTCAATTTTTCTGATTCATGATAACTAACTGCACTTATATGTTAATGGAAGCAATAATAAATCACTCATACCGAATAATTACGATGATTCAAATTGCGTCATAAATGACGTAACGATGCAGATTTCATTATGGTTGTCTTCTTGGCATTCATGATATATCATTGAGTTCCAGAAACCTTCTAAGAACCCAAAATCGGGTATTGGAAAGATGAAGGGTATAGATAGCATCCAACTAAGCTTCAAGTTGTTATTATTGTTCCTAAATTCTCAAAATTGAATATTTTAAAATTTTGGATCTAAATATATGACTTTTTTAATATCTGGACTTTGGAAGTAATATATATTTTGTCTGTATATTGAATTTTTTTAAAATATTGATTCATTTTTTTTCTGTTATTCCTCTACTAAGGGGATGGTCGAAGTTCACTCTTCGCTGGCTCATTCAATAGAATTTTTGATAACGGTGGAATTGCATCATTGAGTAACGATAATTTGCAGCTGTGATGTATGTTACATAATAATAATAATAATTTAATTTAAACAGCAATCACAATAATCATACAATTTCACCAACTCAATTGGGTGACAGGCGACCTATGCCCTCAGAGGGGGGAGTGTTGCCGGATTATTATCATTACCGTTACTGAAGCAATATAACTATTGCACAGAAAAAGAAAAAGACAGCAAACAAAACAAAACAGAATGAGACAAAGTGAAATAATGTTAGATTAACAATGAAAGTAATTTTTGGTAATATTGCTCAATTGATTACGAATTTTCTAAAACAAAAAAATACGAGCTTCCTCTCCCCGATCCTTGTTTCGTAGTCAGGTAGGCTGTAATAGTTTAGGTTTACATTAAATTCTACCAAGGAAAAAAAATCATCTGGTGTTCTAGACAGCAATAAGAAAGTATTCAAGAATGATCGAAAAAGCAAGCCACAAGATTCTATAACGACGAAGCCAAAATTTATCGACCGAGCCAAAAGGACGACTGGTAATCATTCGAAGATACGCTAAACACGATTAAAGCGATAAATCTCAATTTTTAGAAAAATGAGCGCGCACACTTCGATGTTGGAAAATTTTCGAATAACCAGAATAGGTACTTGGAGTCCACCGAGGTACCGACAGCTCATTTTTCGTTATAGCGAGCCGCCGTAAAAAGTTGAAGGTCGTAACTGGTGTAAGACCGCAGCAGCGAACCCCGACGCTTATCTTGCGTATGGACGAGCACGAAATTTTATCGCCATATATCATCGCGTTTAATTTTTCACCTGGGCGAAATTTTTCTCGACTTTGTAACGCGTCGTCGCCGCATTCAATAAATCATCGAAAATGACGTCTGGTATCCCCAAGGAATGAATCATAGGCTGATGAAGTAACGCGAAATTACAGTCGTTCGGTTTTTCGCCCAGTTTTCCCATAGCAGGAGAAGTTGGAAGAAATGATTTTTGAAAAATAATAAAACTTAAAGAAATCTAAAAGTGAAAAGATATTTAAAAATGAAAAAAGTTGGAGAATGAATAATTACTCAAGAAAGAAAACTCTATAGATGAGAAATGATATTCAAAAATGAAAGAAGTCCAAAAAAAAAAACAACAGAATGTGCTTCCTCTTCGTTCCTAAACCTGACTTTCTACTACTTCACACATTTTTGTCTTATTTCGCTTTTTCGTTGGTTTTGTTTTGCCCTTTCATTCTTTCCCTTTTCTCTGTTACTTATTTACTTATTTTTGTCGTTAATTTTTCTCTCGGAAATTCCTTGTATTTACTCTTTTTATGTGGTAGTAGTAATAGTAATGCCCTTTCGTTCACGCATTAAGCATAAAAAGGCATCACTAACTCGTATGTAATTCTGTCGTCGCGCTCAAATTAATAAATTTCATATTATTATTCAGTTTCTTTTTTAATACTTGTTTTTTGTTTTTTGTACGATGGTGTCATAAACAGAGAATCAATCTCGCCGACATCAGAATTTAATAAATTTAATTCCAAATGCACGTATTTCATCGAACTGAAAATTCAACTTAAACTTGAAATCCATTCGTTCGAAATTTCCACGCCATTTCATCCGCGTCTGCGTAGGCATAAAAAATTTATAAAACTCCAAACTCGTTTACGTGATCAACGTATACGAGATGGAACGCATTTCATCATCATCAGGCAACCGAGTAAGCTCTCAATTACCGAAAAAGCAACAGTAGCAAGGCAAACCCGCTGACAGAGGTGACGTTTCGTTAATCGAGGTGGCGAGAGAGAAAAATAAAGGGGAAAAAAACCAAGTCGAAATAATCTCGGCAACGTTTCTATATAAAACGGCGACGACGGTGAAAACAGAAAAGGTAAATAAAGAAACGACGGCACGGTAGGAGCCGCGTTGGGACGAAAAAGACAAATAGAGTAATCCGCCGATTCGACAGAGACGACGAAAATCCTCTCCGCGTCGAGGTACGATATGGAAATGTAAAAAAAAAAAATGTGAGCAGCCATGCCACATCACTAGAGCTGAGTTTTTAATGAGGCACAGGATTGCAGATGATAGTGTTATCTCTTTACATTGTAGATCTATGCTCAGTACTGAGATGGAAAATCTCTATCTCTCCCATCTGAAACTGATTTCGATCTATCTCTATCTCACCAATCAGTCTTTAAAACCATTATTAGACCAAAAATCACAGAAAAATAGCGTATTATCATGTAATACGTATGTATCCCATGTCTAACAAACTGAGACATTAAAGCAGATACGTTCCAGTACACCTCAGTACACCAATCTAGAAGAGAAGAGGTGCTCCTGTGTAGACTGAGAATAGGTCATACTCATCTCACTCATTTTTACCTACTTTCTCGCACCCTGCTTCCATCATGTGATCAGTGCACAGTTACACTAACCGTGCACATTTTACAGGATTGCCCTATCATCGTCGTTCTGGCTGTTGTACGCTCTTTTCAAGACATCAGTTCTTGGAACAAGATGATTGTTTCAATTGATTGGTTACATCTATGGTAACTTTGACATTACTATGGGTATAGATGAAAGGAGAGAAATTATGTGGATTGTTAAACCTCGATATTCGAGATGAGCAGAGTAGGTGCGGAAACTTTTGTGCGTGTATTTTGGAATTCTTAGTATACCTTTTTATGTCATAAATTTGAACTGCCGTCAACTCTTACTAAAGTCTTCTACCCCAACTGATCACGTGCTTTTAACCAAGTTGCTGTATATGGCAGGTCAATTTAATATCTTTTTAAAAAAAGATGAATTTAAGACATATTTATATGTACTTGAATACTGAAATTATATGAGCCACACGTTAAATCTGAGCAATGTATTCCTTAAATTTCGGTTCAACCATAATTTTGCATCATGAGTAGACATCCTATATTTTTGAATTGACCTTGAATTCGACAATATATTTAGGTATTTTTGCTGAAAAGATGTAGATGATTCATAAAATTTTCTGACTCAATTTGCCCTCTAAAAGTCATTTTAGATGTACTTTGGCAGCTATTAAAAACTGAAAAAGTAAGCATTGTCATTATGCACGTACTAGATACATTTCGTATTTTAATGTTTTCTACAAATTGGTATAAATAACGAACACGAAATATATAAAATCAAATCATGAAATTAAATTATCCAGTCGGGGCGAACCGCGAAGTCTCAACAACTGATAAGAATTCCCCACATCTCTGTTTCAGTAGTTCATGAAACCAGGTATCAGTGACGTTTGTGCCAGATTCCTGTAACTTGAATTTGTTGGAATTTCGAGCCGACTATTCCTTATGTTATCGTAATTATATGAAAGTTGGAATTTTTGTTTATCGATACCACATTTTGAAAACGATATTCCTTCCTACTCTCCTTTAGTATCACTTGTAAGAGTAGTTTAGCAATAAAATTCATGCGTTTTGCGCCTAAAAATCATATGAAGCCAAATTCATCAAGTTTGCGCTACTTGAGGCTTCCTAAAAATTTTCTCAAATTTTTACCTTCCTCCATATTAAGTTTATTTTGACCTAGATTCAAGGGGTCATATTTTAGTGCGCAGTTAACTTTACGAACAAAGTTTAAGCTTTCTAGGTCAATTTGGAGAGAAGATATGGAAGATTCGAGGAATTTTGTAACTTGAACCCTACTCAAAACCCATTTTCACTCTCAGTTGCTCCCAAATTTGTTTGGAAAGATATTATTAACTTCAGTTTGTTTTCAGGTTGAGCTCATTACGTCGTATGAAACCTTTAATCCTTTTCTCCTCTTCAACATCAGCTGTGATGAGCGATTTCAAAATATAACATACTTCTTGTCCTCAGTAATTCTAAAGATCCTATATTTATCAATTTTGCCCTATTTAAGGCTACCTTAATTTTTTTTCAAATTTTTACCCTCCATCATTTTAGATGGGTTTTGACCCAAATTCAAGGACCATATTCTGGACAGCCACTTTTCCTATATACAAAATTTGAGCTTTCTAGGTGAGTTTGGTGAGGAGATATGGAAGATTCAAGACGTTTTATAACTGAAAAGATCATACAAAACCAAAATCTAAAATTTTGAGGTTTAAAGTATCCTTCTAACCCACTTCAAAATTTAAGAGATCCATTATTTTGAGTTCATTAAAAATCTGAAGAAAGAAAAAATGCCTCTGCATCTTCGAATGAGCAACCTTTGACCGAATTTTGAGCGATTTTCATTTGCTAAGATATTTGTCTTGTGATTACAAGAGATCTGGCCCTTCTCCCAGACCTTCGTTCTTATAGCAGGTAGACGGCAATAGCTATTGCTTTTTAATGGAAAACTCGGTCAACAACATATAATCGTTTAGCTTCATAAAGAAATGGCCGCAACGAAGGGAAGAGATTGGCGAGAAAAAATGAAGGATAAAATAGAGATACCGTGAAAAACCCCTCAGCCGTCGTTACACGTAATTAAACGGAGTGAAAAATATCAAACGACGATTCGAATAAAAAAAAAGAAAAGAAAAAAGAAAAACGCCGAGCTGGCGAAATTTTCCACGAAACGATTACGAGTAAAGGTGTCGGCGTGACGACTTTTCAAAGCGTTAAAAACGCGGAATTTTCCTCTCAACAGGTAAGGGATAAAATTTTATCGTAATTCGGAATGGCGCGGGCTCTGCTTCCGGCGTGGGATAAACGTTATTTCGGACGAAAGTGAAGTGCGGTTGAAGGAGAGGCGTCCAAACGATTCGGTATATAAAGGTGCCTATTCGAAACTGTGTGTTTTTTTTTCGCTTCCCTTTCGGTATCGCGTTCGATTATTCGTTGTAAGCCGTAATAAAATAATAAAAGATGGGAAGTTTTCTGTATAAACATTTATATAGCTTGGTACGCGAGCCTTTTGTGTTCATTTTGAGGCGTTTTTAAACGGATTTCTTTTCATCGAGCCGCATTCAGAGTGGCCAAATTTTGCGCTATTTTTTCCGCAGCATCGTTTGATTGTTGGTAAGGCGAGGAGAAAATATCGGACGAAACCACGGTTCGGCGCCGGAATCGTGTCGATATGGTAGTCGAAATACACCTACGAGTCGGGCTTTTTATTTTCGTGGCTTATATAAATTGAAGCGACTCGGTTCGTCAATTACCAGCAATTGAGCGATCGGACGGCGGCGATGAGGCGAAAAATTAAATTTCCATTTGGTATACGCGGTTTAACGATCGAGATACGAAGACGCTTTGTATTCTATAGCCCCGTTTGCCTGTCAGGCTAAGTGTGGTAATCAATTGGGCCGCGTATAAACGTCGATATACAAATATCGCCTGCTGTGCCATGGTGTTTTATCGGCCAGCTCGGTCTTACGTTTGGAAAATGTAAGCAACCGTGATACATTAGTGGAGCTGGGTTTTTAATGATGGCAGGTTGAAACTTGCAGATGATGGTATTAACCTCTGGACACCTACAATCATTGCTTGAGTAGAGGCCTTAATGCATTATCTCCAAAATCACGTGAGAAATTGAATTTGGTATGTGAAGCAGTAATAGCGAATGCGATCCGATAATTGAGATATTAGCTTTGAAAGGAGTTTTCGTCAAAACCAAAAAGCGTCAAGAACTGAGAAGTGACTCGTTGAAAGGGCACATAACAAAACTACCAATAGTAACTATAGACCATATGAAGGAATACGTGGACCCTGACGAGATAGAGGGTCTAACACTGCATCGTTGTCTAAAACTCGTACTACTACACTCGAAGATAATAAATCATCTTACTTCTAGCCCATTCTGGTTTTATCTTTTTTGTTTTCTGTTCATCATCCATAGAATCATCTGTATTCGCATCATCCACTCCATAATCTAAGGGTGATTTTGGTGGTTTAGGCAGTTCCTCTTTTTTTAAGTAAATAGTATCACTCGCATTGATGTTGATATCATATTAGTTGAACAGAAAAGAAATCATTAAAAGCGGAGATTAAAAAGAGTATTTGGAACATTACTATACTTACTCATTTAACTAGTTCCACACAGCATTGTGATCGAGTATACGTTGTAGTTGTAGCTGATGATGGTATCTACTCCTGTAAAAAATGAAAATGGAAACAATGTAGGTTTGTCATTTACGTTATAGAACACATATGATGGTTAGTAAAACGCTAAAACGTACAGGCATGTACCTGGAAGTACTTTTTCTAATTTTTCCATTTTCTTTATGTGACCTGCCCATCTGGCTCTAGAAATTGAAGAATATTTAATCCTAAATTTGTATTTCTATGCAGGTATATGAGTGAGAATACGATACATACATTAACGCTTTCTTAATGCGTTTGCGAGAAGACTTTCCATGTGCAGAAAGCCTTAGTCTTTTATTATTAATATTTCCTTTACCAAATCTTTCCGCAAATCGTGGCATGACTAAAATACTTTATAACTCTGAACATAAAACAAAATATTATGCTGATTAATGTTGTTCTTGTTGAGAATAGGTAGGGATTTCAAGTAGGTAACATCCCAATGCTGCCAACCTGTAACAAAATATTTTATTACGTACAGTTTTGGAGCCTTAAATTTAGCTAAATATTACTCTTCGCATTTTTCGTTTATGTAATGCGTTAAATTGTCTTATTAAATTTATGTGTAAATTACGTTTTCCTTTTAATTATTCTTCAAACAAAATCTCACTAAAGGTGTCGGCGTGACGACTTTTCAAAGCGTTAAAAACGCGGAATTTTCCTCTCAACAGGTAAGGGATAAAATTTTATCGTAATTCGGAGCGGCGCGGGCTCTGCTTCCAGTGTGGGATAAACGTTATTTCGGGCGAAAGTGAAGTGCGGATGAAGAAGAGGCGTCCAAACGATTCGGGTATAAAGGTGCCTATTCGAAACTTAGTGTGTTTTTTTTTCGCTTCCCTTTCGGTATCGCGTTCGATTATTCGTTGTAGCCATAATAAAAGATGGAAAGTTTTCTGTATAAACATATAGCTAAAACTTATACTACTACAAGATCTATTAGTCAACTCAAAAGTCATGAAACGTGTGAATAGCGACCAAAGATGAACCATATATGAAGAAATAAATGAATTTCGGTTCAAGTTTTGCTTTCTTATCGTATTTCACTGACCTACTCCTAGTTTTTCTGTTCTTTAATCTATTTTGTACTTTGTATGAAATTATCACGTACGTATTCTTCTGCCTCATTTTGTGAGTTATCATCATGCACCAGTGAAGCAGCAATTGGCGAATCGAAAACCAGAAAATACTGGTTTTGAAGGGCGTTTTCAGTCGAAAATGAATCGAACCTAAACGAAAACAATTGAAAACCGTAACCGAAACCTAAACTTGAACTGAAACCCAAAAAGCTGATGTAAACCCTTATTCATTCTATAGTCGTTCATCATGGATAGGTTACATAATAGTCTTTACACATTGAATTTGATCTATTTGATGATGCTCCGAAATTTCCAAATATTGATGATTATTGGAGATGAGAAATGTACTATATCCCCGATTCACCTTCACAGATGATGTGTGGCGGGGGAGAAGGAAGGGGTTATCGACTTCAAAATGTGAATATCTAAAAATTTTTATTGTGATATCATAATATGATAAAATGAGTCCAAGTGACTAACTTATTCTAATTTTAGCTCGCCAAGTGAATTTGGGGGTGGGAGTTATAGCAAAAAACGGTTTTTGTAGGGGAAATTGCTATACAGGAAATTTCATAAATCTTCTATATCTCCTCACCAAATCGACCTAGAAAGTTCAAACTTTGTATGTAGGTTTAGTTCATGACTAGAATATGTACCCTTGAATATGGGTCAAAATGGATCCAAAATGGCGGATTATCAAAATTTGAACAGAACTCGAGGAGCCTCAAATTTGTAAAAATGTAATTAATATGCACTCATATGATTATTGGCGATGAGAAATATATTATATCCCCAATTCACCTTCTCAGATCATATTGCGGGAAGGAGAGGTAATAAACATCAAAATGGGGTGGGGATGCATAAAAGATGGAAAAAATTTTACTGCGATGTCATAACTCATAATTTGATGAAATGAGTCCACGTTTTTAACTTATTCTGATCTTAGCTTCGCAAGTGCATTTGGAAGGGAGTTATTGCAAAAAATGGCTTTTGGAAGGGAACTTACGTACTATAGGAAATTTCATAAATCTTCGATGCCTCCTCACCAAATCGACCTAGAAAGGTGGAACTTTGTATATAGAGTTAGTTGATGACCAGAGTGAATCGTAATTTCGAGTCGAATTGAAAATCAGAACGAACTGCGTTTAGATGTTCAGATGAACAAGTTGTGATTTAATCTTGAGGAATTTTCACGCCTAATTGTTCGCGCTATGAAGCGTGGAAAAAAATACCATACGACTATACAAATGTTCTGAAATGCAAAAATCTCAAAACTTCCCCTTCCTCTTCCCTCGGTCGCTCGTTCCCTAAATTATGTGTTGTAAAAGCTATGCATTGGATTAAAAACTCAGCCAACATGTTCGTACGCGTAAAAGGAAGGAAGGAATACGACTGCGAGAAATTTCTGTCGTCGACCGCAGCATCGTCGTTTACGCGTATGAAGAATAAGTGAAAACCACCGGCGTATGTGATTTCTCTCAGGCGCGGCGCGCGCGTTTACACTCGACGGTAATTAATGCAAAACGAGAAAAAGAAATTAAATCGCGGTAGAGCTCTCATACCGCGCGCGCCAAAACAATCGTCGGAATTGTTTTCACACATTTTCGAGCGAGCACGGAGAAAACGCGGAGAAGCGGTACGAGCGAAGGAGAAAAAATTGTTTTCATTTTTTCGCCCACTTCGCGCCGCGCGTATTTGTAAACCGAATGGAAAATAAAGAACGCCTTTCGAATTGGTCCTTAGCGTAGGTATATGAGCTGGGAAAATAAAAAGCTATTATTTTTTTCGCTTTTTAGGTTTTGATATGGGAACGAAAATATTTATGAAGAGTTCTTTTTTTTTTTCGCGATCGACATTTTGAAAAGGTTGGAAGTTTTTCATACTGTATACCTACGTGTCGCGCAGATATATGCCATATATTTGTAAAAAAGACCAAAAAAAATGCGTTTCGTAGGAAGACTTTATGGTTACATATGTTTTTATCTCGTCAACTGTCGATTCGAATTTCCATTTTTTTCGATATCGTTCGAAATTTCCAAGTCTAAATTTCACAGTATTGTGGGAATAACGTGACAACTGCTGCTTCACGTTATATTTTCGTCATAGCGAAAAAAATCGATTATAAAATTCGTCATTTAATTGAACATTTGATGAGAGGAATAATGATGGATGAATTTCGATAAATTACTGGTATTTAGCAGATATTACTGACGTAATTATGGCGATTATGAAATGAGTAACAATTACATTAAAACGTATAATTTATCTGCTCGCAACTTGGTGAATAATTGCATTGCTTTCACTTACGCACTTACATAGTTCATCTTCATTCCGTTAATTTAGTAAGTGACGTATAGTTTACTATACTTGTCTGTAAGACTAACTGTTCGATTCAAAGGTTGGTCGAGCACTAAAATAATGTCATTCGTGTATGAAAACGTGAAGATGAGATTTAGTGATTTAGAGTATGATCTTTTGAGGATCACATTTTTAGTTAGTTGAGGCGCTTCATGCTTTCCTCAAAGGGTGCATTTTGAACTAAATTCAAAGATCGTATTTTCGACCTAAACTAACCGCACGTACAGACTGATTTGTGAGGAGATATGAAAAATTTAAGAAATTTCGTAACTCAAAATTTCCTCAATAACCTGTTTTTTTTTTCTTTAACCATACTCCAAATACACTTATTAGCTGAAATTTCGATGTGTTGGTACCCTTGACATACTCTTTCATACGAGCACAAAAACGAAAATTTTCAATCTTTTGTCCCCGCCTCCCTCAAAATTTAAATCTCACCCTACTCGACCACTCCTTTTCAAATCAAGTAGACTGTAAAAGCTTTCATGTTCAAGATGAAAATCAGCTAATTAGGGTTGTTTTTTTTTGTTGTTATTTTAGTATTCTTTATTTTCTCGAATTTGAAAATTTGAATGTTTATTCTTCTTTTGGTGATCTATTTTAATCCTCACGTTGAAAAAAGTAAAAAAATGAATTAGCGCACATATATGTTTACGTTTAAAATGAAATAATTCCGTGGAGATTTGTGATGTTGTAGAGTTGATACTTCAAACTTTCGAGCTCAGTTCATGACTCGGTTATAAAAAAAAAAAAAGTTCTTTTCGTTTTTGCTTCCATTTCTGTTCTGTTCCTTTCTCACTGATGCCCAAGTTAGATCTGATTGTGATGAATATGACAGGTTAGTTTTTCGTAATGAAAAAACGCGCCCTTTTCGTATCGATGAAGGCGTCCAGGTATGCCCTATTCGCGACCGCGTTTAAATAAATACGCGACAAACGACGCGCAAATTAATAAGCACGACGATTGCGGCGATTATTCGTATTATACCGCTAACGCCGTTTCCATTCGACGTCAATTACCGGTCGCGCTCGAACAATATACAATAGACGTTTTAATTGCGCCAGTACCGCGTCATCTCGATCGAATAAAAATATTGGCCGTCGTCGCCGCTCGGTAGTTTGAAATACCGCCCTTGGACCGAGCTGCGGGCTAATTAATATGCCGAGTATATTATAAACGGAGCGTATTTTTGAAATATGGTGCGACGCGTTCGCATCAACTTGTTAGAAGGGCGAAGAAGTAAAAAGAAAGGAATTGTTACAGAGTATAATTCGTCGTCGAATATACGCGAATTAAAAGAGATGGCGATACGAAAAAGGAAAATCGTCGGTGTATTACGGCTCGCGTGAGAATTGTCGATCGACAAAGCTGAAGTATGGCTTGACGTGTACGGATGAAAAGCGTCGGTAAAGAATTATTTTGGAAAACTCGCGCGCGTTGGAATCGATTTCGCGTTTTCCACGCTCGAAATGGAGAAAAAAAGTAGGTAAAAGCGACGAAATACACAGTATGTTCGAAAAGTTTCGGAGCTATTGAAACAAAAGTGTTGCAAAGATTCAAGTTTTAACTAATTCACCTGTTCTCCATCATGCTTCAATACGTATTCATTTACAAAGAGTGAAAACTTCTTGAAAATCTCTTAATTGGAATAGTTTTGAAGGGCTCGGGTGAAACAACGTTGATACCCCTAACGCCCTGAAAAATAGCTCATTTTATCTTAATTTCAATTGAAGAAATAGAAAGTCTGAAGTGATGAGGAAGGAATAGCGTTCATTGGAATGACCTGATTTTTGCCCAAGAATTTTGTGAATTAGGGTAGCACTTTGAGCTGGTGCATTAGCATACTGACACGATCAGCTTTTAAACTCCTTGTATTTAGTATACACTTCAAGGATATCAATGTTGTTTCTCCTGGCTTGAACGCAGACAGACTGTAATAAAATTCGTACCATGAAAGCTGAAGTAAATTTCATTGATGCAGGGGGTTTTTCATCTGTAACTGCCGTTGGTCTGCCATGGACGCGTGGATAGTGCGCTGGCTCGTGAGTTCCATTCCTCTTCGCGCCGGGATTTTTCGAAGATTCTTTTTCTTCTCGAAGAGTCGTTTTATGTTTTACCCAACAAGTCTTCCCTCAATAGATTCTTTCGGTACATTCCTTAGCTTAAAAGATTTTTCTCCATAAGAAATAATTAAAACCTGTAGTCTGTCCAGAATAAGAAATTACACACAAATTGATACCAAATAGGTTCGTTTTAACTTGTCAAACACTTATTTTTGAAATGAACTTCGCTATTTGTCACAGCACGACAATATTTGTGCCCAATCTCCACTCAAAATTTGAACATTGAATTTTGATTGCAGCTTAGGCGTGAGTGTGGTTGCCAACAACTGTGTTGATTTCAAAAACTAGACACACTGTGTCATAATAGTGGACTTCCTTTTACTGTACAAACATAATTTAATCTGCTCTTCTTCTATACACCATTTTTCTTATATATTGTAAGCTTTAGACAAACATGTTGTAAGCTTTAGACAAACATTCATAAAAATCATAATTACCTATAGAACGATCGTGTCAGAAAGGAATGTCCCTAAAATGAGCTTAAAGCTCCAAAGCTCAGCTTCCCGTGGATAGACTTGCACCAAAAACTAATCAGCTCTTGTTCTTAATGATCTACACCTACTGTAAAAATTTTGAATCGATCTGTCTAGTTAAACTGAAGAAAACGCGTCAGAAAGAAAAGGCTTCAACAAACAAATAAATAAATAAAAAAACAAGACGACTACAATAGTGGACTTCCGCATAAGCGGAAGTCCATTAATGAGGGATTAGTAGATTGAAAACTAGTCTATATGGAATCAGGTATCGTGTACCTTCTTCTTCTGAATGGACTGTACGTACATTTGTTACCTCAACAGATGCTTTTCATACATTCTATACCTAGAGAGACTTTTTTTTTTAGAAAACTTTGTGATAATGACGTTGTCGTTCTTACGTGGTATAATAAAAACTCGGAAGCGTGTAATACATGAGAGAAGCAATTCAGAAGGAACAAAATATGGTGCCAGTGTCCAGCGAGCATCCATAGCTCCGAACGCTGTTAAAGTATATTAAATACGATTAAGTTCGCGGTGTTGATCGGTAGGAAGCAAGTTCGACCTTATGTAATATTCTACGCAACACTTTATCTGCGAGTAGCTGTGTGAAGCACTACGATGTCACATCATGGGAAGTCATTTCTTGCGGAGTTCCTCAAAAGACCTGTACCTAACATCCCTCTTTCATTATGGGGTTCGAATTGCGATCTTTGGTCACTTCCATGCATTGATTTTATTTTCTCAATGGAGTCGGTACCCATTGCCACCTTCTTCTGGGCACTATGTGCCGGGCCCTTTATTGTGGCCTATAATTTCTCAGTTGTCCAATGGTCTCTAGCAATCTGTCACGCTGGAGGCACCATTCCAGATACTTCAACAGGGTTGCTTGGAGTCGTTGTTCTCCAAAGCAAAGCGTACGCAGAGCGTTGGGTACTCTCCTAATATCATAGAGGAAGTCGTTGAAACACCCATGCCCTCTGCAGATCTGGGTACGATACAAGTCTAGATCTTCATTCCTCTGTTTACACCAGCCTTCGATATCATAGAGTAAAGACGCGATCCATTTCTGCTACTTGCTACCATTTCTTGCTGGTCTCCTACTATTTGTGAGGCAAGGTCTCCATAACCCAGTCCTCTATGAATTTCTTCACCTCTGATTCAGCTCCAGATCAGCAACCCCCACCATGATTTTACCATCACCAAATACCGTTTTTTAGCTTAATTTAATTTTTTTATCATGATAACGTTTTGGCACAATTATGAAATTGATATTTGTAGGTGCCCTCTTGACCCCGGAACCACGTGTAATTTTTTCAGATTTTTCACTCGGGTACGCCATGTTGAACAATGGTTAAAACTGATACTGGTTCCAAAAAAAAAAAATATTCCGGGCTGGATTCGCCATTCTTATCTTTCTGTGCCCTTTTACTTTCAAATTCAATGCCTCCAGTGAATTCAACCAAGACTGAATAAATTTCGTGATTTGAAAGAAATTTTGAAATACTTTTCTCAGTTTCGTATGCAGAATCTGAATGAGGAGCTACATGATCTAGATTCATTCCAAAGTGCGATTCGGGAGATCATGAATTTTCTATTCCTCGTTCCAGCTTCTACGATCGACTTACGCGACGTTGTGGAAAGCACGACACTTCTAGCGTTTAGAGCAGAACGAAGCTTCGCGAACTTTACGAGCGTACTGTGTTAGGGTTGACATCGTAGACAATGCGGCGTATGTGTGCGTCGACGACGCGATTCCACGTGCAAACGCGACGTATTTACGCTGTATGTGTGAGTTTTACACCGGGTATTAACGTAGATGAAAACGCGTCAGTGGCGACGATACGTCGTATACGCGATATTAAAAGATGTTTCGAAGTAATTAGCTGAAACGGGTGCGCGGGAAGACGAAAGATTTAAATTCGCGTACCAACGATGCCGCGTATCGTACCATACGATGCGACTTATGTACGTTGGGACGCGCTTACAGACGGTACGGTCGACTATTTCCCATCAAAGAGGCGAACTTTAACGAGATAGAGAACGCTAGGATTTCGTTTAATTAACGTTTAAACGCGGTTACGACGGAGACGAATGGGAGAGCGATTTTATATCTGTACGAAACGAAGTCGATCGGTTCGACGGTTGGTATACGCGAAATTCCAATTCGAATGGAAATTTTCGTTTCTATTTCAAAAAGCATCGTAATATGGAAGGTTTTCGGTTGTACGGTAGGAAGACGGAGAAGGCGATGATTAACCGCGAATTTCGAGTATCTGTGACAGGCTCATGTATCACATACGTATCGAGAACGCTCGAGCCCAAGACGGGACGATGGTTGGGTTAAATGAAGCGTTGGAAGGAGGCGACTTTCGGGATTTGAATGCCTACCCGATTATAGACTATATTCATCGGCTTTATGTAGATACTAATGAACGATATTATGGCGTGTTTCAGATAGCGTAGAAAATGCGAGAATACAAGATCGTAGTGCTGGGTAGCGGTGGTGTCGGTAAATCGGCGCTGACTGTGCAATTCGTGCAAGGTATTTTTGTCGAGAAATACGATCCGACCCATCGAAGACAGTTATAGGAAACAAGTCGAAGTCGATGGGCAGCAATGTATGCTGGAAATTTTGGATACAGCTGGCACCGTGAGTATTCTAAGCATATTTTCGTTCTGTCTTAATGAAGGCGAATATATCGCTCGAGGGCTTTCGGACGGCGAGAAGAACCCGCGCTCAAGTATTCGAGTGGTACTAGAGAAAAGATAAGTGTTCGATGGTACTTGGGGATTACCTTAAAGAAGGTGAAACATCAAAAGTCGATAGCTCGATACCGCGATAATTTCTCGTAAGGAAAATCCTTCGATTAAATTTATTTCCCAAGAAATTTTTATACTTATTCATTTTTCGAAAGGAAAAGTCGAACATTTATTTTGAAAAATTCGATTATCGATGAAATAAAAAGACGAAAATAAAGAGCATCTAAAAATGAAAAAAAGTGGCATTAGAATGTCAAAAAATCGTTATTTTTAAGAGAAGAATAATCCAAAGTGTAAAGATTAAAGAAACAAACAAACAAAAAATAATATACGTAGTTCAGGATCCAAACAAAAAAATGTCCAAAAATAAAGTATTGAAGTGTGAGAAAAGAAAAAGCAAAAAGGGAAATTTTCTTTCTTTTCTTCAAAAATGAAACATTCTTAAATTGAAAGATGGCCAGAAATTTTCAGGTGAAAAAAATATGTGACCTCTCAAGTGTAAAGGGGCCACAAGTCGGAAAACAACTTTTCGAGTTATGGACAAAAATGTGAATTTTGGACGAAAAATTTAAAAATCAGTTTTCAGCGGATTCTGGTGGTTTGATATGTCTACTATACGATGACGAAGTCACAGATCGAAATTTGATCGAAAAGTGGTAGAAATATTCAATTTTGATGATTTTTTATTGAAAATTTTTATGAAAAAAAAAAAAAATTTTTTTCTCACTATTTTTGTAACTTTTTTAGACCTTACAAAATTTTTATAATTGTAATTTTAAAGAAAATTTCTTAATCACAATTGAAGATGATTATTTCAACTTAATTGTAATCATTTTTGATATTTTTGCCGAATAAAAGAAAATTAAAACATAAAAACATAGCGATTTTTGTTCTTTCAACTTTAACCTCGTTTTTCTCAAAACTTACTTTTTGAATACTCAAAAGTTGAAGGCTTATAAAATCATGAATTTTAGAGGTAGCTGGCTCGTTTTGGTCTCATTCGAACGAGGATGGTCTCCACTTTTCAAAAACGTGAAGAGCTCGATTTCAAAAATCCCGACTTGTGGTACCTATAAAAATTTTTCAAAAATGAAAGAAAAAAAAAATCAGGAAATGATAATTTATTATAGCCCGCAAACAAAAAAAAAGTTCAACATGGTGTCCAGTGGGTGCGAAAAGTACGAAAATATAGTACAAAATTTGGTCAAAAAATGCGAAAACGTAGGAAATTTAGTATTTTGTTTTTATCATTTTTTTGGTATGCAGATATTTGTAACGTGATACGAAACGCCACCTATCTTTTTTGTAAGTGTTTTTTGACCGGTGGGGAGGGGGGTGATAGTAAATTTTTTGGTTCGAAAAAAAAATTAAGAGGGCGCCGAGGACGGGAAAGGTATAAAATTTCGATTTCGCTATTTAGTAGACACCATGTTCAATAATATGATATAATATCCAACTATAGAAAAAAAAATCTCAGATGAAAAAATAAATGAAATAATAGAGTATGGAGAAATTCATGAAAAATGGAAAGGAAGGCAAGGAATGAAAGAAATTTTTGAGTATTCAAGCCAAAATAAAATTACTATACAAAATTCAAAAATATTCAAAAACGAAGGAAAATATCTGAAATTTTGAAGTAGAAGAAAATATCAGAAACAAAAAGAAAATGAAACATATATTTGAGTAACCAAACAAAAAACTAGGTACGGCTATTTGTGTGTAACTAATTGTTGCTATATACCTTTTCTTTATGACCCTTCATTCCCGAGATATTTGCAAAAAACTGAAAAAACTTTCAAGTTCGAAAGCTTCAACCTTCAGTGAAGGAATCAACTTCAAAAACTATAGAACTCTTGAGCTTCATATTATCTATCCATCTCCCAAATTTGAAGTCAATTCATCCCGTTTTATTCGAGTTATCGTCGGAGAATGAAAACATCGAACTTTCAAAGAGCAAAACGTACCAGTCAATGGACTCTTGACTTCGAGTTCATTTTTCCAGAAAACTATAAGCTTTCGTGAAAACTATATGAAAACCGAAATTGTAGAACTTGAAATTTGCCACCACCCAATCGCTATTCATTTTTCTCTCCGACCCTTCATTGTCGAGACGTTGAAAAAAAAGCTTCAAAGTTCAAAAGCTCACCTTTCGGTTAACTTTCATGGAAAATGAATATAGAACCGAAGTTGTAGAGAATGAAATTTCCTACAACTTTGTTCCTATACATTTTTTGTTACGACCCTCCGAGATGTGTACAAAAACCTGAAGAAGCTTCAAACTTCCAAAGCTCCACTTTCAGTCCATTTTCAGCGGACGAATCGACCTCAAAAAGAATAGGGCTCTTGAGTTCCACTTTTTTTACCTATCCTGCAGATTTGAGTCAAATCAATTTTTACTCGTGTAAATTTTTTTTTTTTAAGAAATATAAGTAAAAATTTCACTCACGATGAAAGAAGTTTTCGGGCGTTAGAGAAACATAGAAAAATGAAAAAAAGAAATAGTTGTAAAGCAGTGTTTCATGTGTACAACATGTCAAACTCCCCTCACATTTGTCCACTTCCTTCTGCACTGCCCTAAATACGCAAGGTCCAGTTACATATTCAACAATCCCACTTCTTTGACTTATTCTGAATAATGATCCTGACAGCTTACCGCCCCTTGTAACTTTCCTTAGACAGAGAGGTCTACTTTCGAAGATTTAGCCCTACTTACCTTCGTGCCTCTGTCCTCAATGGCAGCACACTGCGCGTAAAAAAAAAGTTAAAAAGCTCCAAAGTAAAAATGTCTAAATTTCACAAAAAAAAAAATTGCTACGAAATGAAAAAAAAATTGTTAAAGACAGAAAATACGTAATATAGGTTTTCATTTCAATTGATTGTTATTACTTTCGCTAAATTAATTTTTTAGTCGTACAGAGTCATTTTTCTTCGAAATTAAACGAGTAATCCACCATCTACTTAGTATTTACTTGATTAAAATTTCCTAATGTATATTCATCTCTAGTGTTATTAATTAATTAGTGACCTTTATAATTATACGAGTGCCCCTTTGCATTTTAATAAAACGTAAACCAAATAGAGATAAAAATTTTCAAGTACATATATTTCTTAGCTTTTCTCTTCATACGGTAACATAATATTATAGTATACCTTTTCTAACATCTGCTGGCGCGTGTTTCGCTGTGCTTATATAAAGTATTTAATTAAATAAGAAACGAAAACAATTCGCGAACGTGCTTCTTATCGAAATTTCCAGCCATATAGTTTCGGGGTTGCACGAATACGTGGTGCGAAGAAGTGCGAAAAAAAGCCCGGGCGAATATCTAATTGATATTTATTTATACGCGAGCTAGGTACGTATTTACGCCAATATCCCGCACGTGTACGTATATACTGCTTGAATACAAAAATGTTTTTTTTTTTATCTCGGAATGGAGGAGGGGAGAGGGGTAACCAACAACAAGGATCATTATAGTGCTTTCACGCGCTTCTTTTAAAATATTGAAGAATTAAAAATCAGAAGAAGAAAAAAAAAGCGAGAAAAATGTTGAACTCGACCTCCGAAAGAGGGCTTTTCGTTTAGGCGTTGGATGAAAAACCCCGAAAAAACACGCGAATTTCGTGTATAAAAATTAATAACATAGCTTTTAAAATTTACGAAAAGAGAATTAAACGGTCGTAGAGAATTTTAATTTGTAACCGGGGTTTTAAGGAAGATTAAATTTTATTCGACGCTGGAACCTGGGGGAAAGGGGTGGTTTCGTCGACGAAAATATTCTCGTCATTAATTATAAACGCAAACTTTATTATCCGCAATGACGAAATATCTCGTCGGTCTTGCGGACGACGCGACACGTAATATATCCGTTTCGAATGGCTACGACGAGGAATTTCGAAAGGTCGTTTTTTCGGTAATTGCTTCGAACGTTGGAAGCCCTCGACGTACGTATTAGGGCGAAAAAACCGTCGACGTAATAGGATTTACCCGGCCATATTAAAATGTTAACGTGGGAGAAGGCGGTGGCTGGCGAAGGTGTTGGTTTTTCGCGGCCAAAGTAAACGCGATGGAAAACGGGAGTTCACTTTCGGTAATTATGGCGCCCGGAGTGTGGGCTGGAAATCGACGAGCCTGGGTGTCGCGAATTTATTAATTGACGACGACCGACTGAAGATGGTGAAATCGGTTTAATTTTAATGGGAGTGATTTTTTATTCGTTTCTCTTGTGGCGTGGAATTTTTTATAATTTTTCTTTTTTATTCGCAGGAACAATTCACGGCGATGCGCGATTTATATATGAAAAATGGCCAAGGATTCGTGTTAGTATACTCGATTACCGCGCAGTCCACCTATAACGATTTGCAAGAATTAAGGGAACAAATATTACGCGTAAAGGTTGGTATGCTCGATGAAAACTTTACGAGGCGTCGTAAGTGTGCTTGTTAATAGGAAGGACAATTTTTAATTTCAGGATACAGACGATGTACCGATGGTATTGGTGGGTAATAAATGTGATTTAGAAGAAGAACGTGTGGTCGGTAAAGAACAAGGTATTAACCTTTCGCGTCAGTTTAGCTGTGCTTTCATGGAAACGTCCGCTAAGGCTAAAATTAATGTCAATGATGTAAGTATATTTACATATCTTGATTATCAAATTCCTCGTAAAATCTGGTGAAAGGAATGCCGAAATTGTAAAACGTTGACACCAACAACAAATCGAAAGCATATCACATTATTCCAATGAATAGGGCGATTCGGGAGCGAAGAGAGTCGGTGCATGATGCGACGGTCATAATCCAAAATCATAGCAATGCTGATCTTTTTTTTCTTTAGCTGACTTTTTAACTTGAAAACGATAGCTATTACAGCCTACCTAATTTGCGAAGGGAAGGCCGAGGAGAGTGGGGTATTCAAATCTTTGCGTTTCAGACCATTTGTAATCATCTGGCAAATGTCTAATTTTTTGGTATGATAGAGGTATACTAAGGTGAAGTCAAGCCCGATTTTGGAAATGCTGCTATCGTTCTAAGACCCGATCCTACGTTGCGACACCCAAAAGGGATCTCGTAACGTTTTGTGTGTATATCTGGCTTATATAGCTTTCAGTTTCATACAGACGTTGTGAAACCCCAGATACGGTGATGTCTTGGCGAAAGCCACGTGAGCCTCATAAAATTCGCTCAAAATTTGATGAGGGGCTCTTCTTGAAGTGCGCAAAAGTGCTTTTTTTTTTGTCGATAAATTTCAAAATGGCGAATCACTCAAAGTTTGAGGGAGGATGGTGAAGGGGCATATTGCTCAAATTTTTCGTTTTCGATCTCGTATGTAAGAGTGAGTCATGGACACCAACTTATGCAAATCACAGATTCCTAAGTGCACTTTGAGAGGAGTTAGAGCAAGAATGGTTTTTTGAGGAAGTTTGAAAGATAAAATTTATTGAATCTTCTATATCTCCTCACCAAATCGACCTAGAAAGGTTAAGCTTTGTATGTGGGGTTACATGATGACACGAATATAACCTCTGGAATTCGGGTCAAAATGGATCCAAAATGGCGGATCATCATAATTTGAGTAGAGCTTAAGGGGCAGTTGCGGCTATAGGCGGAAGCAGAGGAAGCAATGCTTACGGGCGCCGATGGCTGGGGGCGCCATCGCATGCACCTCGCCCCAAAATACTCTTAGTTGAAATTCCTTTTTTTTATAACCCGTATGTTCTTGAAAAATGAAGAAAAATCACAAATGAAGGTATAAAATTTTTTTTTGAGGGGCGGACCTTCTTCCATTTTGCTTACGGGCGCCAAAATCGTATCGCCACCACTGTTAAGGAGCCTCAAATTAGTGAAAATATAATTAATATGAACTCATCCGATTATTGGGGAGTAAAAACTATTCTGTATCTCAATCACATAATGTTGGAGTGGGTTATCGACCTCAAAATGTGGTGGGGGTACATAAAAGGTTGAAAATTTATCATTATGATCTCATGTGATGAACCGAGTCCAAGTGACTAACCTGTTCTGATTTTAGCTTCCCAAGTGAATTTGGAGGGGAATTAAAGCAAAAAACCGGTTTTGGAGGGGAAATTTACTGAAAGAAATTTTATGAATCATCAATATCTCCTCACCAAATCGACCTACAAAGGTCAAACTTCGTATGTAAGGCTAGTTCATGACTAGTATATGATGTCTTAGATATGGGTGTGTTCATATGATGACCAACCAGAAAGCGTACCAGTTCCCTTAGTTACTCTATGGAGTTGTTATATTGACTGGTCTAGATTCTGATTGGTCATATGTTGCGCGCGTAATGACTAATCATAAGACTAGAATGTGATAAAATGTAGGTTGCTTCATTTTTAGCTTCCTAAATAATATCGTTCAATTTTCAGTGAACGACTAAAATTCGTTTGTTATTTGAATCATCAGCTGATTTGTGTTTTTATTTTACGAGTTACTCGAGTTAATTTACCACATTCATACTTGCTGATTGGTTGTTACACGCGTGACGTATGACTAATTAGAACATAGATCATTCATTATAAATACTCTATGTAAATAAATTCCCGGCAATATCCCATTAAAAACTCAGCTCCAGTAATGTGGTATGGCTGCTTACAATATTCAGAAACGGCGAAAACCAAATCGGGCACTGGTACAAAAATTTCTTGGGTCCTTTTTTCCGGCGCATTTTTCACTCCTCTCCCCTCAACATTTTTTTATACCTCACTTCATACTACAGAAAAACAAAATTGTACCTATATTTTATATTATTCATTGTCATCATTTCAGAAAATATTTAATAATGATAATAAACAACGCGTTCCTGTCTCAACCCATCAAATCAGTGTTCGCCAACTTTTATGCATTCCTGCTCTTCCACCTTGTCAAAAAAATTACCAAATATTGCCATTAAAACAAAAAAAAAATTAAACCCCGAAGAACCCAAATACGTTGATTTTTTTAATTAAAAAGAAATAATATGTTTAATCTCAAGGAAATTGTGGGTAAAAGAATAATCACTCATGCGCTACTTTCTTCACCAAAAAAAAAAAATAATAATAATAATAATAATAAATAAATAAAAATATTAATAATAATGTATCGCCTTTTCACCTTCTAAACGTTTTAGTGATAGATAAAACTAAATAACTAACTAACCAACTAAATAAATAAATAAATGAATAAGCAAAAAATAATAATGCATTATTTTTCAATTTTCAGATATTCTACGACCTGGTCAGGCAAATTAATAAAAAAAGTCCGGAAAAGAAACAAAAACAAAAAAAGAAATCTACGTGCTGTTTGTTGTAAATGTTGAATTTTTTTTTTCTTTTTTGATATTATTTATCGTTGTGACAATTTAATACTTCGGAAGTACTTGTAGCTGGTTCTCTATTTATATGTATATGTATTTTTTTCCTCCTCTTCTCTCCTCAGTTATCTTATTTATATATGTAATACTGTAATTTCTATACAATGTGAATATTTGTACGTTTATTTCTCTATTGTATTTTTTAATTTTTTTTTCTTTATTTTCGGTTTTTTATTGTCTCCTTTTTGTTCTTAATGGAGGCGAACCTATCGCTACCTATTACCTATCTTCCGTGTATTTTTAAATGTTTCGAGTGTTCTCGTAGCACGCGTATATACGTTTTATTATATTGTCACAGCGTCTTTTATTTTACATATCCGTTATAGATAAATACGTTTGAAAGGAAAACGTCCCTGTTACAAAGTATACCATTTAGATCACAGATATACGATATCAGCGCGATTTTATTATATTACATTTAAAATTAGTTCTTTAAAAAAAAATAATGAGTTCTTAGTATCTCATCGAAAAAAGGAAAAAGTTAAGGGTGAGAAAAATTCGAGAAAAATATGTTATTCGAAAAAATTATATGTCAATTATGTTGTAAGCACCGTAATGTTTTAGGCGCACGTTTTATTTATTTTTCGCTCTTTTTATGATTTTTTCTGTTCGTAGGAAACCACACGTTGTGCTCATGTATTAAGATAGTTTAAAAATTATATAACACGATTTCACAGGTTTTATGTCTGCCTTCTGCATTACTTTCGTCTTTTTTTTTCCTACATTTTTTCCTCATATTTTTCTCTTATTAATATTGTAATTGTTGTATAAAAATTTTTAATTGTAATAATTTATTTCGCCTATGCAATTAGATCGCTATTTACACCATTCACCGATTTTTTTTCTCTTTTTTTTTCGCGTTATTTTCTTATTTCTTTATGTTTTCTATAAGTTTCTCGTGGTGTTTGAATTTTTCGCGTAATATTTGGTTGGCGGCGTTGTCTTCCAACATCAAATCTCTCTTTCGAATTTACTCTTATTTAATATGTTTTTATATCTTTTTACCATAAAAAAAAATTCTCGGTTTTTTTTATTTAATTGAAATTTTATCAACACCAATATTAATTTTGTATACGGTTTAATTCTCTCGGTGCATATTTAGCTTGTTATCCCTATTATTATATTAGCTGTTATTATGCATAAAGAATGTAGAAAATATATCGGGGGAAAAAGAAGAAAAATAAGCACTTCTTTATATACGTTACTCGAAGTTTATATTAAATGTATTTTATTTGTAATTTTATTACATATACCTATAGAATCTTTTTTTTTGTATGTATATTTATTCGAAACTGGGGGAAAAATATTCGCGTTGAAATAAAATTCGAAAAAAAAAATAATGAAGCGGGATGGTGTTCAGAATGAAGGCAATATTGTTAGCTCGTTATGTAGTTGAACTTTTCGTTTGTTATGTTTCCCGTTAGTTCAGGTAACTTTTACTTAATACTTATTAACGCAATAGGTAGACCGCGAGGTTTTTATACCGATGCAAAAATTATATGATTTAATTTGTGTTCATATAAATACGAAGTACTAGGAGGCGTGAAATAACGTTACCTATTTATTTGTTAATTGTTATTCGATGTTATGGCAAAAAAGGATATACGTGAAGGAAACGAATTCGGGAGAGCGATTAAGAAGAAAAATAGTCGGTCGAACATGGGCGAGTGTTTTTCCAACTAACACGCGAAAACGAAAACGTAGGTCGAACCGCAATACGGCGTTAAATTAACGCGATAGACGGAGAAAGTTGATGTGGAATGGTTGATCTTGGGGCTTTAAAAGCTTTCGCCGAAGTTTATGATACACGAACGCGGAGCGGCTTTCGCATTAAAATTTGATTGATAAGATGGAAATTTTTAGTCGAAGGTTTAAACGTTTTGAAGTTGGCAAAGCGCACTGATTGGTAGCGTGTGGCGTATTCCGAACGACATCGTAGAAATATACGAGAATTTACAGATGGAGGGGCGGGGTGTGGATTAATTTTAGACGAGTTGGAAAGGCGAATTTTTCAGTTTCTGGTCTGGTAAATCTTCGATCTAATTTCTCCATCATTATCGTGTAATTTCTTCAATTATTTAATGAATTATGTGAACTTCGATGAAAATTATTTTTCAACTAAAATATCTCTTGAAAGAATTTTTAAATTCGTTGCAACTTCTGAATTCATAATATTAATTTGCTATTCTCAGTTGGATTCCGATATTCGAATTCTCTCTTACTTGTCTTCTTTTTGCATGATGAATATTCAACCAATTCGATATACTGTTTTTTCTTCACAATATGGCAATAATATTGCTTACTCGTACACTTATAGTTACGCTTACGATATTTATAGACAAAATCGCGTTAGTTAATTGGATAAACGATTAATTCGAAGTGAAAAAAATCCATTTTAAAGATCGAAGAAAGCATCACTGGAAGGTTTAGACTCGCTGTTGTATTGGTTGAAATTCTAGCTCAACTCATTCAGCGTATTGTCGATTACATAAACGTTAGATATTAATTGGCTAAAAAAATCATATTGTGTCGATGATGGGTTTAAGTGTTACCGTGAGGTAGGGGTGGTTTTTTTTTGGTACAACTTAAAAATTATCGGTTAAAGGTATAGTGCCCTAAATGTGATAATTATGTCGATGTAACGAACGTGTTCTACATGATAAATATATAATTTACGTTCCGCATCACTATACGATGAGAAAGCATATGTACAATTGTACGCAATATTAAATTAATATCTGAGATGGTGTGAATTTATAAATGTTGGTTTGTAGCTTGCTTCTTTTTAAAATGTATCGACGTCTTAGAGCAGTAGAGAAATTGGTTTTGTGTCGTACTTTTAAAAAGTGGCGAGTCGGAATTTCTCAAATGTTAATTTAAATTTTAAAAGTTATTTATGTACGTGTATGTAATAGTATAACTTAGTTGTATTATGTATAATAAAAATTCAATTTTTCTTGTTTTGTGTGTTTTTCTTTTTGTTTTTTTTTTTTTTTTTTTGGAATGGTTGGAACTCGAATTCAATAAAAAAATGAAGAGTGAAATCCCATATACTTAGTTACGAGGTAACGATACTGCTGGGTTTCCTGAAACCAATAGTACTTCCATGTATCCAAGTAGCACTTAACCACTACCTATGCCATTACACCTAGCAATGTAATTAGGAAAATGAATTGTTGAAATGGATTAATCGAAAGAATTAAAATTTTATCAAGCTTCTCAATACCGAAGGGAACTTAACAAGAATACGTTAAGTTCACATGTGAACTTGAAGTTCAGTTCGTGAGCTTGAATGTTTCTATAGAACTTGAACTTAGAATTCATCGAAATGAAAATGAGCTGAACTTAACTTTTTTTCAAATGAACTTGCGAACTGAAGTGAATTCCAGTTTTTAACTAAGCCTATTTTGAACTTTAGTTCATTTTGTTTAAATTTCACATTCGACTTCCACTCAAATTTTTTTTCTAACTCTTGTTATCTTTCACTAAAGACGTCATCATTTGTACAGATTTCAGCTCTCAAAAATGAATTTAGAAAGAGTTGGTGACAGTAATGAAAACTGTGAATGAATGATTGGTTCAGTTCAAGTTCATGATGTTTGAACATAACGATAAATATTTTTCTGAACTTCATTTTCTTTCCCAAGCGAACTTGAGCTTGAACTGAACTTTGGCGAATAATCTGAAAATTAAGAGGAAAAATAGGCATTTTTATTTTAAAATAAATGCATATTCTCATTTTAAAAACTTTTCTACCGAATGTGTGTCCGTACTCAAAAAGAGCACAAAATCTTTGCAAAATATTATTCTGGATAAAAAAAGAGCTAATATGTTCAGGACTTGTTTGTATTATTTTAACTGTTTCAAGTCTAATTAATTTTAAAAAATAAATAGAAAGAGAGTTAGAACATGTATTTAGTATCTTGTGGTGCCGTTGTATATTTTGAACTATGAGGCGCCCAGCCATATGCCGGGCACCACAAGGAAAGTGTCTTTTGAGGATTCCATATCGGGCACCACAAGATATATATACCATAAATTTCAGTATTTATAAGGGGTTTAATTTTTAATATATAAATATAGTCATTGTGGTACCCACCCCTAAAACTTCAGCTGTGGACTCAGGGGGGTGAGAAGATCATTTTCTGATACTTTTTAGCTTAAAAACCTTGTGGCGCCCAATTTAGGCACCACAATGACTTCATATGCCTAAAACGGGCACCACTATGACTAAAATTATATCTATAATTATACATATAATATTATAAATTAGTCTATTGGGAAATTCTGAACAAATGTAGGTTTAAAAGAATTCTTTCAATATGTAAAATGACTACGAGGCAAATTGCTGCTCTGTCCTTTTTTTTTTTTTTTTTTTTTTTTATCATTATTGGCATATTTGCGTATCAAATGAATGATGAAATCAATCTTTTGGGAAAACCTGTATCACTAACCAACTTTTTTAGACATTTTATTAATATATTACATCTATATCTATATTTTGTAAGGTTGTTGTGGAGCCTTCGATACGTACCACGTACACAGACTATAAATTTCTTTTCTTTTTGTTTTTAAATTTAATCACGCGTGCTATAATTTTTTCGGGTGAGACGAAACGTGAGCATTGACTTTATTACTTCAAAAAGATATATATAATATATTAGATTCAATTTGATAAAAAAAAAAAAAAACTTGCATCAAATTTGATATAAAATTTGTCTCTCTCTAATCATATCAAATTTGATGAAGTTAGATAATATTATATCCAATTGAATGAAATTTAATTTTTTTTTTAAATCCCCTACATTTATTATTAAAAATGATGAGTTCAAATATATGTCGAAATATGAATACTGCTGTATTAAAAAGTCAAAATTGTTGGGAGAAAAAATTTTTGGAAGAAAAAAAAATCAGAGCGAGACAGGGCTCGAACCTCCACCTTCAGCTTCCCAGCATATGCATGTGATTATGAAGTTATTCGATAAACGTAACACATAATTATTTCAACTGTACCTTAGATGTTGGATTCTACTGACCAAGCACATCATACACGAACAAGAATAGTTAATTTTAGCAAAGCTTTTAGAATTTTTAGTCATTAGTCCATTGCTGATTTTGTAATTTTTGGTTTCCAGGTAGCCCATCATATTTTAAATTATTCATAGCTAGCTTTGAGCTTTTAACCAGCAAATCGGGTTTGATTTTACCATTAGTTAACTTTTAATTACTTAATAGCTCAAGATTGAAATGAATTATTAAAATTTTTAGCTCGTGTGATTTTCGACCTAACTACAAATTGCTTTTCTCGAAAACAAAACTTTAGATGATGTTGCGCGAAAAATAACGACTTCATCATAAAAAATACAGTCATTCAGAATGCGATGTAAATTGCTGAGTCATCTGTTGTCATTGCAATAAAAAAAATTTAAACCTACATCACATTCTTTCACGATTAAACTCGTATAGGTAAATGGAAATCATTTTTATTTTTTTTATAAAAAATAAAAATTTAACAAAACCTTCCTCCAGATTCTTTGTGCACCCTATCGGTGCAGCTGAAAACTACAGATTCAAAATCGGCGCCAAAATCTCCACCAATGACGTGATTTTTCGGTATACCATCGTTTGTAGAAATCTATACAATGTCGAGACCCGGAATCGCCATCATCTGTGTTTTACTACGCGCTTCCCCCACCATGTACAGTTAATTTGTAATTAGATTAGGGTTAGGGGCTAGGGCAAATTGATCGTATTTATGACCCTATTAATCCGTCTAATTCACTTTAGCTGTGATTTCTTGTACGCAATAAAAAGCTTTGTTGTTTGTTTTGATTTTATTAGTCGTACTGGTAATAATTAAGTTCCGGTGGTTGAACTCGTCACGAGCTCATACAGATGTGTATTAACGTTTCGTCTATGAAGGAAGAAAAATGCGGAGAAGTTTGATTATCGGCGGAGTGTTCTTTTTATTTGTCGCGATGTAATGCCGCTTTATTAATTCCAGTGGCCGCCGTTCGCTCTGTGGAAGGTTGTATTTTGGTTCGAGTGTTTTGGTCGTAAACAAACGAGCCTCTATAATGTGTTTGTTTTATTTATTTCTGTTGGTAGAATGAGCGTTGTGATTATGTATTCGAAACGCTGAATATATTTGTCGTTCATTGAGTCAGAATCGGTATGCCATGAATAGTATAGTTATACGCTGCGTGTACATTTCAGTGATATCGGTTTGCGTTACTCAGGTTCACTCGAATTGGATGTAAGTGAGATTTTATTTTGTGTTTTTTTGCTGCGTGGTCAAGAGAATAAGGAGGGATTTTCGGAAGGAAATGTTCATGTGGTGGAAGTGGGAGATTTAAAAGGGGGCCAGATCCCAATTTTCGTGAGGTGAAATGGGTTAGGATAGATTAAGTACTCTTATATCCTATACTAACCATGAGGAAGCACGATTAATCATCAAAATTACCAACATGAAAAATCCCAAACTCTAACTCGACTTTAGGAGCAACCAGAGCAAGAAATAAGAGTATAATCTCAATCTGGCCTCTATGAACTTTTCTAGAAAATTAACTCAGCTTCGGAAACAATTTGATGTGTGAGCAAACATTGACTCTCGTTGAAAAAAAAGAAAATGAAGTAAAAAAAAAATACGATCAGTTGGTTAGTTTAAAATCCATGAAGAAATTTATGAATGGATCAAGGAAAAAGATATAACAAAAATCCTAACATAAAATTCAGAAATAAAATTTGTAAAAAAAAATTACGTAGGACTGCGAGGGGGACAAAATGTGATTAACTGGGACAATGATATGATATAACAAGTATGAGCGATGGAAATTGGACATATAAATTATTTTTGGAACAAACAACAAATGTAGAAAAATAAATGGGTGAGCCATTTCTGATTTTCTATTGACTTAACTTCAGTTTTTCACATGAACTTGAACTGAACTTTGGTTTTACAAATTTTATACTTGAACTGAACTTTCATTTTCCTCTCGAACTTGAACTTAACTCCGAGATGAACGCCGGAACTTGAACTTAACTCGAGATGAACGACGGAACTTGAACTTAACTTTTTTTTGAAAATGATCCAAACTAAACAGTTTCAAGAACTTGACACATTCCTGAACAGATACAATGTACATCTACCCCCATAATGATATGTGAGTGTTAACAGACTAGCTCAGTTGGATACAGATGAGAAAGCCTTTGCCCTGAAACAAAACTAAACAGCGAAAAAAATATTAACCCACACTCAAATGCCCATACAGGTACTTGGGCTGGTAGGAGTCGCGCCACCCCTTCAGCAACAACAAGGCGAACCCGGAACATCTCTAGAAGATCCCGCTCTGCTCAAAGCGAACGCTATATGCGGCGCTTTGACTAGCTTATCACCCGAACAAGTGGAAGTATGTATGAAGCACCCGAGCGTCATCTACTCGGTCGCCAGTGGCGCCCACAAAGGCATCCAAGAATGCCAGTACCAATTCCGAAACGAACGCTGGAACTGCACAACCAATGAAGACGATCAAGATGTATTCGGATACGTACTCAAGTCCGGTACGTCGAAACGATACCATTGGCTCTCGTGCCCGGTATAAAAATAACTAATTTCACTGACATTCGCAGGGAGTAAAGAGACGGCTTTCATCTACGCCGTCACCAGTGCCGGCGTCGTGCACGCTGTAACGCAGGGCTGCAGCGCCGGTGATCTGGCCGAATGCAGTTGCGACACTTCGACCCAAGGCAAAAGTACCCCCGAAGGTTGGAAATGGGGCGGATGCAGGTAAATATCTTAGAACTAAGTCGCCACCGCGATAACCGCTAATTCCCACGTGTACTGATTTTTCGCAGCGATAACATCGACTATGGTATCGAATTCGCGCGAAAATTCATCGACGCTCCGGAACAGCTGCAGCCGTTTAAAAAACACGATAATAAATTAAAGCACAGGATCCAAATGAATTTACATAACAATGAAGCAGGACGCGAAGTACCTAGCCCTATCATAAAATATACTAATTAGCCATTCGTTCCGTCTCATCTAACTCCTACCTTTTCTTTCCAGATCGTACAATCGTTAATGCGCATCCATTGCCGTTGCCACGGCGTATCTGGTTCGTGCGAGTTGAAAACCTGTTGGAGGACTATACCTCCGTTCAACGAAGTAGGGGATATTTTAAAAGATAAATATAACGACGCTGTAATGGTACGTATAGACCACTAATACCCGCATTATCTATACCGCAACCATATCAATCTATCCTTCCCCCTTTTTCAGTTACGACTGTCCAGAAAGTCGAGAAGTAAACGTAACAAAGTCAGGACTAAAAAGGAAATAAAAAAAAGCGACTTGGTGCATGTCAATAAATCGCCTAATTTCTGTAAACATAATCCCAAAAAAGGTATACCCGGTACCAAGAACAGAAAGTGTAATAAATCTTCCGATGGGCCGGATTCTTGTAACGTACTGTGTTGTGGTCGTGGTTATGATACTCAGGTATATATTACTCTGCTTTATTGAGCTCATGCACACACTCGAATGGTACGTAACCTCCGACGTTTGTTATTTTCAGGTTGTGAAAATTAAGGAAAAATGTCACTGTAAATTCGTCTGGTGTTGTTACGTGAAATGTAAGACATGCGAGAAAGAGTTATATGTGCATACATGTAAATAGAATGATTGCCTGTTACCATTTTGTGTTCTAAATCATGACATTTTATCGCACGGCATTGGAAGTGGAGTAATCTATTGGACCGCGAGTTTGCACAGTTCTGACGGTAAGACGAAAATTTGAGGAATGAAGCTGCGCACCAAAGTATACGTTTTATTTGTAATAAACTGTAATTTTTTCCTTCCCACCTTGTGTGTAATTTATAAATGTTTATTTATCGTGTAAAAAGCTTCCATGTCGTATCATATGAATCAATCTTTCATAGCGATGGAATTTCTGGATGAGCTTTACTTTACTAGAGCATGGTGGCCACTAAAACGAGAAATCGAAAAATCATGCTTTTTTGTACTTCTTCGAATATTAGCACCTAAACCAAATTTGTGCTCAGATCGAAAATAAATGGAAGCTTCTACATAATTATGCTAGACCAAGAGCTATGTATTTAAAAAATGATGGTAGTTAAGAAGGGGTGATCTTCGTTTACATTTTGATAAGAAGGTTTTGAACGAAGTTGCACATTTTAACAACGATTCACATATGAATTTGCATTGCGAAGTCAGATTATAAAGAACGATCTCAATCAATTTTAACAAAAATGTCCAATTTTAAGCCCGTTATTTCTTTGTGAATTTCCGATTTAACACTTTTTGGAACAAGACGAACGAACATAAGTATGGCTCAGATTTTTAATAAATAATTTTTATGTTGAGTAAATGTCACTTGAAGTTTGCCTGAAACCGTTCAGTTCAACTTTTCATAAATTACAAATAAAGGTATTACATTAGAATATTTCGATTGTCGCATCTTCATAAAGGATCAATAAATGAAATAAAACAAATCTGAATCAATTATATTCATTTTCCGCCAAGAAGCTTTTTTTATCAAAATGTAAACTAAGAGCACCGCCTTTAATATTGAGATCTTTCAGCGAAAGAGTCGGTACCTGGTAGTAAAACGATGAACTACTGAAAATGGGGATTTCAATTAATCGAAAACGTATGATAAAATTTCATTATTGGTAATGATTTAATAATTCTGGTACTGAACTGAATTATTTTAAATATAATTTATTGTTTTCTCTTCAATTGCAAAGATAAATTGAATTCCAGTGTTATTGTTACAAAAAAAATTGATTATTTCATGCAATTCACTAACGACAAGTGATATAACTGTCGCGAATATCATAAATACTAAGCGAAAGAATCTCATTTATTACCCAAAATGATAGATAAGTACTAAATTAGCCAAATTCAATTCATTCATTTCATTTATTTGATTTATTTTCAAATAATTCAAACATTTCACTGTGTGAGTCCACAACTGGCGGCTAAAATTCCCCGTTTTCAGAACTGATAACACCATTTACATATAAACACGACACTAGCGCGCCGCTGCTCTGGAGAGTCTCAATTACTGGAAGTTAAGTTCAAATTTAAAAGAAAAAAATGATGTTAAGTTTAGGCATGCTTAAAAAAGTAGGGTTCAGTTCAAGTTCACGTGATACATTGATGTTCAGTTCAAGTTCACATGAAACATAGAAATTCAGTTCAAGTGTAGTTGAAAAACTGAAATTCAATTCAAGTTCATGTGAAAGATTGAAGTTTACTTCAAGTATATTTGAAAAGCTGAAGTTCAGTTCGAAGCTCATCGGTAAACTTGAACTAAACTTCCACACGCTCGAAATTTGCTTCTAGCTCTTACGCAAATTCACTTAAGGGGCTGAAATTTGGGTACGATATTATAGTCTTTAACATTTGATAAATTGACTAAAGAAAGATAGAACTTGAAAAAAAAAATTTGGAAGAAAAACGAAAATGAAAACCGAAATGAACTAGAAGTCCATATTGTGAATGAAAGTTAAGTTCTTTTCTCAAGTTCATTTCAGGGAATATAAAAGTTCAGTTCGGTTCATTTCATTTTTATTTGAAAAAATTATAAGTTCCAGTTTGATTCAAAAAAAAAGAACTGAACGATTCAAGTTCACTAGTGAACATGACACATAATTTACCTGTTATAAGTAGAAAAACAAGAATGAATTTATCAAAGTAAAAAATGGACGACTTTTAATATACTTGACAAAATTATCTAAAATTTGAAACCGTCGAAAAATCATAAATCTTCCTTAATTTTAATGACTAATTTGTAATTTTGATAAAAAAAATTTTAAAAAATTTAGAAGATATTGCGATGAATTTTGGCCAAATTTTTAACTTTTTGTTTTTTTATAGGCCGGCAAAAAATTCAGTTTTTTTCTCATTTTTTGTATTTTCATGTTTTTGGTGGTCATCATGTAAAGAGCAAAAATTGTATTTTGTGTATAAATAACAAATCGATAATCAGAGACAGGAATTTTTTCCATTGCCTTACTTTTATTGCATGATTATGAGAATTCGCGTAAATACACGTGTAACTTCTATTTCGCATTTAGCTTTAATTCATCAGTATTTCGATAAATAAGTACGCCAGCAGTATTATTACATAAATTCCATATACGATTTGTATACGCCATTTTTATTTTATACTTTTTTACTCCACTTTAAGCCCTGTATTAAATACTCAATTTCTAAAAATACTTTACTTTAACCCTCCATTTGCCTGTGCTTTTTTTCTTTTGAAAAAAAAAAATAACTGCTGATTAAGCAATTTTTTATTACCATTACGTTTTAAGACTGGATGTAAGCAATGTAATAGCATAGTTAATTCGACATTGTATGTAACATTACGATATAGGTAATTTAAGATTTAAAATCAGCGTAATCTTGAAAAAAGGAAAGAAAACATCTCCTTTCTCGATGAAATGTATCTACTTACGAAACAATAATTATTATTCATAGTGACTAAAAAAAAATCCTATTTACTCTTCCTTAATTTTGTGTCTTTTATTTAGGAATTATTATTTTTTATTTTACCTTAGAAAAAAATTCAAGTTCTGATTTCACTTGAAATTGAGTGAAGTTCAGTGCACAGAAATAAAGAAGTGAAGAAAATTTATTCCAGCTCTTACAAATTCAACCAGTTGAAGTTACATTACATAAAAATCTAAATAACATAAGTACGGAATATTGACAAAATATTACGGATAATTTGACAGAATAAAAATGAATTGTCTAAAAATAACGTTCTAATTCATTTGAGAAAATTTTAAGTTCAGTTTTTAAAGAAAGACAAATTCCTGAGATATTCGGTCCACCTATGCTCTTTTGGTCGTATTCAGAAGCTAGAATATGTTTTTTGGCTCTCTTTTTTTTTTTAAATTTAACTCCTTAAGTTTACGAGGTTAAAATATTTTCTCTATCAACTGAACTAAATTTGAGATTTTCTCTAAATCAATTTGTATTGAATTTTTGTTTTTCATTTTTGCAAATGAACTAAACTATACACGAGTTTGTAAACTTGCTTCTCCGTGCATAATAATAACATTGAAAACATAGCCCCATTTAAATTTAGAAACGAAATAATTTTAGTTGAATGGTAATGATGAAGAAAAGAAGTATGTAAAATCTTTCTGAAGATGTTAAATTGAAAATACTTTCAAAATAGCTTTTTGTAAAACATCTTACGTTTGTTACAGATATTTTTTTTTTTTTTTTTTTACTAAAAAAAATCACATTCCAAAAATTGAAAATGATATATTTTATCTTTTTATTACTCAAGTATGTGTACTTATAGAACTTATGAAATCAGGTGATTTTTTCTCTCTTTTTCCGGATAGCGAGATGATATGATAGGTTACGCTGATTAAAATGTATTAGATTTTATTATAGCGTGAAAAACTTTCGTATTTTAAGATATTAATTTTAATGACTTGTTTCTGTAATATCGATAATTTTTGGCGAAGTAGTTGTGAGCTATCCTTGATGTCAGTGATTAGTTCATTCTAATTCTGAATTGTTATCATATTGATGAACAGAAAAACATCACTAGGTATAACATTATCCTTAATTCTTGCACTTTTTTAACATTTTTTTTTTTTTCAAAACTTCATACTACTAAAACATATCTAAGTAATGTACGAACTCCATTGCTGTCTCATTACATTTCAAAAAAACTGTTGTTGAACAACTTAATATTGTCCGTACCTAATATAATGTTTTCACCATTTCTCATCTTTATCGATGAATTATGCAATTTCAGGTTCATCAAGCCACATGTGTTAATTGTTTGAAAATATTCAGTTAGGTACCCAGTATTTTATGTATGTACTGTTATTAGAAATATAACAGCTAGTTTTAAAATGCCATAATATTATAAGAAATTTCTATATTACTTACCATATGATCATGATCGCCTCATCGCTTGATGATTTCAAATATTCAAGTTATCACCCTGCAGATACCTGTAAAAAAAATAATTTTCAAATACCGGCTCATAACTACTTCGATTCATACATTATCCCGGACAGTTCAACTGTCTCTTAAACCTCCTAAACCAAAAATATCTCCAAGTACTTGCCAACAGCATCTCTATTTTTACTAAAACTTTCTCATTTCCATTAGCTTTTAAAGCTTATATTAATTTTTAAACAATAGCCAATTTAAAAAGCAACTTGCTAATTTAAATGGAATAAAAATCGAGCAAAACAACAAACTGGAATAGGGACAGCGTATTATGTGGTGTTTTATGTTCCTCTTCGCAGTTACAAAAACTGCCTCTTAGTCTATGATCTCATTATTGATGAAAAGGTTATAATGTGTGATGGCTTTTTAACACAATTAACCAGTTCATAACGTATTAAGGCTAATATAGTGAGTGATGTACTAATTTAGGAAAAGGAAGTACAAATTTTGTAACGCCTAATTCAAACTTACGAATTTGTGTTTGTAACTTTTAGCCTATCGTATAATTTTTCTCGTATTATTAGGATTGTAATGAAAAAAAAAATGAATTTTTTAAATAAATTTTAATAACCGGTTGCGATTCTCATTCTTCCCAATATACTATGTTGTTAAAGGTTATGGCGTAATACATAGTACAAGACTTGTAAGTGTATAAAATCCATTATCTTCGCGAGTCTTCTCAAATCAGGTTGACGAATGAGAGGCTTAATTAATGGTGTCAATTAATCGGCGGAGTATTTACGGTGTTTTATTTTATTGAAAAATTCATCATCAAGGATAACGGCACAGACGCGAGTATTTAATCTTTTCTTAAATTCAACTTCATCGGTTTTAATGGTATCAATGCACTTAAGATTATACGTGCTCCAGTAGGTGAATTTTTTCAAGCTTATTGCAAATGAGCATAGATTATGGTATTGTTGAAGTGAAAATATTGTTGCGAAATTACCCGCCTGTTTTAGCCTCGATTGGAGAGATTACGGATTTTGTTTCGGTAAAATGACCTAATAGTGTATTGAGTAATAATGAAGATGTTTTACATCAGAACTTGACGTAGTTCTTTTTACGAATTCTACCGAAAAGTAATTAATGTCGCGTTTACAGAGGAATATAAACGAATTTAAATTGATTAGAGATAATAAATTTGAATAAAACATAATGTAAAAATTCTTTCGAGTGGAAATTGACTACGACTAAATGTATTAGTAACATAAGTTATAAATTATTCAGTTAATAAATAAACATTGTTTTTGTGTCATTCCAGTGTTTTGACCTCATGTCCTTAAATTTCGCTTGACTTTTTTTACAAGTCAGTCTTGCCTTTAAAGTAAAAAAAAAAAAAAACTATCATCGATTTTCCCTTAAATACTCGTTGAGGAGAAATACGACCTCGTTAATTTTTTATGCTTTCAGATTTTTATACGGGATCTATGAAACTTTTAAAAATCGCTTGTTGAGCTTTCTTTATCACAAGCTTAATTTCCACAACTCAAAAAATCATTTCTGCAAAACTTGAAGAAAATATTAATAAATAGTTAATTTTAATGTTTATCTTTTTGAAGATTTCTCAAATAGGTATACTGCACCCAAATTTTGAAAAAATTTCTTAAAATTGTGAAATAGGCATTTAACACATTGTTTTATAGGTATTTAAATACTTCGAGTCGAAATTAAATAATTTTCTATCCTTCTCAGTGGTGATATTGATAGTAGAAGTTTTTTCGTTTTTGAGCACATGGGAATATTTTTTCTAAAACTTCGAGTTTGGCCAAAATGATTCTTCTTCTTGTGAAGTTTAAACTTTTTACAATGTATGTTCAACTTTTGATTTTTAAAAGTTTCATGAAGTAAATAAGATTCTATTCTGATGCACTACAAAAGCGTGAAAACCATTAATTTCTACTCAATTATAAATTAAAATGCATCATTATCAAAGGTCAAAAAACCACATATAAGGTCTCTAAATAAATTATCATAAAAATCTTATCCAATTTTTACGTGTCCTTATAATACACATAAAGCCTTTTCAAATGTTTATTACTCTAGTAATGAACAATTTAATCAACTTTTCTACCTATTTTTCAATGGTAGTCGTAAAAAACATGCTGGTTTGTATTCTTTGCAGTTTTACAACTCTTTCAAATTATTCATATAACAAAAGGATTGTAATAAAACCTTGGAAAATTTCAACCTTTTATTCAATAGGGTGTCATAAAACATGCTGGTTTGTATTCTTTGCAGTTTTACAACTCTTTCAAATTATTCATATAACAAAAGGATTGTAATAAAACCTTGGAAAATTTCAACCTTTTATTCAATAGGGTGTCATAAAACATGCTGGTTTGTATTCTTTGCAGTTTTACAACTCTTTCAAATTATTCATATAACAAAAGGATTGTAATAAAACCTTGGAAAATTTCAACCTTTTATTCAATAGGGTGTCATAAAACATGCTGGTTTGTATTCTTTGTAGTTTTATAGCGCTTCCAAATTATTCATGTAACAAAAGGATAATAAAACCTTGGAAAATTTCAACCTTTTATTCAGTAGGGTGTCATAAAACATGCTGTTTGTATTCTTTGCAGTTTTACAACTCTTCCAAATTATTCATTTAATATAGAAATTTTCAGTTTTTATTTTTTATTCTTAATATGGAGTCATAAAACTTTGTAATCATAATGTTTTTTTTCCTCCCACTTTTACTTTTTTCCATTTTCGACTTTTCGCATACAACTTTAGAGATTTTTTGGCCTTATAATTTATTATATCGCCGTACCTATTTCATCAAGCATCAATCATTCCTATATTTTTTCCAGTCTTGAAATTGTTGTTATCATAGATTTTAAAATAATTATCATCCTGTTTTCAATAATGTGCTAAGCACCCATCAAAAATAAAAATAAAAAGTTCAAATTACTTGAATTCTTCTGCCATACTTAATATATCTCACCTAGTGATAACGATTGTTTAAATACACCTCAGGCTTTAACGAAAACTCTCTTCAATATATCAACAATATAAACTAGGAAATCTTTGCTTTTTAAAAAAATAAGGTAAATAATCTAGGTCTCCGATGCAACGCCAACTCAATAGATGACACAATAACATACTTCCAATGATGTCTCATGCACATTAAAAAATTCTCGATACTGTGATTCTTGTAATGTGAGAATTTACCGGATTTGGGAGCCGCCTTAGATTTGAAATATTTGAAAAAAATATATTATATAAGAATTATAAATTTTTTACGTAAGTTTTCGTTATACTAATGCAAGACGAAGAGGGAACGAGTCACTTTCGCTAGTACAGATACAGAATATTATTGTGTTGTCCTTTTTATGAAGGTCGTCAGAGCTCGATGAATTTAACCGATGACGCCGTACTTTGTGATGGCGCTTTCGGTGAATACTTTCACTATGTGTGAAAGAAAATGTACTTATTTGACAAACGTATAGGATTTGTGATCTCATTAGACATCTGATTCAATTAAAATTTCCCTTAAAAGCTCAATGAAAGGTGAGAGAAAAGGTAATCACGTAATCACACGGTTATAAAGGCTTCGTTTTTTTCACTTGCAAAAATTCTAATTGCTGAATTTGGTAAGAAAACTATCCACCTTCTCCCAAAGACTTTACATTAAAAAAAAAACTTATTATATATTGAAAGAAATGCAAACACGACATCAACGACTTTCACCTTCCTCACATGAGCTTGATTAGAATTTTAGCGACTTGGAGAATCTAAGTACCTAACCAACATTGGACATTATGCGCATAATTACGAGTTCAACTCGGGCGAAAAAAAATCCTCTTAAGTGAGAGTATCCACGTTGGGAGTACGATTTAACAAAATCCAATAGAGAAGCCAATGCCAGTTCACACGTCTGGGGGATTCAGGTTTGGGAACGAGTTAACGCGTACGAGCCACGCCGCCGCGACATGGAAGAGTAAAGGGAAGCATATTTTATTGTGTTCTAAAGGTTGTTATAGGGATTAAGATGGTACAGAAAAAGTAAACTGGAGGTGTTCGAAATGTGGAATGGCAAATTGCATCTTTCGTTCGATTGATAACGTGATTTCTGCTCTGCTCGTGGTTATGATAATGCGCGCCTGCTACCGACGCTGATGCCCGTTTGTGCATGTAACCAACGAGTTCGCTATATTTTGTGATCTTAAGATTAACGATAATTATGATCGCGTAATTGTATCGTTTATTAGTGAATGAATTTTTGTTGTTAGAGTGTCGCATGTCAAGAGTGTATTTTACAGGTAAGCGAGGATCGAGATTTATTTCACCTATATTTATTTTAATATGATTTTTTTGATTATTTTTTAATAATAATTATATAAACCGGCGAGGATCGCGATTGTGATGTAAGATGTTATTTTATGTTATGTTACGTTATCACAATTTATGACTTTTTACCAAAATACAATTGACACAAATTCAATTCAGAAATTTAATTAAATTTTTCCTTCAGTGTTTAGGTCTCAACAAAGGCTAGTATAAAACTAAAGGTATTTTTGGACTGATGAAATACCCCAGTTTTTAGCTCAACAATCTAAAGGCAAAGAAGCATTCTTGAAATTTTCCAAGATTCATTTCAGTTGGTGAATTCTAGACTATAAGTTCTGGAATTTACTCAGTAGGATATCTATAGACTCGACTTTGTATTCAAGGAACTACTTTCATAGACTGTAGAAATTTGAAAAAAAAAATGCAAAAATGAATTTTATTGAAAATAACTACGTAGTATATCTTAATACTTGTATAGTTTTAAAAAATCATAATTCATTCCGGTGTACGCTTAAAAATAGATTTTTTTGGGGGGGAGTGCTAAAGCCAGTAAGCCCCACGCTTGAGTGCGCTAATATACCGGAGTTATTCATAATCCTTTGACAATAATATGTTAGCATTCAATTTATTGTTGAAAAAGGCAATTTGGTTCCCTTGTCATCAAAGCATTGAGAACAGAAAGCTTTCGATCAATTGGTGTCGGAGTTCAATAAAAGAAAATTCCTCACTAAAGAATCACCGGCCTAAAATCAAAAAAATACTTGAAATCAATTCATCAATTGACTAAATGCACTAAAGATGTCCTTGAGATCACAAGAAGATTTCCCACTCACTCGTTTATTGGAACCACGTGTCTCTACACAACATCTGTACTAAGAAACGAAGCTTTTTATTAAATCACCAACGATTCATTTTTACCATTGAGTAACATCACCTAATTCACTAGCGCCCAGTGTTACTCATTAACATGCCATTTCTCGAATCCATCATGTTCATCGAGCACTTACATACGAATAAAAGGTTGGCACTCGTTGGGCCATAAATCATAACCCATCAAATAACCACAATCCACATGTCCGTGATTAATTCAAATACTACAAGGGGTGTCGCCACCATGAGGATAAAGTAGGTCATTAGAATTACGATCGGAATTGTACAACATCCTCATACCTCATAGATAAACAACCAGCAAAAACTGACTGAAGTGCTTAATGCAATGCACAGGTGCAAGAATTGCATATGTACAATGTAAGATAACAAGCTTGGTCATGTAATTGACCATAAAACATAAACACCTTTAGACAAGTTGATGCAGATCGTTATGGGTATCGTTATATGAGCATCATTATGTGTGTAGATACTCACCAGATTTCTCAAACTTACCTCCAGTTTTCAACTAGTCATTACAACTAGCAGTTCAGCGAACAGATACGATTACAAAACATTCAGTGGTCAGCGATTTAATCCCAAAATTCTTATTTCGCAATACAGCACCGCTACGAAGTACAATTGAAGTTAGGACAGGAATGATTTTAAGCTCGCTAAAAAGTGTTTTTGCTTTTTGTTTCATGAATCGATAATTTTTTAATATAGATGAAAAAAAAATACGAATTTCTAAGGAAAATTAAAACAAAGTCCATCGTTTCCAAAATTTTTTTATTTTTTCATTTTTGAAGGATTTTTCATTTAAGAAGACATTTTTATATTTTCAATTTTTTTTTATTTTCAATCCTTTTGGATTTTCTAACAATGTTTCCCCATCGAAATTCCAGAATGTCTGAATCTTTCTATAAATTCAACATCCGCGACAATTTGCTGCTCTGGTTCTTCTATCTCGTCAACCCAACTAGGTATTATCTCACTCGATGGAATATTCATGAATCAGATTCCTGACCCATATCGCAGATGCGAAAATAACAACCCGAAACGATTAATCACATTAACACGACAGATTTTTCTTTAACCACAAAGTCGCGTCACGTGGTTTGTGGTATAATCGAAATGCTCGTAGCGATCATCGTTATAGTTCCAAGTCTTTATTGCATAAAAAACTTCGCAGATTCGAAGAATAACGTGTACGAAAATGTTATAGTTACGTAATACGATTGTAATCGCCGCCGCTTCCATTTAAAACAATATCTTGGCCACTATGATCAATATAATATGCACCTATAATGCCATTAGCATGTGTATTAGAATACCTACGGTACTGGAAAAGTACTCAGAGCAAGTTTTACGCAAGGGCTAAATCGTGTATTCGGTCTGTGGGTTTGATTAGTTCTCATGTAGGGATCTAGATTGGGTAATTTAGATCACTCCAAGGATTATAGAAGGTCTTCGGTGATTGCACGAGTCACAAATTCGAAACTTTCAACTTACCATCTTGTACACAAGACACCTGAATCATTCAATGCTTATGGCCATCATGGACCAATGAAGGGATTTTCCTAGTGCATAATGACAGTCAACTGATCTCCTGCAGAGACCTGTTACAATGTACTTTATTCCAAACGATTTTTACATAGCTATTTTCGAAGAATATATCTGAGGATGCTCCTAACATCATATATGACATAGATGGTGTGAAGAACTAACTGGCACTCCACGTCTCAAGTGACCCATATGCACTTGGCACCGTCATCAATCAAATTAATGCTAATCTTGACCAATTACATAGCACATGTGACCAACCAAAATCAAATTAAAGATGCATTTGTCAATGCTACTATGTTGTATTGTGATTCAACACAGACATCAAACGATCGGTAAAATTTGGCGTGACGTGAAATTCGTGTAAGCTAATTGTACCTCTGTACCAATATAAAATTTAATTACCGCCCTAATGAAGTATTTATATGCGCCGTTTGATATAGTTAGCTACGAAATATGTTATAATGTTGTAACCGCACGACTCTAGTGACGCTAGCCAGTCCAGTTATAAGTGGTCGTCCTCCGCGGAATTCTCATAATGAATCATTAAATTAAACATCGCGGATTGCGTATTACCCGCCCTCTGCTCGTGCTTACACCCGTGTAAAAACTTTCACCCACTAAGCGGTTCTATTGGTTTCTAAATTGATGGCTCAAATAACCCATCCGCGTATCGACTCTGTACTAAAAATACCAAGGTTTTTATTACCGTCCAAATAAAAAAAAGATTCGATGAAATATTGTGTAATTGTATAACGAGCCAAAATTCAAATCTAACCTACTTGATGACTTAACGCGAACAATGCATCAAAGTCTCGTTCGTACTTCCGAACGGAAAAGAAACATGTGTTATAGCCGAAAGAAGTACATTGCACGCGTATATTACGGCCACTATACACGCGGATGTATTGTGTCCATCCTTCTAGCAGGAAGATTGTATGTTGATTTGGTAACTGGGGAAAGTACCTATACGTGGTATTCGGTTTTAGACGGCGTCGTCGCACGCTACCGCTGCTCAACTCCATTGCAATACGACGCGCATAACCGGTTGCAGCAGAGTGCGTCGCGTACGCATCTAACAAGTTATTCGAACGTATTCGAGCAAAGTTGCGCGCTTTTTTCGACAACCGGTTGATACCGATTAACCTGCGCGTTTGTCAAATGCCGAACTGTATAAACATTTTCGCGAACTGGTGTTTCGTTCGGGGTGATATGATTCGCGATAGTTGAATCCTTTTTGTTATTTAGGATTGCGATAATTTTGGTAAATATTAAATCCTTCTTTAAACTTATGTTAAGCCATAACGATACCTCAGTCATTATTATTATTCAATAGATTTTTCTGCGGTAACGTATAGAAATTTAAATCAATTATGTCACCGAAAATTAACTCGATGATGGATTCGTTGTAAATAACTTCCGTTTACGAATACTCACCAATTTGTACGCCTTTACAGCGGCCTAATGACTTTGTGGGTTTTATTGCGGTATTCGTTTTGTCTCCTCATTAAAAGAGAAAGTAATGATATAAAACCCCGTAGGCAATGGTTTAGTAGGTGTTGAAACAATAGCCGCGATTTTTTTGGCAATATCATTTCAAGGGATTGCGGCAGCCATTGAACTTCTCAGCTCTATATCACATGAGCTCAAATGCATTTATTGAATTAATTGAATTATAAGAAATTAGCATGTTTTCTTTGGAGTAACTAAATCGTTTGAGCATTTGAGGCGACGAGATGATATTTTCTCTATCGCATGGTTTATCGAAAATGTATGACACTTCCTTCAGGGGCCTATTCAACTCCATCGAATAAGTTCGAAGGGGAATAACCTTGAAAACTAAACTTAAAATCTGTTTGGTGGTAGTTGAAGAAGACTCCGTTCATCTTCTCATAGTTGGAACACCTACTCATGCAAATAGGCTTCATGCTTTTGGTCAGCAATATCCAGCTGACCAGCTGGTCAATTCTCCACAAAGTGGAGACATCATGTAAAAATGTATTCTGCATCCTTCTGAGGATGTCCATAGAAGGGCGACACCGCAGACTCTAAAGGAAAGCACTGAAGCACACCACTAATGACTAGTCTGAGAAGGAAGCCCAAGTCTAGCCTAATATTTTTAACATCTGGAAAAAGATGCAGAAGCATCTTCGTCCAGGTTTCACGTTGGGATTCCGTTTACATAGACTGCCTCGATCTTCTACCTATCTATACTCATCACAATACATCACTTTGATTTCTTTAACACAATTTTGTTGTGTGATGAACGCATCAATTGAATTTTATGGGCACGTTGAATCATTGGCATCATAAGGGACTTCTATAATGGAATGTTCATTTTCTTTTCATAATTCTCAACTCCTTATAAGAAAGAACATAGCAATGCCTTGGACTAGATCAATTTATATTTAGGCCATTTATGTTTACCTACCTGTTCTCCTTTCATCAGATCGTTTTGTTCCTCAAACAAAATTTTGTTTATGACTAATACATTAATTGAATTTTATGGGCGCGCTAACAGTTCCAAAGAGGAATGATGTAATCACCGACATTCTCCAAAAGTGAAGTTATTTAGACCATAAAATACATGTTAGCATTAAGCTCATGGGACAATTATTTACCCGAAGTACCATATTTAGAGTACTCGAACGAAAGTAAACACTATAACCCGAATCAACATTCCTGAACGGTTCGACCGAAAGAAATTTCGATTACGAAAACGCATACTTCGGCAACTGCCGCATTCGACGACTAGTATATACGAATTTGTATTTCTTTTCCGCAGATCTGTAATAAAATGCGCAATAATTTATCTCACAAAAGCACGTGTAGGCCATCGTGGAAACAATGCGCTTTACTACTGATATTACTGTCACACGCGGTATTCGGATCACCAGTCGTGCCGCCCGCGTCCTCTGTACCAACTTTAGAACCAGTTTCACAGACTTACACCTTAGCGGATAGTAATCTAAAAGTAAGTGAAGAACAATATCAACGATTTAATTGATCCCCGCGCTTAAATTGATTTTGGTTGTTTAGGCATCTTTGGAAGAAGATGTATTTGGACCTACGTTAGAAGAACGAGGTAATCGTCAAAAAAGACTTTTATACGAAGCGCTCAAGAAAGCCAAACAAGCCAAACTTCTAACTTTAGGAGCCGCCAGTGCCAATGCCGCTAAATCAGTAGGAAAGTCAATATTTAAAACCATAGCTACGTTAGGAATTAAAGCTGTTATATTCAATTTCTTGTATCAGGTAAGCTGTTCCGATATTTATGACTAGATTATATAGTATAATATTGAAGTATACCGCTCTATTTAACTAACGTTAACGAGTGAACTCGAAACTGGAGTGGTATCGATAACGAGGTATGAAAATGTTAATTTGAGTAAACGCTATACTTCTGTTATGTAACGAGTTTTTATGATTTTTATACGCTCCAGTCGTATATATGTATATACGATTACGTCGTCGTAATTAGTCCGTCTCTTTAGATCAAATTCGCACGATATATTCATTTTAGTGTATCTCTTAGAAAGATGTCAGCGTCGGAAAAATTTGTTTACAGGAAGTACGACGATTACTTCATTAAGACTTTTTAGGAAGTACACGTTCGCTTTCTTCGCATAAATGTATTTTATTTACAGATCTGGTGATGCGATATGTTCCTTGTCATATATCCTTTATGTTCTCTTATTCACGATTGTGTTATGAAATAAAATTTTATCTTTAAATATAATTAAATATTCCAGTCAGTTTAGTTTTCAAATATTTCTGTTTCAAGTCTTAGAACAACATGTATCCTAGATCTCATTTTTTTTTATTTTTTTTTTTTAAAGGAAAGTTAGTACTTTTATGGGAATTTGAAATATTGAAGGTGATAATTGAAAATTACTAAAAAATTGACTGAAAAAATTTCGAGAATGCTAGTTATGAATTTGAGTTTATTTTTTATCATTTACAGATCTTCATGTAGGTATTACTTCATTTTGTAAACAAAATCAAAGTTCCTGTTTTCACAAAGTTTTGAAGATATAGCAATCATAAGAAAACTGCAAAAAGCTAAAGCAAAAATCTCTTAGATTCTGGCTGCGAGTTTCAGATGATTTATCATACTAGATGATTTTTTACATACAAGAGTTTCATGCTTTGGCATACTTTCTAGGTCTTGATTATTTTTGTGAATCAATTTTTTTTCCAATAAAATCAAACGTCTAGTTTTCACAAATCCTCCTAAGCATAGAGAGAGTGTAAAAACTGTAAAAAGCTTGACTTACAGTTCTTAAAGACCCATGTCGTGAGTTTCAGATTATTTTGGCCACCATATAATTGTCAAAATATCTACTAGAGTTTTATGTTCCAACATTATTTCCAGGTCGCAGCTCTTTTTTTGAATCCTTTTTTTTTTCTACAAAACAGAAAGTACAGGTTTCACAAAGTCTCTTAAATATAGAGATACACGTACTATGAAAATTGTGAGAAGCTTGACCAAAATTTTCAAGGACCCAGGTTGAGAGTTTCAGAATGATCATTTTGGCCACCATATGATTTTTCAGTTAGTATAAAATTATGGAACCCATGACCAAAAAGGTTTCAAGGAACTAGACTGTTAGTTTCAAATCATTTAGGCGGCTATATGACTTCATATGTATTTAAATTTCATGCGCTGACATACTTTCTAGATCTCAGTTTTTGTCTAATATTGATTTTTTTTTTTTTAACGAATAAAACTCTACCAATAAATTTTTAACAAACCAGGTTGTGCGCTTCAGGTCATTTAGGTGCCCATATATGATTTTCCATACATTTGAGTTTCATGCTCTGACATACTTTTCAGGTCTCAATTCTTTTTATGAAATCAATTTTTTTCAAAATAAAAGGACTTATTTTCACACTGTCATCAAAGTACAATGATATCTTTAAAATTATGAAAAATTTGGTCAAGAAGTTTTTGAGGACCCAGTTGCGCGTTTCAAGCCAGTTTGGCTTTCTTATGATTATCCATGTCATACTCCAGTTTCATGTTCTGACATAATTTTCAAAATCTCAGTTCTACTGTTTACAGTTTTTTTTTTTTTTTTTTTACAAAATAATAGGTACTTATTCAGAATATTTTTCTGGTCGAGAAGTATTTCTAATAATAATAATAATATAATAATAATAATAATAATAATAAAACAAAAGAAGGACACTCTTGCAAATGAAGCCTTAAGAGACGTAGAGACTTTTTTAACAAAGGTTTTAAAGTACAGTGATTGGTAACATAAAAATTTAGAAAACTTCCATTAAAAAGTATTTAAGGACTTGGTTGGAAATTGCGGACAATTTTTGTTTCCTTGCGATTTTTCTTTTACTTGAATTCCATGTTCTGACGTACTTTGCAGGTCTTTACTCTTTTTGGAAAATCATTTTCTTTTTTTAATCAAATAAAAGTTTTGTTTTCGCAATACCTTCAAAATATGAGGATAACGTAAAAATTATTAAAAACTTGACAAAAAAGTATAAGTGAACACTGGTTTCAAATTTCATGTCATTTCCACAACTCAACGTCTTCTCATGTAGGTGTTATGTCACCGTATCTCAACATTTTGTGGCAGAAGACCTACTCACATATAATTTCCACGCATTCACGCTACAAGTCTAATTCCATTTTACTTCCATTACAGAAAATTAATCAAGTTTTGGACTTCAAAACTCGCCTATTAAATAACCTCGATCAAAAGAACAGAGAACAAAACTCCCAAGTCGGACTCGGCGACTCGAGCTCGGCTGGTGCAACCGTCAGTTCAACGACAGAAAATCCGGTAAGTTGAATTACCTCGACGAACTACATTGTATAAGAGGCTTTTTCATTGCCAATGTAAATATTCACGACAATACAGAACTCCTACCAGCACCTGTAATACACACGCACTCGATAATGTTGGTCAGTTGACACTCAAACGAAAAGAAAAAAACGCGTCCATCATTAAGCGCTATAAATTATCGGTCGTTTAATTAACGAAAACATGTACATATTACATAAGATTCTTCTTTTTAATTTTTCGGTGAAGGGTAACCGACGACGCCGCGGTTATAACCTTTCCAACTGTTCCGAAGGCTATAACTCGAGAATCCTGTTAGTGTATTTTCATCAAAAACATATTCTAAAAAAGCTATTCAGTATGTAGGTGAAACTGAAGCTTGTTTTCAAGATGTATGAGTGAATGCTCTTCATGTAAGTTTTTTTCAAGTAGACCTGCCAATGCTCGTATACCTATGGTCATCTCTTACATAATAACATCTAAGCTAACATAGTTCTGTAGTTCGGTTGAAGATCAGAGACGAAGTGCTTCATTGTGTCATCTCTATTTCTATTTTGCAACTCAGTATAGTAATGTATTATCCACTAGTATACTTGAAAGGATGCGAGAAAGGTTCTTTCCAAAGTTCTAACCAAGTTCATTGACTTGAACACTTTTTCTAAATTGCCCTCTAAATATTACCAGTTGCGGATATACAAGTGCTTACCATTTGAGCTATAGGATATTGATTGTATTGTGCCTGCAAGACATACTAGTTTTGATTACTTTCGTTCATTCATGGAATCTCATCGCCAATAGCTTATGTCGTAAGATCTGGATTCTAGAAGCCTAGAAATTCGAATGACCCTACTAATTAACCACAAGATAACTTCACTGCATCTATGTGCTTTCATAAGAGTCCTTTATTTCATACCATCTCTACATAATTTCTAGGTCGTTACATTTTTCCACTTCACATAATCGTTTCTCCTGACTACCTTTCTAGGAAAACATTTAATATAAATATGCTTATTGGTGCAGGTTATTGATGACTAACATAAGCTAAACATTGCTTTACATATAAGATGTCAGTATACCCAATTTCCTAGCATTAAGTATGATCTTTCTAATATCTACAGAATAATGTTATCGCGAATAAATGCCTATAACGAATTGCCAGCATAAATAAGTATTCGTTGAAAAAAATTCCATACCACGTTTAACTTCTCTATCACGACGTATCCACGTAATTACATGTTTACAAAAGTACTATCATCAAAAAAAGTACACAAATCTCTAAAATCTTCCAAGTGTATTGTTTACATAACGGGAGTAATTTTAAAAACTCATTTGAACTCTATAGTAGCGGAAACGCCGTATTCACCGGTTAATTAGCGCGCAAATCTAAGATGAAAATTCATTTTTAAATCCTCGCCAGGATGTCAAGAATTACATAATGTATCAATGATGGAGTGCGGAATTGCGTAAGCTTGCGATACGTTTCCAAAACAAACCCAGTAGAAGCATTAATAACGAGTGAGAGTATTCAAAAAAATAAAATAAATAAAAAAACTTTCCACAACAGTAACACCAATGATAACGAATTACAAATAATTAAGGTTTTAGAAAAAAGTAACTCAAATGAGGAGCGCTTATAATGAGGCCTCGCTTCATAATACCAAAGAAACTAGTTACATCAACCATTCAAATACGAATGGTACTATTGGTAGGCGATTTTTTTTGTTGTACGTTAAAATTATATTTACTTCTAATAAGTTAACTTTCATATTTTGGGTCCGTATACGTGTATATCTCGCATACGCCCAGTGTTCAAATAATGCCAGTCATCCATCGATGCATTTTCACGCATATAACTCCACGATTACGTTTCAATAAAGAGCCCAGCCGAAGAATTCGATACTGTATGGTGACAGTATTATAGGTGATGGTGACTAACGGGATGAATGCAATTTAGATCGAACCATTCGTACGAATACGTCATTGTAACTTGGGAAAAAAATTAGCACACATTTGATTAATAGCAGGTACCTAAGAGACACCCAAAACCTATGAATTCACGTGCAATCGTTGACTCGTTACAGCGTATAAGATTTGTAAAACATGCTCGTGACATGTAATTTGCTTATACCACGAAACGCGTCGCGTCGTGTAATTAACAACTGTAAGTTGTAGCATCTGTCGCAAATATGTTTATCTACTCGCTATTCAACTTTTTCCTTAAAATATATTTGTAGTGCATTAGTAATTTTTTTTTACTAAATGTATACATTATAAGTTAAACGCTTATGCAAACTGTTCCCCATATCATTAAAATGTTTTACAAAGATGTGCAACCATCATATATGGGTGGGGCCAAATAGGTCAATCATACCACTAAAATGCAAAGTGCATGCATAGCAATTCACTAAAACTTGAACCTGATAGTTAACAAATTCGCATCACGTTGAATACATAAACTGCTAATTAAAATTAAGTCACGAAGTTGAGTAGTTACCAGAATTAAAGCGTCAAACTATCAAATTTATTTTCTCATCAAAGCATTGAAAATATTATAAAAGCCAATAATACTTATTGCACAAAAATATGACTAAATAGTTTTCTCATAAAGAAATTCATCAACATATTCATCAATATGCACAAATTCTAAAAATAATTTTGAGGAAAACACGCGACAGGAACAGTTGTGAGAAGGAAATTCCGCAAACTTTGATGCTTCTTTTTTCACGTGTTATTAATATAATCGCAAATCTGATGAAAATTAGAAAAAACTCAACCAAAAGGTTATTGATGACGCTGATTTCAAATATGAAATTACTTTTTATGTATAGTTGAAGATTCTTTTCATATAACATACAGATAAATGAACAGTTATGAAAATCCAACATTACTTATACATCATTCATCAATATGCACAAATTCTAAAAATAATTATGAGGAAAACACGCGACAGGAACAGTTGTGAGAAGGAAATTCCGCAAACTTTGATGCTTCTTTTTTCACGTGTTATTAATATAATCGCAAATCTGATGAAAATTAGAAAAAACTCAACCAAAAGGTTATTGATGACGCGGATTTCAAATATGAAATTACTTTTATACAGATAAACGAACAATTATGAAAACCTGATATCATCAAACTTCATCTTCGCACAACTTTTCATGAAAGCTACATAAACAACCGTCAATAATATTTACTCGAAATCTTCATGATGGAAATAAATATTGTGGAACTGATTTTCAATAATTTGGAATAAAGTTTTCTGCAAGATTCACAGATCATCTGTATCTGAAGGCAGCATGTTATAATATGAAATAATGGGAATTTCATAGCTATTCAGCACGTTTCTAGTGCGAGTACTTGTAAAATGTATTGAATTACCAACATCATATCATCTTTGGAGTAATTTCGTAACAAAACTCTTCAATCTAAACAAATGATTTTACATCGTTCTTTTTCAGCTTCCGGGTCTACTGGTGACATAGCTAATACCCGCGGCGTTATTAAAAACTATACTAACGCTTTGTAACAATAACATCATCATACTCATAAATCGCAATCGCATAACCACCATTATCGCATAAATAATTCATGTTTTCATATATGATCTGATCCATCTAAATGAATAAAATTGCTTTTTTTCTTTAATTGGAAATTTCATAACATCTATTAAGAAACGCGGCGATGATCATAACACCATTTTTCGACGCATACGTATGTACTAATCCGGTGAAAGGTTATAACAAATGGTAAAATTCTAATGACCTTAAATTAGGTATACATGTAAAACCATACACCTAGCTAAATAAGTAATGATCATGTTTCAGTCGCTCACGTGAAGTGTGGCACTTCGTGGGGTGAATTTTGATGGATGACTGGCGCACAAAATGGGAAGACTATTGTAACAAAAAAAAAAAACTCGCTTACAATAGTATTATCTGACCGCGTACGACGTCTCAAAAAAAGTTAATTTATCTTAGGTAGTTTTTATTTGAAGAAAAAATTGTGTATTTTTTATTTTACCTATTTATTTTAGAGTAACATCTTTTTGTATTACCATTATTAATAAATTCTTTATAACTACGTTTCGCACTATGCTTTCCAACTTTCTTCTCGCCTGCTGTCTTAACACTTTGTATACTATTAAGTAATATCGTTATATTCGTACAAGGGTCTACCAATAGCTCTGATGTAATTCACGTAGTTTGAAAGGGCAGTAGAAAGGCTTTGTATATTGATATGAACCTGAACCTGAATTCCATTTGCATACTGGTCACTGGTTCGTAAAGTTTTTTGGTAGGTTGAAAATAGCATTTCATAACAACGAGAAATACCATGTAACAAGGAGCATCAATTTATCAAGCCAGATGACCGTGTAGCAATATACACGAAATATACATGCATTTCGTAACCTGCTACTTATTAGATAGCACTGTAAAGCTCATAGATGCACAACTTTTGTAAATAGAGTAGACAATCGCACTATATAATTGTAAAGGCACCAGGATTACGGACCATTTATTTGGTAACTTCCGCCAAGCTGCTCAATCGTATCTGTACCGTACCGTGAAACAAGGTATCCATCGAATTAAAAAATAATAACCTCCGATTCCACGTCAATTAAGAATTGTATAAAAGAAAATAAACCGCGTTTGGCACGTACTATGATATAATTTTTTAATTGTCCGACGACGAAATACCGATTCGAGTTCGATTAACCTATGCAGTTATTGTTGATTTTTATCATACGAGGAGAAAGTGGAGTAAACATAGTAAATCGGGTACCAATACCAATGCACACATATTAATACGAGCAGTTTAAAATCGTAATATGAAAAACAAAACCGGTATAAGTCTGCAGCATTACCTAATCGTATAACGTGATCGGGTAACTGACCAACATTCATAACATTCTGGTAGCGTAAATACGAACTTGGGAGGCGAATTAGCAAGCCAAACGCGTCTCGTTCGACAGTACTATCTCTAATTCGATGACAGTTTTGTCACCATGTTGTCGTGGCGGTTTTTATGGATATTTTATGTATCTGTGACATACGATGGTAGATGGGACAACGTTTTTGAACTTTGTTGCAAAATCATGATCATAATTAGGTGTTGAATGCGTGTTAACACAAACTACAGAGAGGATGTGAGTAAATTCCACGCCTTTGTGAAGTCTACAAATGTCAATGTTCGGTGACATCTTGTTTAATGTGTAGTTGAGGAACTAATTGAGTAAACGCAGACATCAAAGTCTAAATAACCTTCAGGTGTCGCGGAGTCCATTCCAAGCCGTGTTGGTTGATCTAAGAAGTTATTTCATTTGACACGATTCATTTGTTCATGTCTTATGTCAGCTTTCTACGCTACAACGTTACAAGAAGACTCGAATGTAATGTAAGAACTCGACCAAACTTGCATCATCGCATCGGATAATTCACATATAAAATGGAAACTTACAGGGCACGGTATAGGAATTCAAATTCCAACTCAAAACTGCCAACTGGTCATTTCAAGTGCTTATGCAACTGTTATTAAGTCGTGATATATACCACATATTTAATCAGTTATTGCCTCCTAACAAATGATTCATCAATAGACAAGATTACCTTAGCATGTAAGATGATTACTTTTCCGAATATATGATTATGAAAAAGGCATTTGATGTCATAAACCTAGGTAGGTAATCATCTAGCTAATCAATCGCACCTAACAGTTACATAGTAGTATGCAGAGTGATAAAAAGCGAGTAAGTTCTCCTCGGCCAAAGGTATGGATGTCTTAAACTGAGAGAAACTTTTGAGGGCGAAAAAATTATAACAATAATTATAATTAAGAAAGAAAATGAATAAATGTATACAATAAAATAAGATACTGACTGTATTCTCAGTATCTCCTGAGTACTTAAATATAAAAGAGATAAGGAAAGAGATGCGAAAATAAAAGGGTAGTGTTTGAGGATGGATGGGTGGATATTTTCCAAACTTCAATTCCCGGTTTTGAAACCTGCAATTACAGAGCAAACCAGAGGGAAGAGCAAAAGAGTTGAGTTGTCCAAGGCTTGGATGTTCTTGTAATATTTGAGATCCAAACTCTAAAACGCATACAAAACTAAACAAAAATAATAGCTATCGTTTTTAATTGAAAACTCAGGCAGAAAAAAAATCTTAAAGTGAAAGGATGTGTAGAAAGAGGTAAAGCATCAAAAAGTAAAAATATCCAAAAATAAAGAAATACTCAAAAATTAATAAAAATAATAAAAAATTGAAAAAATACTGAAAAATAAAAAATAAATGAGAAAATGTCAAAGCATGAGAAAAAATATCGAGAAGTTAAACGAATACTCAGAAATGAAGAAATGTTCTGTCATGAAAATAAAAATATCCTAAAAGTCGGAAAAAAATATTCAAAACGAAAAAAATGTCCAATAAGAACAAAATTATCTCAAAATAAAGAAAGGAAATGAATTTCTAAAACTGCGAAAAATACGTATTGGAAACATTTTCTTAGCAATTCTCTTTTATCTATGATAAAATTTTTTCTTAAAAGTAGTAAAAAAATTGATAATAAGAAATTTCATTTGGCTAGCCCAAAAGTTATTTTTGCTTTGATTTCAACTTTTACTCTTGGTAGTCTATTGAGAAAAAAGTTCTTCGAGAAGAAGGAGCAAGAGAAGTACGCTGACCAGAACGTAGACTTTTCATAAATTCTTAAAGGTGTCGAAAGACTAAATTCTCTTCAAAACCTTAAAAATATAAAATGAAAAATATCCATGCGTAAAGATGTCAAAAAAAAAAACAAACAAACAAACAAATATGCTCCAAGACAAAACTATTAAACAAAATATAAACATAAAACTGGTGTAATATTCTTGGTAATTAAAGATGTCAAAAAAAAAAAAAAAAAAAAAAAAACAAATAAAAAAAAAATACGCTAATCATGAAAAAATATCCAAGAATCAATAAAATTTTTTAATGAACTGGATTCCTTAATTTGAAAAAATACTGAAAGTTTTACAATGTTCAGAATTAAGTAACACTCCTTCGTCACTTAAAAAGAAATATTATCATGAAGTGTTACTACAACAATCAAAAAGTAAAATGTATACTGACTGACATAAAAATATAATAATTTTATAATTAAAAAAAAAAACAATGGGATGTTTCATTTTTTTAAAGGGAACTGAAAAAAATTATCATCTCTGTCCAAAAATTCTACTTTTTGCCCTGAAATCATCCCTTTTTTACAAGTTTCATTATAAATGAAAAAAGTCACTTATTAGACACACTACTTCAACAAATCCAAAAATAAAGGAAAAATCGAAACGAAAAAATCCAAAAATTAATATTTCGAAAATGTCCAATCAATCTCAAAATAAATGGAATAAGTCAAAAAAAAAACAAATATATGAAATTAAAAAAAAAAAATCAAGAATGAGAAAATCTAGAAATTTAAAATGAGGAAAGCTTGGAATTAATGTTTTGGCAAGGGACTAAGCTCAGCCTTTTTCCCTTTCATGGAAGTATATACTAAGATGACTGAAAACTCATTCTAATCCTTGGATTGGAGAAATAAGACTTTTCGAATTTTATGGTTTCTGTTTTCTAGATCCTTTCAAATAGCACTTAATATTCAACTCCTGAGCGATATGACATCTATAGTTCCCCTTATTCAAAATAAAATATTAATTAATTTTTTTTTTAATTACATTTTTCATTATTTTTTACTTTTGTTTTTTAAAAATAAATTTATCTTTACATCATTTTTACTCAATAAATATTTATAAAAAATATACCGAGTTACACCAGATTATATAAAGGCAGATTCTGGTCTGGAACCCATTATAACTGCTTGTTACCAAAAACGAGCTAACATATATTATATTTAATTAGAATTATTCGCTAAACCCTAATATTAATTTTCACATCATGACTACCATTTGTAAGCTGAAGCACGTGGTAGTATACTTAATTAAACCGCTATCAATTCCAATCATCACGACCCCGCAATTAACTGCCTTTCGTTTGAAAACACTGGAAAATGCAAACCAGTCTTTATTCGCCAATTAATTAAAATCTGGCATTGAAAATTGTCACTCAATGTCACCACCATGCCATTCGAACCATACGCGTTAATAAAATCACATAACCTGCGTTTCGAAGGAGCACCAAACTTATCATAGCTTAACATTACAGGAAGAACAGTTACCAGACTTCAACCCGGACAAAGTCTCATTACAAGTTCCTCAGGATGTAATTGGTCCTGCATTTAATATCGCCAACGACGCTTCCCAAGTTTTCGGAACACTTATACAAGTAATTATACTTATCCGAATATTCCGAGATTTGTATTCGTGATCTATATCACTAATGTAATTGTATTTCTCATTCAGAACACAGCTCTACGAATCGCTCGCCTGTTCGAAGCGTTAAAACCTCTGTTTCGTAGTTCGGTTGGATTTAAATCAAAAAAAAGGGAGACAGAGTTTGACTTCAGCAACGAATTCGATGACGAACCATCCACCAAGAAATCATCGATATCCGCCGAATTTGCTAAAGAAGAAAAAGCCGAAGAAAAAACGCCCCTCAAGTCGAGCTATACAGCGTTGACGAATAACAGTAGTAGTCGATGATCCACCATGAAAAGCATCTAATCCCCATGTGCCATATACATATTTTCTTCATAGCATTGTAGTGGGGGCGATCGCAGTACCATCTATTTATTAGTTATTAAAAACTTTCATATTAAATGGTACCTTCGGAGGATTTGCGAAAATACGTTCCCGTTTTATATTCTCGATGACGACTCGTTAATGCAAAATTTATGTTAATTTCATAATGTACATGTATTGATTAATTTCCTAAGCGATTATGGTGTAATTACTCGACGTAATTTTGTTGTAGGTGTGCCTTTCATAATGCAATATCGCGAGAAGGCTGTGGCGCGTATACATTTTATACGTCCGGCAGATTTATGTATCTTTGACACATAAAAATTAGCAGCCAACTATTGCGTTGGTGTTATATCAATTTCCTTGATGAAAAATACTGAAACTTTCGTTTTTTCGAGAAAATATTATTTTGTATTTCTCGAAGTTAATACCAAAAGTAAAGTAGATCTACAGCTTTGACTTCGAGAAATAATTTATACCTCTCATTTTGGAGAATTTTTTCCATGTTTTGCTAAATTATTTTATGAATTCGCATGAGTTGAAATCCTTCTTTCACATCCCCACTCGCATAATTAAATAAGAACATTTTTCGTATATTTATCTAAAACAAAATAAGTTTTGCTTGCTCATTCATGCGTTTCTTGCCATAAAATAAATTCAAATGGCGAAAAAAAGGTATCATACCTTTTTAATGAAATATCAGGCATTTTCATTTCGTTTGTTTCCTTTTTTTTTTTTTTTTTTGAAATAATGTCGAATTTTGTGTAATAATTACTTTAGTTAATTTAAGACACCAAATAGACCTGTATCATAGGTATACCTTACCCATAGGTATTTTGATTTCCAATGAAAAAATTGGGTGGAAATTCGCAATGTACATAACATATCAAAAGCACTCTTCAATGAAATATAAATTAAGCTACGGGAAACCATAAATGTTACCTATTTATAAATTAAGTTAAGATCTTTTACAACTATTACAATAATGAATTTTAAAAAATCCTAGGGTCAAGCTAGGCCGATAATTCTTTAGTACAAATACTACTTAAATGTACTTTATACCTACGCGTTAATTTAATTTGTGAATTAAAAAAGAACTTGATTGTTGATTTTTTCGCATTTCATTCATGAGTCATAAATTAACTACAAGCATCAACCATTAAGAATGTCGGTAGAAATTTTTTTGAAAGATGAAATTGATAAGACCCAGAAGCTTTCTTCCATTGACAATAATAGTTGACAATTGGCAATTCAAGATAGAAAATTTATTTATCTACGTCAATTATTTAAATTTGTTATGTCATTATACGAGAAAGTATAAGTATGATTTCGGAAGCAGAGGTATGCAATTTATGTAACGAGAGTATTAAAAAGAGGAACACATGCTGGAATGATTGGCCAATTGATAAGTTGATAATATCATTGGCGAATCTTAGGGATACGCATGTACTTCGTATGCCCAGAAGATCGATTATTTAAAATGACTTTTTGAAAAAAATGATAGAACTTGAATGAATTTAGAGATGACAAGGAAATGTATATGTTTGAAAAAGTGTTTCTTTTTAACTTAATACATATATATTTTTTTTTTAAGCAAAATTTGTCATAGTATCTATAGTCTATAGGCACTCCAAATGAAAAAAAAAAATGATGTATCAAAAAAAGTGAAAAAAATTGGAAAAAATGATGTTGAAAACCATACAATTGTTACAAAAAGATTCTAAGTCTTTCAAACCATTATAGGTGTTCCCAAAAAAAAAAAAATGTATAGTTGACTCGTAGTAAAACTGATGATGTAATTAAAATTAACAAAAAATTTCCTATAGATAAAATTATACCAAAGAAAGGCTCCATCACCGAGAACAATATACATCTTTCGAGACAGAGAGGAAAAACTAAATTTTTGAAAATCATAATAACATGTAATCAACGAATGAGGTTTTATAGGTCATTAAAATAGGTAAAACAAGCCTCATATTTCCATACATTGCCTAGATATAGTTAATTAAGATGAAGTAATGAATAGGAACAAAATTATTTCACTATTAACCAGTTAACAATGAAAATCATGGTTCTGAGAGCTTACCTAATTTGGGAAAGAGAGGAAAAAAAAGCCAAGGAAGAGAGACAGGTATATGTTTATATTTCACATAATTTGTAATTGATTGATCAATATTCAATTTTACTATACTCAATATACATATCTAACCTTCCGGAATTTTGTAGCGCCGAAGCATGGCATAAAAACCTCTCAAAATTTGTTTAAAAATCATTTACACGAATATTTACAAGAGCTATTCTTAGATCTTTGATTTGACTGAAAGGAGCGATTCACTTAAATTCTGAAGAGGCTTAAGGAGGCTACAGACTCTCAAAATTTTAAATTTTGAAATCATATAATGGAGTAAAACGATAATACCAACATATCAAAAAAAATATTATTGGAGGGGGCGGGGCGGGGGTAAACGATGCTTCAATTTTTTTTTTAATGGTTCCATATGATAGCGTGAAGTCAAATAACCATCATAATAAATATGTTAGTTTCAAGCAGAATAGGAAAGGAAGTGAGAAACCTCTGTTGAAAAAAAAAATGAGTCATTAAATTCCTCAAGTAAGATATAGAATCTGTCCATATACTTCCGATAATGCATGTACTTGATAAGTTCGAATAAAATTCATAAAAAATAAGTGCATAGAATACCATAAATAAAAAAATTATAAGTATCTAAAAGAATATTGATATAATAAGAAAATAAAAGAAATTAAAAAAAACAACAACTTCAATGACAGTGATAATTGAAAGTTATGCAACTTATGTTTAATTTGCCTGATTTGCATTTTAAATCTTTTTTCCATTAAAAATTTAGGAAATTGACTGAAATTTTAATTTTTCAATCAATTTTAGTTGCCTAATCACTCAACTGCAGGGAAATTCTTTAAAGATATTTTTTTTTCTTTCTTTCTCAAAAAATATTTTCAAGCATGGCGTTGGTATCACAAAGTTCTAAACATCTGACAAATTACTACAATTAGATTCATTCACCAATCGTAAATTGTTTATGTAGCTTCAAAATTATTATACAAGGTGCTTTACTTCAATATAAGCTCCTACTTACCACATGTCGGGCTTCTCATGTGACATTCATTCATATTGGTTTTTCTACCTTGCTTGCTGAAGGAACTGAGATATCTTTTTCACATTTATAACAAAAAATAAATAAATGACCGTATATTTGAGTGCCTCCCCCATCTCAGCTCAATGAGCCAATTACGAAGGGCGCACTAAGAAAATTAGATACCTTCTTATAATTAATAAATAATTTTGCCTAATTTATTCATTCAAAATCTGGTCCCGCCCCATATATCACCTCCCCGCCCAAAAAATAAAAAAGCAAACAAACCTGACCCTGCATTACCCACCCATCAAATTCGACAGCAATAATTTCAATCTCTCCCCTCAAGTACTAACACCACACACTCCCTGAAAGCCTTCCCCAGTCATGCCCATGATATCAATCTCGTGACGACCAACTATTATTTTAAGAGTTGTATTTATAATTTCTTTTGATGGGGTTTCGTAATCTGATTTGGTCTACTATTTTCAATACGAAATATATTATGTGTTCTGGAATTTAATCTAGGGAGGATAATATTAATTTTACTGAGCAACTTTGGGTCTTTGATCCCGCTATGCAGGCATTTTAAGCATAGCACTTTCGTATAAACTCCACATTCCTACCTGATTTGAATTAAAAATTACAAAAAAAAATCTACAAATTTTTTCCCCGCATTTAGAGCTACCTAGAGAGCATTCACGTAAAGCAAAAGATGGGTAATGGAGTAGAGTATCTACAAAAATTTATTTAAAAGCATTTCTCCAAGTTATTTGCAAGAAATATGAAAAAATGACTGATTATTTCCTTCGTTTTTTACGATTCCCCGGGCCGAGAAAAGCCATAATTAGCCCCGGGGCAAAAATATTCCTCGGTCCCTTTTGTGGAACATTTTGAAAAAATAGAATGAAAAAAAATTCTGGCCAGAGTTGTGAACATTTTTAAACCTAAAATTTAGATTTCCAGACCCTGTTAGGAATTCGAGCTCGGGGTGATCTGCCCCCCTTGCCCTTCCTTCTCATCGTCCCTAAATGTAATCAATTTTTTATAATTAACTAGGAGCTCCGCCTCTGGCCGCTTTGCGGCCCAAGCCCCTTTTCAGTTTCCTGAAACCATTTTTTTTTATTATTATTATTTTAAATATTATATTTGAATCATCAAACTATTTTAATACTTGCGGCTCAACCCTATTTTCAATTTTCTTACCCATTTTTTTTTTATTCCAATCATCATTTAAGATTTATTTATGACCGGTAAGCATCTACAAATTTATAAGATACTTCATACCTTACAACACTTGAACATTTTGGTAATGCTGCCAGTTATTTACAATTTCGTAAACAACTTCAAATAAAAATGTTAAAAATTGATCATCGTAAATCTGAGAAAATATTTTCAAATTGTTTATACCAGCCCCTTCAACAAATAGGGTAGGTAAACCATCGTACACGAGTGTCATATAAGCTGTCCTACATGTGTCATGAAGGAACTCATATTGATATGAACCATGCTGTATGCGTTTAGAATGAAAATTATTCAAGGAACCTCTTTCATGCAATTTTAATACCTAGAGGGACTGACGCATGCGCAGTAGTTATCATCACATTAAAACCGCTTTACATTCTGTCTATCCAGCTTTTGTTGTAGTTTTCGTAAATTTCGCGGAGATTTTCATATAGCGACCAGACTAGCAGTCCATATACAGATGACCAGCTTCACTTTTGAAAAATATAAATCTTAAAAATAGATCACATTCTTCTCCATCTCCTAAATCTCCAATTCCAACATTTTATGTCGAGTGAAAGAAATCTCTAATCGATACTAAATTCGAATCAATCAAAAATAAAATCAAACACGAACTAGAATAACTCCTGTTCTCGTATCGTTATCTGGCAGATATAAATAATCTAGTTCCTCAAACATCGCAACCATATCCTGTACCCACCGACATCACCGTAATCATCAAACTTCCTCACTTACCAGTTCTCCCATATAACTCCGATATAGCGAATATTTAGAAAGTACGAAGCGAGGAAGAAAAAGGGAAAAATTGGATTAACGAAATAAACTGCAGCATTTGAATCGACCATTACATAATACCGGGTCCAACCAAACTACGTAAAATTCTTTACGTATCGTGTGTGAAAATTTAGCGTACGCACGCGAGAGAAAGAGAAAGAAAGACGGATAAAGTGGTACGATAAAAGCGGAGCGGCGGATGATTATGAAACCGAGATGGGGCACGTTATATAGGGCGAGAGCGGAGTACGAGGTATTCAAGGTAACTAGGGATAACCGGTTGTGGTAAATGTTGGTAAATACCGCCAGCTCGGGCATTGCTGACACGCGAGTAAACAATGACTGAGGAGAACAACCTTTTCGGTATTCAATAATCAATACCAGCGAGAAAATTCGAAACGTCGAAAAATCACCGATCACCAGCGACTCGCGACTACGAGTATTTTCTAATAAGGTGCTATACGTTGTGTATGTTTTTCGCATTATACTCGCTCGGCTATTCAGTTCGCAGTGAAATCGAGTTCAAGTGTGCTCGACTGTGCAGCGCGTCCGAACGCAGACGAGAGATTGCGATCGAGCCTCATTGAAAATGAAAGTACTGTTAAAATTAGCAGCCTTACTGGTTGTCGCGACTTGTCCGCCGAAGTGGGGGTTATGCGAATACCGGGTCCAACCAAACTACGTAAAATTCTTTACGTATCGTGTGTGAAAATTTAGCGTACGCACGCGAGAGAAAGAGAAAGAAAGACGGATAAAGTGGTACGATAAAAGCGGAGCGGCGGATGATTATGAAACCGAGATGGGGCACGTTATATAGGGCGAGAGCGGAGTACGAGGTATTCAAGGTAACTAGGGATAACCGGTTGTGGTAAATGTTGGTAAAATACCGCCAGCTCGGGCATTGCTGACACGCGAGTAAACAATGACTGAGGAGAACAACCTTTTCGGTATTCAATAATCAATACCAGCGAGAAAATTCGAAACGTCGAAAAATCACCGCCATAGATCACCAGCGACTCGCGACTACGAGTATTTTCTAATAAGGTGCTATACGTTGTGTATGTTTTTCGCATTATACTCGCTCGGCTATTCAGTTCGCAGTGAAATCGAGTTCAAGTGTGCTCGACTGTGCAGCGCGTCCGAACGCAGACGAGAGATTGCGATCGAGCCTCATTGAAAATGAAAGTACTGTTAAAATTAGCAGCCTTACTGGTTGTCGCGACTTGTCCGCCGAAGTGGGGGTTATGCGTTTAGCGTACCGCGCGCTCGGCTTTAATTAAACGTCCAGTGAGTTTTATTAATTGATAGATCAATAGTAAGATTCTCGGGTTATTTACCCTGAGAATCATGTGCATTTTCGTCCGTCAAAAATATGTTCGCAGCTTTTTGGACATCGCACTGCCAGCCAAAACGCTTCGCTGATATCATCTCCGAAGGTAAGTCCTTCTATATTTTCTTATCATTAATATTACGCGATCGAGGCGACTTCTTTACTTCGAATTATGAATTCGCGATCTTCAGCTGTTTACCAAAAATATAATTAATTTATAATAAGCTTTTGTGATTTTCAGTCGCTTTTAAGACAAACTTGAGCTCCATTTGTGAACTTTTTTCTTATTTAAATTAATTTTTCGTCGTTTTAAGTGAGCACATATCTATTTTCTTCGAAGACAAAATCATCGTATAAGCTTATCACCCCTTCGACGAATTTTTTTACGCATTTAAATGCCCATACCTTTTGGATTTGGCCAGTATACTATGATTAAATTATTCGGAACCCATTATACTTGGTCAAACAATCCACACGTCTATAATAATTACCCGCCACGGTTCGGGTCAACTAATTATCAAAATAGGTTAAAACGTACGACTTTCACGCTTTCATAAGAAAACAATGTTCTTTCTGAATAAACAAACAGTCGCGTTGAATCCCAAATCATTTCGATTTCAATACGAAATTCGTCATCGAACGCCAAGCGCCTTAAGATTCCGACCACATAAAGAGAAAGACACGTTAATTGGTACCTTAAATGTTCGCTCGGCTATCACGAATATATCCATAATTAAGGTTTAAATCACCGCGATGACGGAACTAACATCCTCCTCACACCGAACCGGTGGAATTCGACAATCTATATCTGTTGTAAAATTAATTCGAGTCCAGATTAAACATAAAATAGTACGAGTTCTACGAATATTAAAAACGAATTCGAGTTTTTACATAACGTCGCCGTTGTTACATCACATAATGATACGTCGAACTCAGTAATTCAGCGTCGATATACAAATTGGTTATTTCCACAGTTCGTTGAAAATTAATGGAAAAAATCTATATTGAAAATAACGAGATGTATTTGAAAAGCGATAAAGAGGCGTAATTTTTTTCCAATAACGAAGAGATTTCCCGAAAGGACGTAGCGGTTTGAATGGAGGTTGTGTTTGCGAAATACCGTTTGAATATTGCGAGAGAGTTCTTTTAACCATAGGCTCATATAATTTCAATGTTGTGGTTTGAACCTGGAGTAATTTGGCTGGATGATGTGGTCACGAGATCGTAACGTTATAATAGCGAACTCGTGTCAATTGCCATTTACAAGAAACCAACATAACGGTGTAAAAATGACCGTTTGCGTTTTGAAATATTCGAATTTCATTCATACTCGACCTTGATGGAGAATGCAACCGCCAATGTACACTGGAAATTCTCTTAAGTTACCTCACGTAGAATGAAAATAAAGATCAACTAGTGGATGAGGAGGGGTAAGGTACACAGTGCTCGGACTTTTGAAGAAGCTGTCGGTGTTGAATTTGCTTCTGAAAAAAAGATACTGATATCTCAAAAAAGGACTTCACATACTTGTTTACAATTCAAAATTAAGCATCTGAAAATGAAATCTTTGCAGGCAACAAAGTTGAACATAATATTTTGATTTTGACCATTTCTAAAAATAATTAAGCAATTAGAACACCTTTTACTTCGCATTCATTTTGAAAACTGGTGAACTAATTTATGAAGAATTAATGAGAAGCAACACTATAATTATGACATAAAATTCTCCACTCTCAAAATGCCATCAACTTCTTCAACCAATCATTACTGACGAAATATTCTAAAACTTTGAACTTTAAAAGCTCAAATTTCTGTAGGCTAATTGATTTTGAAAATTAGTCAGCCATGACCGCATTTACATAGTGTGAAAGTGTCAGTGACTCTTGGACAATTATCCATAAAAGCTGAAAGTTGGGAAATCAAAAAATTCTATGTATATAAAACTATTTACTTCTTTGAAAACAGATGAAAAATTGAACATATTCATTTTTGAAAAAAATTTTACTCAACAAAATTCAGAAAAATTCTATATTAAAATCTCGTTTTCACGAACCTCTAATATTTATACATTTTTGTATTTATTATGTGCTGGTGTGTACATTTATAAAGATGAATGAAGAAAATTCTTCCTATTTTTATGTTGCTGGACAAGCCTGCCGACGGAAGGTTGAGAAGAATTTCTTCCCTTGAGATTTTCTCACGACCTTAGTGAATGCAGAAGCGGCTCCTAATGATTACACGTCAATCCCAGCTTCATATTATCAGAAGGAGTAAATGTTCCTGGACAGTTTTCCATAAAACAAGGAGGGGAAAAAGTTTTTATATCAAGTTGAAAGTGTTTCACCCAAATTTTTTAGCTGAGTTTTTAACCCAAGAACGACAGCTATTACAGCCTACCTGATTTGGGAAGGGAAGGTCGGGGGAGCGTGGGATTTTCAAATCTTTGTGTTTCAGACCATTTGTAATCATCTGGTAAATGCCAAACTTTTTGGTATATATATTTTTTTCTTTATTATTTTTTTATTTTTTTTTTTTTTACTGAGTTGAAAATGTTCTAACCAAATTTATAATCCCTAGCCACCACTCAGGAAAGCTAGGAGAGCTCTGACATTTTGGTCCTCCTTCACTGAAAAAAAAAAACGAGCGAAAAACTAATATCAATATAGGACTTTTCAAAGTAAAGCACATTAAAAAAAATTAAATTTCTGTAAACAAAAAAACTATTAATTTTTTATACATACAAAAGGAATAATAATAATATAAGGATGCACTTGTTTTTTCTTTTCAGTACCTCTAGTAATAAAATTTAATGAAAAAAAAAAACAACAAATTTTTATAGTATCTGAAAATGTAGTGATTCTTGTCAATTGTAATGAAAAACTGATTATACATACTAATTTCAAGTTTTGGGCACTTCGTTTAAAATTTAGAATACCTTGAAATTTTTAAGTTGTTTTGAAATTCTTAAAAAAAAACCTAATCTGTATTTTAGTAATAGAACTTAGGGCTAATGCTGTCCTCATAATGTACTCCATGTATTCCACAAAATTGCTCACACTTTTTTTTAATCACAGCAAGTACTATGCAAATACTCTCAGTCTCGGGAAAAAATTACAAAATGATTTCAATTTTTTTCATTGCATGTTTTTCTTCTTGGCCAAGCACGTTACATATACCAGTACCTACGTATTACACTTCAAACAAACGATATGTTTCGAATTTGATGTTCATTAATATCTGTGAAGTCTTCGTTACAGATTTTAATCATAAATTATACAGCAAAATTTGGCTAAAAGAATATGCATACATACTGTAATGATCCAATGACAAATTGAAAGAAGAAGAATAGCTCTATGAAATGCACAGAAATTAAATGTAAAAAAAACGATTGTAGTAAATTTGAAATTTTTTTTGTATGTTTATAAAAATTAAAATGACTTTTTCCTAAAGAACGCTCCATGAGCCCATATTAGTCAAATATATAATTATATCAATTTTTCTCAGATCACAATACCTACCAAAAAGCGATACAGTCAATCTGTCTTTAAACTGCATCGTTTTACTTGTTTTAAATAATTTTTTTCAACCTCAGTATTTCCCAAAAAGTAAAATTTTGAGCAAAAAATTTCCCGTTTATGTCTAAAAGACGACCGAGCCAACTTTTTTCATGGACTTCCTCAATGGTGAATTATAGATTTCATAAATAATTCGGTGTTTTTTTTTTTTTTTTAATTTTTTCCCCCTGAAATATTCAATTTACTTTAACAAAATTAGTGATAATTTTTTTAATTCTCTACATTTATTTTCAGAACGATGAAAATCACAACCAACCTCCTTTTGCTGACGTACCTAACGTTGACTACGTTCTGCTCAACTACAATGGAAGACGAGAAACAACTTTCATTAGATGGCAAATTTCATCAAACACAAAAAGTAACTAGTGATTTTTTATCACCCAAGAAAGTTATTACAACTGTATACCATCTAGGGGTACCAAAACGCTCATACTATTGCCATTTGACCTCTCGACCCGGCCACTGTTTTAGGAAGCTCATAAATCGTGTAATCCAACTAGAAAATTATCTTTTAATCTCATCTTGAAAATTCTTCAACTCGTAAAGAGCTCATCGTCGTCGAATGATGTAATAACGATAATTTTTCATAACTGATCCCATTACACAGGTATTTGGACGATTACGTCTGACGTGAGACTCGTAAAACTCGCGTTGTTGTATTGATGAGCGCATCATCATTGTAATACTTTCTCGTTACATTGTGTAACAATATATTCTCGACCTTGAACAATTAAATGTCGTTTGAACTTATTAATCGGCAAATAAGAATTTCGGTGGCGATGACACAAGGAGTGGCGTTGCGTTTGAATATTAATATTAGCCTCGTATCTAAAATATCACACGAAACCGCAAACCTGTATTGTGTCATATAAAAGCAACCTCAAATAGCCTAATACACGAAATTAACATGGAATGAGATTCATCAGTGTCGATAAAATTGCGTACTACTTTTCGCGCTGAATGTTACGTATTTAAAACAAAATAATTACTAAACGGACGCGCTACTAGATTATCCAATTAATAAAATGAGTAATTTCTTTCCAAGGAACCCGTAAACGCTAAGAAGACGAAAATGCAATCCAGACTGCAGAGGCAAAATAAGCAACCAAGGCCACCGAGTTTATTTGGAGCTGTGAACTCTTTATTAGGTGGAGTAAGTATTTGTAATAATTAAAAAAGAACTTTCGAGTTTGAATAGCTGCATTTTAATTTCAAGTGGTCAAATCGTTACCCACAGGTGATTTGAAATTATGAAACTTCGTATCACTTAAAAATGACATAATTACGTATGATTAATTTATTACCTATCTGATTTAAGAATCTTATTCAACGTTGAGTGATTGTATGTGTTTTTATTTTTTCAGACTGTAGTTGACACTTTCACCGCATATAGAAACATTTCGAGAGTGATACAGAGAGCGTTTGGACCTCCAAGATCGGTAGGTAGAACGATTTTGACGTTTGGAATGCTCACTTACAAGATGATAATAATTCTTATTTTTCAAACTGAATATATAGACGCCAGGAAACACAACCATGCCAGCACCCATGAATAACACTACATTTACATTAAGAGCAGCCTTAGCCTTTTGGGAAAAAATTACAGAGGATTGAGGAGGCTGTTTGATCAAGAATTCACCAAAGCCTTGAATGTGAGTATTCTAAAATCTTCATTCGAAAGTGTCATTCTGTTTTGTAAAATATGTCTTTTAATTCCATACTTCATAAATTTATCATAATATCGAATCTCGATCCGTTTCTTGATCTACAAAATAAAGAAATGAAAGAGCTTCGAATGCAAAGGTGTTTACATCATCACATAGCAATTCCCTTCCTTTCCTCTATCTAAGTATATTTTTCTACTATACCCTTATCTAAAATATGAAATTTCGCTTTCTTTCTTGCATTACAAACAAATGACAGAATAGAGTAGCAAATACAGAGACATTTTTCTACCTAAGTGATTCCTTTTGTTTCCTCTTAACTCTTTATTATACTATGCTATGGGTTGCTTCGTTATGCTCCTTTCATCTACATTTTTACTCCACCCTTCTCTAATAATTCGAAATCTTGCTCCCTTTGTTGCTCCATAAAATAAATAAAGAACAGAGTAGCGAATACAAAGGAGTTTTGTTTCCTTACAATATAGGATTTCCTTCTTTCCTAGTTTCCTCTCGTTCAAACCTTCTATTGCGCTTTGTTATACGTTACTTCATTGTTCTCCGTTCATCTACACGTCTACGCCACCCTTCTCTAATAATCTGAATTCTTACTTCTTTCTTGCTTTACAAAATAATAACAGAATAGAGTAGAAAATACAAAGGCGTTCCCCTACCCCCTATCAATTCCTTTCCTTTCTTCTCCTCAAAACCCTCTACCACGCTATGTTAAGCGTTGCGTCATTGTTTTTCTTCATCTACATTTCTACTCTACCCTTCCTTAGTAATTTGAAATCTTATCTTTTTCTTTCTTTGCAAAAGAAATAACAGAATAGATTAGGGAATACAAAGGTGTTTATTTCGTTACAAAGCAAATCCCTTTCTTTCCTTTCCTTCAAAATCTCTACTGGGCTCTATGTTCGCGTTGCTTCATTCTTCTCCATTCCTCCATATTTCCACTCTACCCTTCTCTGATAATTTGATAGTTGGCTTTGTTTCTTGTTTCATGAAATAAATGATGAAATTGGAGTAGCGAATACAAAGGTATTTCTCTACCCTACATTATTATCTGGCTTTCATCTCCTTCAAACGTTCCACTTCGCTCTTTTACACGTTATTACTTAATTTATTCCATTTATTCATATTTCCACTCCATCCACTTCGCTTTATTTTAAAATAATGAAACATCGCAATGAAGATGAAAAATTGTATTTTTTTAAAACCTGTAGCATATAGCAAAACACTCGTATTCTTAAACATCGAAACTATTTTGTGCAATAAGTATCTAATTCGACTATGTTTCTTCGCAGGAATCCTACGGCAACGTGATGGAATTTCGAAAAGAATTGAAAGGATCAGCTAAAATGTACTTGGAGTATAGAGGACGCGATGCCAATGCGGTCAGATAAAATATGCCAGATGCTATCGATTAATTTATTTTCATTTATGTAAATATATCAATACATTCAAGACCTCATATCGACCTAGAGACCTGTACATAGAGTTTCCTACAGTCATGACTGGGTCAAAGTAATAATGCTTTTTGTATTCTCCAAATGGAAAATTTTTAATGTCAATTTTTCTCATCTAAAAAAAGATTTCTAATTGAAATTTTAAAACATTGTAATTTTTTGGATATTTCTAAAATTTCTCCTGGATATCATTAATTTTCAATTTTTTTGATCATTGAAGATTTTTTTCTTTTCATGACCATTTCTTATTTTCGAACCAAGTATTTCAATTTTTGGGTTGGAATGATTTTTATGACAAATATTCATCTCTGAATTTTTCTATAAGGTCAGATTGTAGGAAAAATTAATCTTTCTTTCGTGCTTCTCGGTCACGTTGTATATACTTATTTTAAGCATACTCAGAGGGCTCAGTTTAAGAATTATAATGAAAATCCGCATTTGAGTTAGCATTAAATTACCAGTCGAGCTCAAGTACAAAAATTTAGCCTTTAGATGAATTATAAGTGTATATTTTTTTTCAAGCCCAAACTCTTAAATTAATTGTTTTAACCTGTACTGCCAATAATTCATAATTTATATCTACAAATATTATTTTAACTCATTTTCGACATGCTCAAATTTTTTCTCATTTATTTTATGTGAAATTTGATCTAAATAAAAAATATTTTTTATTTTTGTATCACTTTAATTTTCATTTTGCTGATTGGTTCGTTATTATTAACTTTACTTACTTTTTACTTTTTTCCAATTAGAAAAATAAGATTAAAAATTTTAGGTGATGAAATGTTTGAACGCAACACGTAGTTACGTTCTGTTGAAAGAGTTGCGTACCAGCACCATAACCGAGATCGATAGTTACCTGAAAATTTGGCAAGGCCATTTCGTTGAACTTTACGAGGTACGATGCACCAAAAATACCATTATAAGGTAACTGATCCCGCATTAATTTCTGGAATTCGCTTTATCGATTTGAAATTTCAATGTACCAAGAGACAGTAATTAATGGTGGCAGAATTAATCTTAATATTTGCATTGTATTCTTATGACCTTCGTTTCACGTTGATGCGGGCTCAATGCGGTATCTTCAGTGTATTCAAGGTATGAAGTATGAACCTTATTCAATTTTAACCTTTGGACGAGTTATAGTTTCCGAATACACGCTAGCTGCTTGATTTAATTAGCGAGGGAATCGGATAAAATTTGACAAAGTGGATAATTACAGGTGTAAGGAACTCCATGACCTACTTGCGTAATTTTGGGACATTTTTGACGACAATACAGATGGATGAATTTACGAGGTAGTGGATCTAAAAGAGATATCTGAGATTCATAAGTTCAAAATTATTTCTCTTCGAGAGTAAATAAAGTAGGTCTATCAAATCCACGATACATCTCAAAACCCATTATGCAATACTACCTACGATGGAAAAAAAATTGTGAATTTCTACCAACGTAAAGCAAACTTGCATTATGCAATCGTACCGTATGCGTTATAAATTTAAAAAAACAAACTCGAAAAACCAGTTCCAGGTAAACGAATCGATATTACACCTTCGCCGGTACATGAATTACTCGCTGATAAAACCATGGTGGTGAAAAATCATCGAAGATACACGCATTTAACGGTACAGCCACCTTTTAGGTCAATGACGATTAAGGCGAATTTGTGGAAACACGTGGGACCGACGACTAATCACAATAGATTACGATGCAGTCTCGCGCCGTGTATCGTCTTTATACAAATAATAACATCCCGTACCTTGGCTAGATGAATTGACAGATATCGCTACACCAAGGTGTAGGTAGGTCTAGGATAAATTCGCGAGGCTCGAACCAATTAAATATATTACGTATTTGTTTCAGTATAGTTACCCATTCGCTCCCAGTCTAGTATTCGACGCCACAGGAAATTCGCCGGATTGTAACTTTTACTTTTCAGTGCACAAGTGAGAAGTAGTACGCGCGAAATTTATCATTGGTGTTTGTAAAAATGAGAATAAATTTGTTCTTCGCAGGGGTGACTGCGTTTGTGGTGTTTTGGTGCGTCGCTGATGGTAGAATTGTTTCCGTAAGTAGAATTCTATTTAATTTTAATATAGTCGATTATAGAATTATGATAATTGTTACTGGAAATGAGCAATAATAGTGCAAACTTGGTCGAGTCTACCAAGCAAGTAGTACATTTTGGAGAATTATTATAGATTTTTTCATTCAAATTGAACGATCATTAACCCAAAAAGTTGATAAATTTTGAATTACCAAGAGTACTCAAATTTTTTTCTGGCCTCTTTCACTCGTTTGAAGACGAAGATTACGTAATTAGGAAATGAGTCGCTTCTTGATTCGAGTACGACACCTACGAAATTTTCAAATAGTGGAATATCAAGTTAAACAATGTTCCGAAATAGGCAACTTGAATGTTGATAAACTGGAATTTGTGTTAAAAGTATTGGCCCCCCATAAATACGAAGCATTTTTTCAGAAAGATGATTCAAATTGATTTCTGAACTACAATAATTTTATCGGTTCAAAATGAAATTCAAATTGTTCATTTTCGAAATAAAATGTGAAGAGTATAAAAGAAACGCTTTTAAACTTGAAAACGCCAACAGATTCGTGATCAGCAGGTTGAAAACCTGATAATCGATACACGTGACGATTTTTTATCAATTTCTTAAATTCCGCTCCTCCGCTCCTCCCCCAATCCATCTCGTCAAATGTCTCAAATTTTTTCAAATAACCAATAAAATTTTAAAATACGAAACGATTAATAAGAAAAATTATTAAATATAATATATCCATCTAACAATTCACACTATTCGCGAATCACTGGGAGGAATGGGAAGGAGGGAGGGTGAAGATGATGGGTAATGTGATAAAACATAGACATGCATATCAAATATTAGGTTTTCAAGGTCATTGAATTGAAATCTGAGGATAACTTTAAACCATTTCGCTCCTTTCATAACGATATGATAATATGCACACTTCATTCGATAGATCACTAGGAAACAAAATTTGATAACGAAAGATTGGCATTTTCAAACTCGGAAATACCACCGGATTAATAATCAGCATGACTTAAAACCTACTAATCGATATGCGTGACGATTTTTTATCAATTTCTTAAATTCCCCCCATCTGCTCCTCCCCCCCCCCTCAAATCCCTCAAATTTTTAAAAATAACCCATAAAATATGGAAATGCGAAAAGATTAATACAAAAAATGATCAAATATAAAATATTCATCTAACAGTTCACACTATTAGTATATGCTATCAATATTCACTGGGAGAACTGGGGAGGAAGGAGGGTGAAGAGGGTGGGTAATGTGATAAAATATAGTCATGCATATCAAATATAAGGTTTTCAAGGTCGCTGAATTGAAATCTGAGGTCAACTTTGAACCATTTCGCTCCATTCATAACAATTTGATAATATGTACACTCCAATCGATAGATTACTACGAAACAAAATTTGATGATAACAAAAGATTGACACTTTCTGCAATCATAATCAGCATGACTGAAAACCTAATAATCGATATACATTACCATTTTTCATCAATTTCTCCAAAATTCTCCCTCATCCCCACTTCTCTCATTTTTCAAATGTCTCGAATATAAATAATTCACACAATTGCAAAATCAGAAATTTTTTGAAAAAATTTTTTAACATAATAAGTTAATATATTAATTTACGCTTTCCTTGAATTTTATCAATATTGACTCAAGAGCACTTGAGGAGGGTAATGAAATTACTCACGTATATTGATTGTAAGGGTTTTGAAGACTCTGAATTAAAGTATGAAGTTATTCGAAAACGTTACTGCTCCTCCAAAACAACCCAATGCTATGAGCATATCGATTAAACATTTAAAAAATAAATTGATGATTATGAAAGAAAAGATTTGAAGAATCCTCACCCGAATACCTTCCCAAATCAGGTAGTCTGTAATAGCTTTCATGTCCTACAGAAATTCGGCTAAAATCACTTTTAAATTTAAAAATATCAACAGATTCGGGATTAGCGTGGCTGCAAAGCTAATAATTGATATGCGAAACAAGTTTTCATCCATTTCTCAAAATTTCCCTTTCATCCCCGCTTCTTCTCTTGCACCTTTCAATTATACTAAATACTAGTGCCTACTCGCCCCTTCGGGGCTCGCAGTAAAAATTAAGTGAAGAAAAAAAAATTATTTTATCCGATAAGTACTGCTACATTCAAAACTGCACAACCCAACTTATTCTTACGTATTTGTTACCCCCCCCCCACCAAGATTTCTTCCTTTCAGGATGAGCTCGCCCCTTTATACCTTCATATACCTGCCAGTTTAAACAATTTTTTTCAACTTTACCCTAGCTTTTGCCTACGTACGAAGCTTTTATTGAAATTTATCACCTTCTTTTCCCATTGTATACCTTCTATTCTTTATACTTTTTATTTCTGCCATTTTAAACAATTTTATGACCTTACCATTGTACATGTAAAAAGCTTTTATTAAAATTTACAACCTTTTTTTCCTTTTTATATGTGCTATCCTCTACGTATATACCTTTTATACCTGCTATTCAAAACAAGGATGCGCGCGCATCTCAAAACCGATTTCATTTTGATTTTAATATATAGAGAGATTTCTAATAATTCACATGATCGCAAAGTAAAAAAAAAATGATGAAAAGTTTTTGAATAAAAAAAAATCAATTCAATTAAATTCACTTTTCTCGAATCACATCAATACTCAACACTGATTAGGGAGCATATGAGCAGGAAGAGTTCATGGGTATATTCATAAAAAATGGTCATATACATCTATTATCAGCTTTTCCAAGACGCTGAATTCAAATCTGAACTATTTCACTCTCTTCTCAACAGTTCTAATATTGCATAATCGAATCGAAAAAATGTCAACCATCAATAAACCGAATTGTTACTTATTCCCATCATTTTCAATTTACAGAGAGAACTGCCGATACAACCAACACCTAGCGACAGACTAATCAGAATTAAAAGACAGTCTCAAACTCCAGATCCGACCGATCAATTCTTCAATAACGTTTTCCAAGTAACGCATCGACTTCTATATTATAATTCTAATAATGGCTTATTGTGATGAATATTACAACACATGCTCCATTTTAGATTCCCATCTCAACTTTAACTGCCGTAAATGAATTAATTAAGAGCACCAGGCCGGTTATCCGAAGAGCCAGAGAACGTATACAACAACAATACCAAACGTGGCAGCAACAAAACAATGGAAATGGGAACAGAGTCAGACCCATAGGAACGGCCAGAAGTTCGGATTCGGAATGAGGAAAATATTTGCGAAGCATTTAAATATAATTATAATTCGACGTAATGGTCTTAGGTGTATAATTCCTATTACTTAAATTGTTACCGTGTTATTTATAAGTTATGTTTTTAATAAAATCCCAATGGTGTTAATTTGAGTGAAATTTATTTAAATTTGAGACGAGTTATTGAAATCGTATTGACACCGAAATGAATGAATGGTCGCCAATCTTATGTCATTGAGGAAATCGAAAACATATGTAGGACACAGTAGGGATGATTCTCACAACAAATGAAATCTTCGTGGTCTATCGAGGACGTAAGAAATTGGTGATAGCCAGGGGGTCGTTATAGATGATTTATTGCGCTGGAAGGTCTGTAATTCGAAACCTTATACTTTTACGAATAGTAAATTATATCCCAAGTTTAATTTTATTAAGAACAGCGACATCAATAGAATGGATGATCACCCTAATAAATTATTATAACGATTTTTTTTTTTTAATATTAATATATCAGAAACATCCATATCGAAATGAAGTGTTAGAAGTTTTGCAGATTCGTTGACTATAAGGAATAAACCAGATACACAGAAGAAACAGGTTATTACTGGTTTTTCTGTAGCCTAAGCTCTAGTAACTGCATAAATGAACATATTAGCTGAATTATTTATTTTTACCATCACCTCATCTATGCCTTTTCGTTTGTGTGATGACTACTCTGCAACACAACGAAGTATTATAGAATATCTAATGAGTGCCAGTGGTTGGAACGAACGATTATACCATGAGATAAGTATTGCATTTCTTTCAGGTAATGTATCGCAGTGCTTCAAGCGTTGCCATTAATAATAATTACAATAATTTAAAATTCATTATCGATGGGAGAAAAAAAATCAAGGTGTCTTCCTTTTCAGAATTCTGCTATAGCAATTTATTATCGTTATTAAATCATTAAATTCTAGAACATATCATCAGAGTGATCTGAATTTCTAAGAAATTTGCCTACTCCAGTGCAAATTTCCGATGAGTAATAGTACGGAAATTTTACCTCTTTACAAGTTACGCCAATGAAATATCGAGGTATTTCTTTCGTATACTACAAAAACATCAAAAACACCAAAAATCACTTTTCCACAGACCACGTGTACTTATTACCAAAGGAAAGAAATTTTCACACCATGAACAACAGTCATGTCCCCACTTCATAACCTTCCGATATTACGACACCATCAACACCATATGACTGACCAAGTATGACAATAATGTCTCAATCAGCTTATGGAAAAATCACGCCTGGCTAAAGGGAATCAAATACGAGGCGAATTCCCGACAGATGATATCATCCGTTGAAGTCCATTACCGCGTACACGAAGGGATGTCAGCCAATGAGGAAGCCGCATATCGGGCAACAGTGGACTTCCTTGGCGATTTAAAAACTGGTTTGACCTTCTCCCCGTGCTGAAAAGCTAGCGCGTCTTGTGTTATTATATGTTCGCGTACTTCAAAACACATTCACACAGACGACTAGTGTAGTTCATTGAATAAGCTGTATCATTAGTGAATTTCACCGAGTTCCTGAAGAAGTAAATTTTCAAACGTTCATTTTTCTGGTGAGTAGGTACTTTTTATATTATATTTTATAAATTATTGTTTTTTTTTCTTAAAGAGGTTTGGTACTTTTTCTGGGCGAATTTTATATTGTTTTTTTTTAACTCATTGTCAGGAAGTTGAAGATCATCTTCATTACTTTTCCTTATTTTTCATGTCTATGCAGGTAATTTCAAAAACGACCTACTGAGCTTTTTAAAAGATGCCTCCGTTTTTGGTTGATTTTTTGAAATTATTCCAGGTTTCTAGTGCGTTATATTTAATAAACTGGTTCGTGTTATAGCGAACGTGGAATCATCATTGAAAGTTTTACGCTTTGGTGCTCATGGCCGATGATTACCCGGGTATATTATAGGCATAACAGTAATTTTCCATTTTAAACAAACTTCATTATCTTTCCTCGTTCTTTTGGTGAAATAAGTCGATGCTCAGTGAGTGTAATAACGTTTAATGAGCTTCTAATGAAAGGAAGAGGTGGAACCGAAAGAAAACTACCTTAAAACATTTTAAATCGTTTTGGAAAATTCAAAAATAAATTTGAAGCCAATATATTTCACGATATCTTGAAATAATGAAATAAGAATTTTTAATTAATTTATTTTTTATTTTTTTTATAAATCTGGAAGTGGGATAAAATGGTACAAAATATTCTAATCCTTCCTTCACTTCTCTGTTCGACTACCAATGTAAAAACCACGAAAGATCAATAAACCCAAATACATCTCCAGCACAACCCATTCGCCTACCTATACAGTATACAAACACGCTGTCTAAAATGCCACTTCATTAATCACGCTACAGAATAGCAAGGTCGAGGTCTTAAAGACTACTTTCTTCACCAAGTGTTCGCGCATATTAACCACAATATGCATGTTAATTTGCCATCCACGTATGTAAATTCGACACTCGTATTTTCGACCACCACGTGACATCCAAGGTAATATCATTAGAACACGTTCACGTTAGTCTAATTATTTGGCTATTAATTCAATCACTCCAACAATTTTATTTTCCACGTCACAACAAAAATATTCCACCGACTGTCCATTAAACTGGTAATTTTATTATGCGTCGTATTTATGCAATTGCTTTTACCTTAATTGATTTCTCGAATCCGGGTCGCCACCGGTCTTTATTCGATGTATTGGGAAACTGTACGAGATGCGGAGAAGGAAAAAACAACAAATCGTGGTTACTCAATTCGACGTCGTTGTTTGGTAGACGGAGGATGTTCGTGACAAGACGGTGATTTTTGTATATCATTTGTCACAGTTCGGTCGAGTTGTAAGTGAAAGGTATCTGTGTGGTGGGTTACAGACGTTGGTTATGTTGTGCAAGTGTGACAGATTATACAGTACAGAGAACAGGTGGCATGAGTGAGCTGAATTTATGAATAGTTTAGGGTGCAGTATTTTCATAGCTTGTTGATGAATCATTTTATTCCAATTGATAGGTATTTAAGATATTTATAAATAAAGTACCTATCTAATATTGAGTTTCAAAATATACATTTAACGTTTATAAAAAATTACCATAGATGAAATTATCTTTGTTTAGGTGTTCCCACAGTTTACAACTTATTCCATGGAAAAATTTGTTATCAATAAAATATCCTTTGTTATGGGGCTCCCAAATTTTACAACTTATTTTATAGGGGCAAGTTGCGTTTGTCCAAAGTATTGCCTTTGTAACTTATTGTCAAAGTTTACTAGGGTAGAGTGAAAGAAGCTACTACCCCCTTCCCCTTCCTTTTCATTCTCGCTGAAAAAATTATATAAAATTGTTTGCATAAATAAAAAAATTTGAAAAATAAATTATAATTAAATGAAAATGAAAGAAAAAATGCATCAATTTATTTAAAGGTACATTTTCAGTGTTACCACCATTGCCAAGTAAAAGATGACAGAATTTGGAAATAAAAAAAAAATAATAATAAAAAATAAAAAAATTTAAAAAATCAATATTTTGGAAGAAATATCTTTTAGTTTCATTTTCAAAATCAATTATTAGCGAATAATAGGTTTTTTCGTTTTTGGAAAAAATTCCAAGTGTTGTTTAGCAAAACGTACACAACTTCAAAAATGTACTCGACAGTAATTACAAGACATATATCTTTCAGTTAATCTATTTCTTTGTACCCAACTTTCCTATGCGTGGTGAGAGAACTTTTCAAGCCCATAGTCAGCCTGTTATTTGAAGGAGGCTGACTAAATGCTAGAGGGAACTTTGACTTTTTTTTTGTTGGTTCGCATTTTTGTATTGAATACAAAATTTTACCACAAACTCAAAATTTTCTAGAGTTCAACTTAAAACAAAAATATCTTCAACTTCCAAATAACTCTATGTTACTTCACATCACTATTATTTAGTTTTATAGTCTTCGAGGCATCATACTGTAATTCCTATTTTCGATCTATATCTAAACACATTACACAACCCAATACCAGTTTTCCACCGAATCGTAGAAATAAATAATACGCTCTTAATGTAGACACTCGAGCGAGATTTTAAGATTACGACGAAAATTTCAACCACGATCCCAATGAACGTGGACGTAATTGTTAATAACTCAGCAAATCGTGATTAGCATCTACAAACGACCAATTTCATCTACACACCTTGCATACCTACTTTAGGTCTTTCGAAAATAACTTTTCATCGTATACCATAATCATAGGGAAATCGTTATTACTTCACTGCATCATAAAAAATCACTCGCAAAAATTAAATCTGACAATGAATAACTTAATGAACGTAATGTTTTCTTGGAATTCGTATTCAACTTTTAAATCCAAAATAAAATACCCCAAAAAAGAATCCTTGAGGTACTGTTTTGAGTTTTTTTGGTAATTTATTCAAAACTTGTTATATCGTTGCTATTCTGTGTCAAGAATTACAATTAAAAATTTTCAAATTTTTTTACAATAATTAACCTATCATTGCCTTAAACAGACATTAGGCAGTATTATTGTTGAATTGTATGGCGAGCTAATGCTGAGGTAATACGTATTCTTACTTTTAAATAAAAAGTTCTGACTCACCGAGCGGTTAAGTAATTGGTATAAACATTTAAAATGTTTTCGGGGTACCTAATTCGTTAGTTTTTTTTCTCTTCATAATTTGAAATGATTATTCGATTTTACCAGAAATTACCTCCATACGTTACGCATTAAGATAAATTATAAGAACGGGTAGATCCGGCTCCAGATAAATGTATGGAATTAATTCAGCGACCTCTAGGTACTTTTCTTTATGTACTCTTTGTTGAGCATTTATGGGCAAATCCAACAAATAAATGTGTAGGTACATTTCAACAACGAATCGTGATCGATAAAAATATCCAACGCTGGCTAATACATTTCCAACAATATTTTGATAAACACTTCGTTGGATAGTTGGACTGTTGGTTATTTAGTCAAATAAACAGGACAATGAATATACTTGAGAATAAATTTCCATAAATAATTCAAATCGACAGACAAATATTGATAAAATTCGTAAGTCCAAAGTTGAAACCATAACCCACGGATTGATTCTCATTGTATAATCATTTGGTAGTCGATACTTTATATATAGTTATTGATTAACAACAAGGAAAATTCGTAATTTATTCATAAACAAAATATTACATCAGTGGAGTATATTTTACGCGCATATACGAGTAAATTACACGTATAAAAACTTCAATTAATCTTTGTGGAACGGAAACACATAGGAGTACATGGTTAATATTTCATCGAGTATGAAATTATGTTCTTTTTTCCAAGATTCTCGTATACATATTTTTTCATTTTCATATTTCTTTATGAAAACGTCTTCCTTATACAGTTCACCCTTGTTTGTATAATTGTTCTCAGAAAGAACACCTTATTATGGAAGTTTTCCTTGAATAATACAACATTACAATGTTAGCAAACGATATTAAAGCCCTGTCGAAGCGATGATGACGATGATGTTATGATAAAATAAGCAATAAATTTATTCATTTGTTTTCCGTCATAAAAAAATTTTTTTCTTTATTTCAATTCGCAATAAGTATCATCTTTTTTTCATAATTACTAGTTTTGTAATTTTTCTTACTCAAGATTTTATTTTTATTTTTACTTATACACATATTATATACTGAAGGTTATATACTTATATTTGATTTTGTTTTGTTTTTATTTTTTATTTTCATTTTTCGTACTTAAATTAACGTGCCATATACGCAACTTTCTTATTTATCCATTTTTAAATTTCATTTTTATTTTTTATTTTTACTTAGAAAAATGTTTTTGTTCATTTTCCTAACAACTTTGAAAAACTAATAATTTTTTCACTTTTTTTTTTCAACCTTACAACCAATTTGAAATTTCATTTTAACTGAATATTTTGAATCGAAGAATATTTTTAAAAATTTTTCTCTTCAAATTTCTTAACAAGCACCACTCAGTCTTTTAGACAATTTCTTCATGTTATAAAGAAACATAAAATATGCAATAAAAAAAGCATCGCAGCTACCGAAGGAGAGAGGCAAAAAATGTTTCCAGCCTGGCTATTCCAAGATGATTCAGAAGTTCTCATATTTTACACCATTGAAAAAATGTTCGGAAAAGAAAGAGTGGAAAAGCGCAAAAATAGAAAAATATCACAAAATTAAAAATTATTCAAAAATGTTTTCAAAAAAAACAACAACAACAACAACAACAACAAAAAATTAACTTTTAAAATAAAGAAACATTTGAAGGAAAGTTCTTTAAAAATATGTGGTTAAAAAGTTTTTAAAAAAGTTAAAAATTATATATTAATTAAAAATGAAAAAAATGTAAAGGTTTGAAAAGTGAAAAAATGATCAAGGAATATTTTTTAATATTTTGAATTTTTACAAAAATAATTCAATAAGTACATCAAAAATCAATTCTACTACAAGTCTAATCATAGTTTTTGGGAGGTCCCACAAGGAATGTTCCTTCGTTCGTCAAATACATTAGACACGAAGCCCCTTCTTGACCGACTAGATTGAAAATCAGGTACTCAATGATGGTCATCGTACTCATAAAAAATGTCAAGTTTGTTAAAAATACATGTTTTAAATGACTAATGGAAATCATCGATAAACTATGGTTCACCGTCGTACCCACTAAAGGCATATAATTGTTTACTCTAAACTGAGATTTAAAGACGTCCAAACACACGTGAACCCATTAGGCCATTACCATTGACGTAATCATCAACAACATAAATTCAGCAAGATCTCTATGTCGCTAATACCTGCAGAAGAATTCGTACCAGTGATACACGCGTATACGAAATCTTTGAACCAGAAGGTCTCCACACCTAACCCTGGTTACCGTTTAGGATCAGAATAAAAATTAACCTAAAATAGGCACACGAATTACCGTAATATCGTGTTAGCTTTTCATTAACACGAATATAACATTTCGAGCGTGATAAGAAAACACGACGGTGGCGCGTTTCTGCGTAATTGCCAACCGGTTGGCGGATTTTTCTTCCGCTTTGTTCGGCTCATTTGAAACGTAGATAATATATTTTACGAAAAAGTACAGAGAAAACCGTATGCGAATAACCGAAGGTCGATAATTGTGTTACAGAAGTGCTGTAGTTTAGAATCGAAATGCGTTCGACGTTGTTGATTTTAAGTGTATTGGCCATCTCGGCGATCACTTGGGCCAGACCAAATGATTTGAAAGCTGTTTTCGTCGAAGATAATGTGAGTATATTATACCATTAAAATTTATACCTAGATCTTTGAACATGACGTAGGTACATTATAATGAGTAATCCGACGGAGAATTAAATTTTCGTGCGAGATTACCAACGTCGAGGTTATATCGCGGTTTTTCGTTACGATGAGAATTTTTCGGTTATGTTTTGTTTTTTTTTTTTTGCGTTGTTGAAGGAATTTTTCCATCGTTGATTACCAATAGCGGTACATAAAGGGAACTTTGATTTGACTCATTCGCTTATCGTTTCAATAAAGTTGATAAAATACAGTTATAAATACCTCTTTCAAATATCAAACCATTAAACCGATCCGGCCATTTCTCAGATCAACGAACTGACCCGAGTCTGGCCGATTATTTAGATTGTAAGGTCACTGAGAAAACCCAAACTAAATTAATATGCGCGCTTTATTTGCCATTTGCAAAACAACAACATCGCCTCTGCGAACCGGAACAATATTCGTGATTTCAACACACCTTTGTCCAACCGGTTTCGCGTTCTGGTGCGTGCCACAAGTCCACCACAGACGTGCCTCGGGTTTCCCTGAGATTTCTTGACGTTTTGAAATCGATGAGGCCGATGGAAAATTTTTTAAATCCTAGAAAATTCTGAACATACCACTGTCTGTTTTTTGTCGGGAATTTTATTACACCGAATACTCGGTAATTCGAAGAAGTCTCGTTTGTGACGACATTTGCGAAACTAAATAATTATGCAAATAGGGTTGGCGGTTTAACCATTAATAACGCAGAACTGGATAGCGAATGAGTTCATAACCGCTTCATGTGTATAAATCCTTTGAAGGGCATCGAATACAAGAGATCGACCTCCCATATTCAGCTGGTAACAGAAATGTATCTACTGAAAGATTTTTCAAGGGAGGTGAAGAAACAGAAATTACCATTTTAATTAGAACAATTTTTCCAATTCGCAAAAATTTACAAATCTTTTACTACAATTTCGATCATTAAAAAAAAGTAAGCAGCCATGTCACATTACTATAGCTGAGTTCTTGTGATTAAGCTCTCCATGCTTACACAGATTATCAGAGTTGAAAATCCTCACTTATCCCTCCAAAATCACCTTGAAAATTGAATTCAAAACATGTAGTTCGTCTTGTCCAAATGAATCACATAAACCCATATTTATCAGATTTAAGTTATTTGAGATTCCTTAGGCTTTCTTTTCATTTTGATGATCAGCCATTTTAGATGAATTTTCACCTAAATTTCATGGGTCATATTTTTGTCTGCAACCAACCGCACATACAAAATTTTAACATTATGAGTAGATTCAATGGGAGATCGCCATGAGTCATGAAATTTTCTATAGTATTTTCAATTCCAAAATCCATTTTTCCCTCAACTCCTATTCGAACTAACTTGATAAACTAAAATTTGAACATTTTAGTCATTTGCGATTATGCCTTCATATGGAACTATAATCGAAAACTTTTTATTTTTTGTTTACTTCCAACACATTGTGTGGAAAATTACTCCCCTACTCCTCATCCTCCTTCCTTCTAATATCAACTATGAAGATGGATTTAGGAAATGTATTTATCTGCTTGTTTCCAATAATCATATGAGCTATTTGAGGGTCCTCAAGCCTTCCTCAGATTTTAACCATCTGTCATTTTGAATCCATTTTGATCAAAATTCAAAGAGTCATATTTTCGGGTACAACTGATCATACATACAAGTTTTGAGCTCTCTAGGTAAATTCAGTGAAGATATAGAAGATTCAAGAAATTTTGTGATTTAAAACCTCCTCAAAAAAAGTTTTATGTTTTAACTCTCTCCAAATTCATTTAGGAAATTTGAATCTGCATACGTTACCTAACCTAACCTAACTTGTTCATAAGAAATCGCGAACAAAAGTGTTGAGGTATCTGTCCTCCTCTCCACTCCACCCCTCCTCAAAATTAGGGACCGCAGTAGAGAGTCAAGTGCTTCCACTTTTTTTTTGCAGGAATTACTTCTACCGCACACGACACTAGTTGGCTAGGAACCGCTACCCCGCGTGGCATCACTCCTCTTTTTCGGAGCATCCCTGCCAGATACTTTTCAGCTTCTCACAGCCTACTAAGCCCCGCAGGCAAGTTGGAGGTCATACACCCTCAGGGTCCTACTTCTGTCTGCATCATCCCGCCTTACTCCAAACTGTGAAGCAAGGTAGGGGTGGTCCGCAATCACTTCGGTGCTTCAGCCATGGGGTCCGTCGAGCGTAGTTCCACTCATACAGCTATTCGATCCACCATATGGGACTTGAGACCATGACACATACCCAGCTTACCTGCTAGAGTCGTTCACCATGCAACCAGGCATGCGCTATCCAAGTCTCATTACAAACCTACCGTGTTAAGTGCTTCCATCTCCAATTACATAAAGCACCTCCACCTCCAGAGCTCTCCTTCAAAGGGACTTCGCTATCTAAAAAAAAAATTGTGTTGTAGCTATAGTAAGTTTTATCACACAATTTACCAACTTGAAGCTAAAATCGTCCATTTACCAATTTTCCAAAGACTCCCCCCCCCCCCCCAGTACATCTTCGTTGGTAAACCACTCGCCACTCCCTTTCCTCTAGTGATATTACACTCAACAGGGCTGATCTTATCAAGAGTTTTTTTTATCCAGGAAATCCCAGCAGTTGACAAGAAAATATTGAAAAAAGGCGTATCAGCTAGTTTCGGCGGTTACCAAGCTTCAGCCGGATTAGGCGGTGGTCCCAATGGCGGAGCTTTATTTGCCTCCGCTGGAATACCTGAAGCAGGAGCTTCCGCTGGAATCGGTTCATTCGGTCAATCTTCGGCTGTTGCTGGTGCCGGAGCATCATCCAGCGGTTTCGAATATGGTGGCAGACCACCAAGACCAATAGGTCAATACGGAGATGGATTCTTCGATCGTATTTTCGCTGTAAGTATCAAAGTCCATCGATTCATTTTTGCATTCAATTAAATTTTTTCTTTTCTGAAATCACTTTATTAACATCATTGCAGATTCCCATCAATGTATTGCACTCGGTCAATGATTACGTCAAGACCAAAGGTAAAGGTGGGATTTATCTTTTATATTTTTTTCGTCAATAATGTTTCAACTCTAATTAAAACGAACTTCTTTCAACAGCTGCTCAAGGACAAGGCGTATACATAGAAAATGGCTCCGGTAGTGCTGGCGCCGCTGTTAGTCAAAGTGGAGTCGCAGCCTCTGCCAACGCAGGAGCTGGTGCTGGTGCCGGTGTTGAAGGCAACACTGGATTAAGATTCGGTAGTAGCTCTGAAGAAGCTGCAGTAGCTGGATCCTCGGCATCTGCTTCCTCTGGATCTTATGCTGGCGCTAGTGCCGCTGCTGGTACTGGTTCCGGAGTTGGTTTCAAACCTGGTCATGGTGGACATCCTGATTACGATAGAATATTCAACGTAAGTTCTTCAAATTCAAATCTTTAATGTTATATCTCGAACATAAAGATTACTGACTAATATTTTAATGTTTTTCCTTCGCAGATTCCCATCTCAGCGTTGAAATCAGTCAACGACTTTTTGAATGGTTAATCAAAAGTTTTCAAAATGAAAATTAACTACCTTTTTTTTAATTTATTCATTTTTATGTATTTTTCTCTCTTTCGTTTCTCATATTATGTTCGTTATAGGTTTCATTTTATAAGTTTAAGGAATAGTTGTGATATATTAATTTTTTTAGTTTTATATATCCAAATATGACAAACTACTTATCATGTGATAACCTAGTTTAATCGTGTTTTCAGTGAGTCCTATATATTTTCAATACCGAGGTAATACCACCTATTATATAAATGCGTCTTTTATCGCTGAGCCATTTTAATGACAATAATTTACAATTTTAAGTATATAAGAGTGAGTAGGATTTAACTATCGCAACGAATAATTGATATTCACAAATATTGTATTTTAGCTTCGAGATGATATTTATAAATTTGTAATAAATGCCATTTTTTTCTTTTTATACTTTCTATGTTGCGCAAAATTAAAACGATAAAAAAACCACTAGTCATAATTGTGGTCATTATTGCATATTGTTTTCTAGACACAACATAACACTATAGATATCGTTTCTTTCGAAGAACACAAACGACCTTATTATCCTTGGAATTCTAGTATGAAGTGCTGCATGACGTCAGATACCTAATGCCAAAATATATGTAATTGTGAATTAAAATTTTAGAATTTGCTATTTTGGTTTCATTCAATATAAAGAAAAAATATAAAGGTGCTAGACATTCGTGAGATACTTTTCAATTTACCAAGCGAACGTAGTATCTTAATGTCATTCAAATATTATGCTAAAATTTTTTTGAAATAATAAGACTTACGATCGAAGTCAAATCCGTCAATTTCGTTCAGAAAGCTCTTTAATTGCTGGCTTGGTGTTTAGTGACATTTAGACATGAATAATGTGAATTTTGCACAACTTACATTGTAAAAAATTACTGAAGAACCAGCAAAAGGCGGAATGAGATGTGACCATACACCAGCACTTGAAATAATTTGTCACTGATAGCAAGCTTTCCATATACTAGAGTATGCGTTGTCAATTTCTAAAAATGAAATGAGGAGAAGGGAGAACCAAATACGTAAAGCGATAATTTTCAATTATAAGAAATATGATAAATATTATTACAAGTGATCTTTGTCCATCCAAAGTATATTAATACTTCATGTCGAATAGGTTGCATACACAAACCTTTACTCCGAAAGTGTGGCTTGACAATGATATTTTTTTTCAAATAAATTTTTATGAAAATTTTCAATTTTCCATTCACATTTAGATTCAACATGATGATAGTGTTTTTTTTTAATATTACATGTTTTAATTTTATTTCATTATTATTTTTAAATGATTCCTTATATTAAAAAAAAAAAAATCGCATATGAAATATTTAATAAAATTTCAAGCATTGCAGCATCTAGTCAAATTTATAATAGGTATATGTATTTCCAATAATGTTAGTTTTCAAATTTCAAGATTTAATTTAAATAAGTATTGAAATTCAATTTCCGAATTGACTTTAATACGACAAAACATTTGTAATAATATATTATTCCTACCTAATAATTATACATTTTCGGTTTAATCAATAATTGTTTAATATTAATTACTAATTTGGTGAATCACTCAAATGTGATAATATAGTAAATCATAGATTAATAAAGAAGTTATTAAAAAAATTAAATCACGAGAGGATTTATGGAAACTAAGATCTTTTACACTTTGAAAAATAAAATAAATACTTTGTATTTACTCAGCCAATATACAGAGTCTTCGAATTCAGGTATAATTTCAAATATTGAAAAAGTGTCTTCAGTATAAATGCACCTGATTAAAAATTTTTCAAATGGAAAAATTAAAATTGAAAAGATAGTAAAATCTATTAAAACACATAATTCAAAAAATTTTATTTTGCAATTAATTCATAAATTATACAAAAAAAAAAGTAATGCTCCTCAATCAAAACAGATACAGTTTATGGAAAATAAAATAACTGGGATGACGAGTGAGGTGGATAATTACATTTAGTACGAAGAATAAGTTGAAATTCGCTTTCCTGGATTTCTTGCGGAGAATTTTTAATTTTGAATTAGCACCCTAAAATAAGGACAGCGATAGTGAAGATACTGTTTTGTTTTAGGTTTAATTAATTTAGGTAAATTTATGTGATGTACGCTCTTCATACTTGACCTAATAGGGTATCTGAGGGCAGTGCTGACAAGAGCTAAAATCGAACCTGAGCCAAAATAATGTTCGGGCCTCGCGTATCAATTTTTTCTTCAAATACATTGAAAATTTGAAAAAAATTAGTGAAAATAAAACAAACAAAAAATCAAAAAGCTACATATATAAACCTAAACTTAGTGATTCAAACCTTCAGGAATACAAATATTTGAACTATTTGCCCTCTCTGTCTTTTCCTTTCACCGATCCTATCTGAGAAGGCACTCAAATAAACAAAATGTGAATAAATAAAAATATTAATACTGTAAATTATTATACAGAAATTTTTTTAATTTTCGGTAAATGTAAAACAAAATAATAACAAACATTTTAAATACTTCAATAAATTTATAAAATACATTAGAATATTGCATACTATTCTCTGGTACAACCACTATCATCAGTGCCTCAATAAACAACTTTAAACACAAATTTTCATTTACAAAAAAATTTTAAGGAAAAAATTTCACGACACCTAAACAATTTTATAAACTATAATATTGTTCAAAAAGCATAAAAAATTAATTCCGTTTTTTTTTTTTTTTTTATGACATATCTATGGATCAGCAAGATTATTGTAAGATAAAAATTATCAATTTTTTTTATTATTATTATCATTATTAATTGATTATACTGGGCGTGCATAATTATCAAGACTTTTACGCCAAGTGCCCGTGTAGGAGGGAGTGAGGAGTCTATATTAGGTTACGTAACTGAAGTTGATTTATAAGGAGGATTTTTTGCATTTCTATCTGCGAGTCTGGGATTACTGGAGTATCTTCAGAGATGTTGAGGTTAAGTCTATTTGGTTCCAGGATTGGAGAGTAAAAGAAAAGGTGCTGGGAGGTAATAAGTTCTGAATTAAAAACTGACACATAGGTTTGGCGGTTCGTAAATACAAATGGCTGTGTAAGTTTTGTATAGCCAATTCTGAGTTGTATAAAAATCATTTCATCAGCTCTGACTAGAAGAGATAATTTCAACTAGGGTAGAACACATTTTTTATGAAAGAATCATTTATTTTTAGTTTTGAAGTTCCATGAATTTTGCCAATTGACTAATTGGATTTGGTTTAAGAGATTTTTAACATCGTCACGATTTGAAATATTGTTCAAACTGGATTATTTGGAAATGCCTGATCAACCGTTTGAAGCATCTTTTTTTTTTTAGAAATTTTTTCTACATTATAAAAATTCGTGATAGGCAACTTCTCTCACTTTACAAAATTCTAGAATAGGCAACTCCCCTCACTTTACAAAATTCTAGGATAGGCAACTTCTTTCGCTTTCCTGTTCATAGAGTAGTTTATAAAAATGGAAAGGAATTCAATCAACGAAGCAATATGCAACCATCGCAACGTCAATACGTTCATGTAGAACAAATCGTGTGATGGCTCAATTAAGGAACGAAAGATGAACGTGTTGAATTCATGATGAGTTTTTCTACTGCATGATAAAGCGAGCAAGGCTGACGAAGGATATGATTTAAATGATTCTTTTGTAGCCTTGATCGCTTAATTAATTCCATTTTTCTCGACAATGATAATCGTATTATTAAGCTTAATAAATTTAATACACAAAAGAAAAATTATTTTTTTATTTAAATTCACTACATATAATTTCCAGCATATTTAATGATATTGTCACAAAGTTACCTGCACGAATATCAATTACAAAAAAAAAGCTTTCGAATAATCTTCAAACCAAAATTAGCACGTTGAGTACACAACCAGCGTTTAAAAATGTATCGACAAAAAACATAAAAAAATCAGGAGATTCAAAAAAATTTTCGAAGTTGACACATTATTAATTTTTTCAAAACGATTTAAAAAAAACGTATTCTAATCAAAAGGACTGAAAGTTTTATAAGACTATTGGGTTTTTCAATCTTTTCTATCCATGTATTACTGTCAAAAGATGAAATACCTATGCCAGAAAAAAAGGAATAGATGGAATTTTATCAAAATTCTTCAAACATGATAAAATTTGATGAAATTTCATCAACAAGTTAACCAGATATAACTTGATATAATCTAATCGAAGATGATCGAATTTGATAGGATACGATCTAATCTGATCAAATTTAATCTAAAATGTATTGGATTCCATCAGATCCAAATTTCATCGAATTCTATCAAATTTTATCTTCACATACCAATATAATTTGGTCACGTTTTTGATCAAATTTGATCAGTTTCTTTTTTTCTTGGATTCAATTATGCTACGATATAATTTTTATTAAAATCTAAAAAACTAATTGAAATTACGGAGTGAGGATAAAATTGGAGGAAAAGATTTGAGAAATTTCATTATAACTCTACAACACAAATACAAATAGGTATTTAAAGTTTCGGTAATGCAAAGTTACCTTTATCAAGGACATATTACGGATAAATTGTATGAAATTTTGTAATTAAGGAATTAATTTAATTCACTGTTGGCGTAGTTGGCCATTTTAGACTAAAAATGTTTATTGATGAAAATATTACTTTTACCATAAAAACGTTATAAAATATTAAAACTTGTAAAAAATACGTTGACGCGTTTCGGCACACTGCCATCTTCGGAGCTCAATATTTCTTCGAAAACGTATTTTTTTCTTCAAATTTTTTCGTATTTAAAAACTAATAATCTCAATTGAAAGGACCTCTTAAAATGACCATTAATTGGAAAACTCCGCGATTTAAATTCCTCAAACAAACACCGATTACTCCCCTACAACATCGAAACAGCCAACTATCTCCGAGCCGGGAAAAAACCACGAAACCAGTTTAACTCGAACTTTACGGCAATTATGCCTGTACGAGCGTTTGTTATTACGGAAGTAGCGCGACCTTCCTTCGGCAGCTAGAATCAACCTCTAAAACCAGCTTGACCAGAGCGAGTTAGTTTCCTGTGTACGGTTTTTTCTCTCTTTGCTCGCCTTATAGAAAAGCGCCGACGAACAGAAGCTCCATTTCGATTCAAATCCACCGAAGAGAGAGCATCTCTTACGCAAGTTTAACCGTAGTGTTGACCTTTTATCGAATGGCCAGACAAATCGAATGCTCGCGATAACTCGTACATTACATCAGTGGCACGCTCGACTGAAACAGGTATACTCGTATTCGCCGAATGTCAGCTAGAAAGTATAACGGTGATGGTGGCTGCAGGGTGAAAGGGATTACCGCCCACAGGTACCTGTTCTACGGGCACCAAGAAGGGATGACGAGTGAGCGGTACTTCGTGACGGTTTATTGCGCGAGAATACCTGTGTAGCGGCCACTTCACACCATCATGTGGACAGTATTCATCAATCATCGATTACGTGACACTATGTACGCGGCCAAACAATACTCCACATCTTCTCCATCGGGTAATACTGCTGGATGGTCGTCGCAGGTGTTAGCTCGCCTGTAGGATCGCTCGGTGATTTATTAGATTGTTGGTAGATAGCGACGCTGTGGTGTAGCTATAGCTGGAGCATAGGGAGCGATGAAAACGAAAATACGCATAAATACCCGCTAAATGCGATACCATATTCGCTTTTTCCTGGCCAGTGAACAGGAAATAGAGCAGTTAGAAGTTGAATTTAGTAAAAATACACCATATACGCCGCAATGATAATAACATGGGAGAAAGTCAGCCAGCGTGAATTGCATGACGGCCTAAGCCGACTATCCGAATCCCGAGCATGGACAGTATCAGTGAAGAATCGTTGCAACGTTGGTAAATTGAAAATATTCGAGAATTCGCGAATGCCTTGTAGCGCGTAATCAGTGTTAGTGCCGTTCAAATGTCCATCGAGTACGACCCGGAGTCCGGCGACGCGGTGTGCCAACGCAGATCCGCAGTCCTCGCCGATTCCTCTAATAGCAACGGTCACCATTTCTCCAGGAGCAAAAGCATCACGGACAGCTTTAAGTTGAATCGTAAACCACCAATGTCTCAAAGCGTACCGCCGACCATTGGCGTCGTACCGCTCATATCGAGCATTCGTGATAACTGGAATCAAGATTACGCGATACGTGAGTACTTTCACATGTTTCCTATGTATAGTGGGCCGTGATATGTCGCGCTTCAATAGTCCCACAGCCGCAACTCAACCGAGTTCCACTCCGTCATCGGTTCAGATCACGATTCCACTTCTTGTCTTCTCCATCAAACGTTATCTCTTCATTAAGCGAATCGACGTCTTCGATGTATTTACCAATTATCATCGACCATTCCAATGTATCATCAAACATCAACCATCGAAATTCTGATAATCTTTCAACGTAACCATCCTTTATTTCATTTAAAAAAAATAATTTTCCAACAGAGAAAGTATACTCATTCGTTGACTAGTTTTGTATTCTTGGTTGACGGAAATACGCTAACTTACACATTACACTATATAAGCTTTCTTTTCTCCTTATTCAACCGATATCCTGTAGTGTAAATAGTTTTTAAGGTTTTTTTTAACACTTCGTCGGGATTTTTTCATCACTTTTGGCCACACGAAATGACTGACATAGATGAGAGCGTCGAAATCATGCGCTAATTAAACCATCGATTCCTGAATGCCACGACCTATCGAAGAACCAAAACTTCCAATCTCGTCTATTCATTACACGAGTACGATGACTTGGTATAATCGAACGCTTCTTCGACGTTCTACGTACCTACTACCAACTACGTACCTAATTTTCACAATTCGTTGATTCCCATTAATCCCGTTAATGAGAGCACTTTTACTTCAAACCATAGAAAAGTAAACTGCGCATATACAACGAAGAATCGGACAACGTTATAGCGTACTTTTATCATGGTGAATAGAGGAAACTTAAATATTATTACGAATAAGTCGATAAATAATAAAGTTATATTTATCGTTGCGACGTTCGCCATCTATAAATCGATGCAATAAATAGGGAATCTAAACGGTGCTATTAATTAATCCAGTTTACCATTAAAAATAATATGCTACTGGTTACATAAATATGCGATATATTGCAGAAATAAATTCTCGAGAATGAAATATCTACTGTATGTATAATACGTGTATGTAGAAGCACCATATGTACATATAAAATGATCCCATAGCTATACAATTCTTATGGTATCTTCGAAAACCAGAATGGTAGAAATGAGTGACCATAATAGATTATACAATACCATGTATGCACTACTGTACAATCTCTTCATTGATACACTGCATCCTAGTAATATAAGTGAGAATTGTTTTACGAGCATTAAGTTGATTTTCGTGATCAGCTGGGGTCTCCAAAGAGCTCGGCAATATTGTTGTAAATTTCATATACGATACCTTACATCACGATTTCGTTTGTTTTATATTTCGAGTATATGATGAAGAATAGATTACATGGTAGATTATACTTCATCTCATGTACCTACCTAGTACCAACAAAACACTAATGTAAGATTTGAGTGTAGAGAACTCGAGACCATTATATCATGTTAGTTGAGAAAGTACAAATATCTAACTTTGCAAGTATTGGAGTAAACTTGCTTACCTAGTTTGTAATAAGTCAAGGAATACAGAATCGTTGAAATTTTCATGCATTTTTTAGCCCCCCCCCCCCCAACCTTAAATATCGAACATTATTAGCATCACTATCCACACTTTTCATCATATTAGTTGGCATCTGGTGACGATTTTCAAAATTAACCGAAAATAGTTATCAGACAAATTATGCTTTAGAAGAGTAGAATTGGAAGACCTTTGATTTAACTTTTTCTCAAAAACGAGGGGAACATTAAGAATTTTCATAAAGCCTTTTTCAACAGATTTGGTTCTACGAAGAAAGTTTATAAAATTTTAAAATTTGCAATAAACGAAAAAAAGTCTGATTGAAAAACTTCTCTATGGGTACATTTGTGATGGAAATAATTTTTTGATGGCTTCTCCCTTGGAAGTAATCCTCTCAACTAATTTCTCATAAATTAAAATTAAACATAAAAATATATGTATATATATATCTCTATACATTAAAATCAAAATGAAATCGGTTTTGAGATGCGCGCGCATCCTTGTTTTGAATAACAGGTATAAAAGGTATATAAAGGATAGCAGGTATACAAAGAAAAAAAAGGTTGTAAATTTTAATAAAAGCAGTGTACATGCACAAGGGTAAGTCATAAAACTATTTTGAGTAGCAGGTATAAAAAGTATAAAGGATAGCAGCTATACAAAAGGAAAAAAAGGTGATAAATTTCAATCAAAGCTTTGTACATAGGCAAGAGGAAGGGTAAAGTTGTAAAATTGTTTAAAGTGGCAGGCATACAAAGGTATAACGTGACGGGCCCATCCTGAAAGGAAAAACTCTTGGTGGGGGTAACAAATAAAAATAAATTGAATTGTGCAGTTGGGAATGTCGCAGTACTTGTCTGACAAAATAACTTTTTTTTCTTCATTTAATTTTTATTGCGAGCCTCGAAGGGACGAGGAGGCACTAGTTATTTATTATTTTATAATAATTATTTCATTAGTAAATCATTTAAATAAAACAATCTTATGCAAAACATTCTACATTTAAGAAACCTAATTAAAATATATATATAAATAATAAATATCTTTATCAGTCGTTGCTGCAACAGCGCGCTCTTGCGCCCGCGATGAGTACTAATTGTACTAAGAATTTACATGATTTAAGCCAAAAAAGTAAGCAGTCATGCTCCATTATCGGAGGTGAGATTTTATAGAGGGCCTGTTCAGGTTTGTAAATAACGTTACTAACCCCTTCATGTCTACAGGAGACACCCAATACCAAGTTTGAAAACCCCTATCCCTTCCAACTGAGGTTTTTAAAATTATCCCCTAATTTTTACAATGCACCATTTTGGATCTATTTTGACCCAAATTTAAGAAGTCATATTCTGATCATCAACTAATCAATCGTACAAAATTTGACCTTTCTAGGTCGATTTGGTAAGAAGATACAGAAGATTCATGAAACTTCCTACAGCAATTTCCCCTCCAAAAGCCATTCTTTGCTTCAACTCCCCTCTAAATTCACTTAGGAAGCAAAATCAAAATAGGTTAGTCAATTTTCGGCCTTTTATGTACCCGCATCACGATTTGAATTCGATAAACCCTCCTTCTCTCTTCCAAACTCATGTGTGAAGGTAAATTTGGGATATAGTAATTGCATTTTTATTAATTTGAGACTCCTCAAGCTTCACTCAAATTTTGATAATCCATTTTGACCCAAATTCAAGAAATCATATTCTGGACACCAACTAACCTCATATACAAAGTTTCATTTCTATAAATCGATTTGGTGAGGAGATATGGAAGATTCAAGAAATTATATGACTCAAAACTCCCTCAAGAAGCCGTTATTCGCTCTAACTCCCCTCCAAATGCACTTCGGAAGTTGAAATTTGGAAATGTTGGTGTCCGTAAATCACTTTTTCACGTGAAATCAAAAACTAAAAGTATGAGCGAATCGCTTCTTTTCCAGCTCTCCTCAAAATTTGAGTGATCCGCCATTTTGAGATGTATCGAAAAAACAAAAAAGTACTTTTTTACCATTTTCAAAAAGAGTATCTTACAAAACTTTGAACGAATTTCATGAATATTAGTACCTCCTCGCCCCTTCGGGGCTCGCAATAAAAATTAAATGAAGAAAAAAAATTATTTTATCGAACAAGTATTGCTACATTCCAACCCAATTTATTCTTCCTTGTTACCCCCACCAAGAGTTCTTCCTTTCAGAATAGGCTCGCCCCTTTATACCTTTGTATACTACTATTTTAAACAATTTTACAACTTTACCCTTGCTCTTGCCCATGTACAAAGCTTCTATTAGAATTTATCTCCTTTTTTCCTTTTGTATACCTGTTATCCTTTATACCTTTTATACCTGCTACTCAAAACAATTTTATGACTTTACCCTTGTACATGTAAGGCTTTTATTAAAATTTACAACCTTTTATTCCTTTATATACCTTTTATACTTGCTATTCAGAACAAGGATGCGCGCGCATCTCAAAACCGATTTCATTTTGATTTTAATATATAGAGAGATTCCCAGGCACTACACGTGGGGAAAAATATACCATAATGCCAAAGAATTGTACATTTGTCAGATGAATACAAATGGTCTGAAACATAAAGATTTGAAGATCCCACCTTTCCTCGACCTCGCCTTCCCAAACCAGGTAAGCTGTAATAGCTAAGTATCGTTTTTATTAAAAAATCAGCTAAAAAAGCCCTAGGAAATATATTATTTTACATGCTAATTGATGATTCACAGCAAAATTTTGGGAGGCTGATTCGAGATTTTGCAAGGCCTAGTCCGCCATTTCTTCCCCTCATCTCTGTCTATGCCATAACCAAAAACAAATAAAAGCAAAAATACAAAATCAAAAGGTGAAATTATAATGCGTTCGGCGCGTTGCTACATATCATCAGAATAGTCATATTTAGTGAGCAGAAAAACATCGTAAAAGTTATTTTGCTTAGTTACACATTAACACCAGAAAAAGTCGTAATTTACGAGTCACTAAGTATCAATGCTTTATTGATAATTACTTCAGTAATTCATTCATGAGATTTGTAATTTTTTCATTGAAAACAAGGGAATTATTTTTGTGCGCTTACGAATCTCATACGACTCACAACGTTTCTATCAAATGAAAAAACTAAAATTTCCTCCGTATTTCTTTCGAGTCAAAAAATTCTCTTCACTCATTCCCAAGTCCCAATATAAATATAAATGCCAAACTTATCCATACTCTTTCTACACAATTATCTCACCATCTCCCTTCTTCAATTCATTGGAAAAGTTAGCACCAACGGATCACGTACCTCTAGATAAGTCGATGTACCTATTGGACACGTTATAAAAAAATAAAAATAAAAACAGAAGATAAACATACATACATTAAAATAAAAAATTTTTATCAATCAAGAAACCCTTGCCACTGATAAGAGACAAATCTTTTACTTTTTCGCGTTTTTCGTCCAAATTTTGTACCATTTTCGTGTTTTTGTACCTAACACCTCCATTCGTGAATTTCTCAGACTACTCAATTTCTGGTACTTTCATTACCTGCTAGACACAATGAAAAATTTCATGTCTCATCATAAAGGGACGTATTAAGTGTTTACTGATTAAAAATTCCTAGCAAATGAGGACTACCTTAATCTACCATTATTGTAAGCTCTTTTATGTTCGGAAAATGCTCTGTGCCTCTTTTACTCATAAGTATATCGCCTGGGAAACTCGAACCACGTCAATTTTGCATTCATTAGTCAAAGTAACTAATTTATAATAAAACTTTTCATAAAGTGTTGGTGACGGGGGAGAGGGCAACGATAAAATCCTAAAATGATTAAAAGTGGTTATATTATAGTTTGTTTGGTTTCAGGGTATGCTAAATTGGAAATCGCTATTATTTTGCTTTTAAAGGAATACTTTACGATGAGATCGATAATTTGCAAAACTGTCGATTATTTTCAGGAAAATGAGATTAACATCGACATGAAACACAGAAGTACGAATTAAGCGATAATTTGTAATTTTTTCGTAATTTTTGAAAATCATCTGGAAGTGTATTTGATTACGTGTTAAACATATCCCCTCCAGGGAACCTCATCATAAACCTATAAACCGCTATTTTCATCACTTTCAACGTAAGATAAATAAAACCGAACGGTCTTCTAATCCATCAACAATTACCGTCTAACCGCACTGTGATCATAAAAAATCAATAATTCACCGGAAGAATCGACGTCGGTACGATGAAAATACCATAAAACCGCATCTTCCGAATAATTACGTCTTAAGTACATTCTAATACAAAACGAACGAGTTATAATAGTGAGTAGGGCTGATGAGTTTTTCTGTTAGCTATACGATTGTCTACATAGAGAAAGTAGAATTACTACAATTGGCTTATGGTATACGAGTAACACTAAGTGAGGTCATCGTTGTGTTTTTGTGCACGCAGACATCTACACTACCACATACGGTACAGGTACACCGCAGGTATGGGTATTCTAGCGACGTAATTACTTCGCCGAAACACTTTACCGGCTGTTTCGTTTTATCAACGATACTTGCAGGCGAAAGCAAGCGTTAAATTATAATACGAAATTTAATAGAGTCAAAAAAAAATTTCGTGCTGTTAAGACGAATCTGCATCGCAATTAAGGTATTACGTTTTGAAATAATTTCGCTTTTATACCATTTTAAATACCAGTTCGTATATTTGATTAATGTACGCCGCAAAAATATGAGCCCGATTACTTGGAAATTGGCGAGTGTAAAAAATTCATCGCAGTTCGTAAATCATAACCAATTTCATTTTTGTTAATTCATCGAAAGGAAAAAAAAAAACGGAGAATTATATTTCGATAAATCAACCAAATAGGTATGAAATTTTCATGGCCGATTCATGCGTATAACAAATACAAATCACAGAGCCGTCGCCGAAAACGTGATAATATTTAATGTATCTACAAAGTTCTACATGGCATTGTAGATGGCAGTTAGCGACGAGTAATCTACTATTAAACATTCAAAGAGCACCTACAGCTAGCTTGATTAGTAAAGATGAATCGACTGAAATGATCGTTTGAATTTCGCACAAGGTGCATTACACATTTCGCCTGATGCAACGAGCTTCGAGAATTCAACCATATTGTCCTTGAGATGGACAGAATTTTTAATAGGTTTTCTAGAAGCTATGAAAATCATTTCTTCCCCTTTTTATCGTTGGCTGAGTTCTTAAATAAAAACGATTGCTAACCTATCTGATTTGGGGGGGGGGGAGGAAAAAAAGGGTCTTCAAATCTTGGTGTTTCAGATTCAAGGCCATTTGTAATTAATATGGCAAATGTCCAATTTACTCTAATTTTGAAAGCAATGGAGAGATGGGGAAATTTCCCAAAATTTTTGTTCATGGTTCGTAATGAAACAATTAGTCAAAGGCGCTAACACATTCAGGTTTCAACTTCCTAAATGAATTTGAAGGGAAGTTGGAGCAAAATTCTCTAGATTATGAAATTTCTTGAATCCTCTACATCTTCACACCAAATCGACGTAGAAATATCAAACTTTGTACGTAGGGCCAGTTCCACACCAGAATATGACTCTTTGCATTCAGGTCAAAGGGGATCCAAAATGGCGTATGCCTCAAAATCTGAAGAAGGCTAGAGGAACCTCAAACTACTAAAATTGTATAATTATAATTACTAAGGATACCATACACAGTATATTCATAGATGATGCTGAAAGGGAGGAGGAAGGGAGATGATGCTCAAAATGTAGCGGTGGTGAATAAATAAAAAAAAAAAGGAAAATACTATTTCATACGACAGAGTACGCTTGAATAACTAACATATTTTAATTACGAGTTCGAAAGGACCTACAAAGAAAAACAGTTTTTATAGGGAAATCAGGTCAGGAAATTTTGTGAATTGTCTGTATCTCCTCACCAAATATACTTTCCCCCTCTCAACTTTAGGTCAAAATGGATCCATAATAGAGAATATTCAACATTTGAGGAACACTTAAGGAACTTTTGATAGATGAAATGTAATAAGTATAGGCTAAGGTGGGCCGAATTTCAATTTTTTTCAGAAAGTGAAGGGGATGGGATCACAGTAGCTGCTAAATGACCTCAAAAGAAAGTCATAAAAATTTCAGCCCGTCTACTTATTTTTACACCAATCTCCAAATAAATTCAAAGTTTTAAAAATCATCAAAAAAAAAATTTTTTGAGCAATTAAAAATTTTTTCATATTTCAAAGTCATATTTTGTCGTCTGAAGACTAAAAGAAGGGCATAAGAGGATAAGAATGGCGAATCTGGCTCTTAGCCAAATAATGATATTTTTTTGGAGCCATTATCAGTTTTAGCCATTTTCAACATAAGAGTACCAGAGAGAAAAATCTGAAAAAATTCAACGTGGTTCGGGGGTCAAGGAACATCTAAAAATATCGATTTCTTAATGGTGCCAAAGCGTTATCGTGATTACAAAAATTAAATAATGTTGAAAAACAGTCTTGGACGGAGGTAAAATTATGGAGGGGGTGGCTCATTTTTTCCAAGAGACCTCTTATGGAAGAATAGAACATACTACATTTTCAATAAAATCAGTCAACTATTGCGTGAAGGAAAATTCGAATTGGTTTTTCAATTAAAAATTAATTTCTTAAAAACGAGGGGGGCGAGGGGTCTGAAACTTTGACCACAGAGGTTTCTAAAAGATACCTACCCATCACCCAAGTTTCATCGAGATTGGGTTGCGGGACAGATTTGTCATTTTTATCACCCTATGCTCTTTCAATCGCTGATTTTTTTTTTTAATTTGAAGAGGACTAAATTTTTTTTGAACTTTTTTCAATGAGGTAAGAATTTTGATTATTTTCAAAAATGAACGACAAATTGGGAATATATCGCTGTTATGCACAGTATAAGCTAAATTTAGGTTATTTTTGCTTCAAAAAGAAAAAATGTCCGATTTTTACTCACAAAGTTTCCCATAAAATCACATTCTGCTTCGAAATGACTTTATTCATATATTTTAGCACCAAAAAGCGTTGACTTTAGAACTCCTGCGGATTAAACATCAAGCATCTTTTGCTTCTTGAGTCCAAATAAGCCTAAATTGATACTGTGCACACGACCAATAAATGATCCTTTATCATTCATTTTTAAAAGTAGCCAAAATTATGGCTTTTTGAAATAAATTTTAAAACAGTTTAGACCACCTGAATATTAAAAATTTGGCAGCTAAATTTTTTTTTGTTTTTGAAAGACAAAATATAATTATTAATTGCTTCAAAATTAATTTTTTGAAACTTTTGCATCATATTGGAGATGTAAAAATTGAGTTGAGAGTTTGAATTTTTATGAAGTTTTTTTTAGTCAATTTTAGAACTATTTAACTCCTCTCTTCATATTCAAAAAAAAAAATATTCGATCCACCCTAATATGGGTTTGTGTTTCTTGTTAGTAAAAAGAACTACATATTCCAAATTCAACTTCTAAGGTAGTTGAGTGGGGGAGGGGGGGTAGTTTGGGGTTCTTAGTCTCAGGACTGGATGAGGGCATAAATATATAACATTATCTGCAAATCTGAACCAGCCCTCATTAAAACTCAGCCACAATAACGCGGCATGACTTTACTTTTTTTTTAAAGATTGTAATCAATATGGGAAATTATATCGTTGACGATGAACAATAAATGAAATAATTTCGAGAGTTATAATTCACCGCCGAATAATAACTCACGTCTAATTATAATCAGGTAATATTAAGCTCCACCTCCGAATGACCTTTTGGCAAAAATACGCGTGCGATAATTTTCCATCGAATGGCCATAATTCGCTTTTATTTGTCAACACGACCGAATGACTTTGAAACATCGGACGACGTTTCATTCAATACCATACGATTGTTTACGTTGCATGAATGAGCAAAGAAGCACGAATAAGCCATTAATTGGTCATTAGGATACGATCGCGAGATAGTTGTAATTAAATAAATTATCACATTGTTGAAATGCATTAAGACGTAGATATTCTCAAAGGACGATCGTTGTCAGAAAAAACGAATCCAACTCGGTGACAATGTCCGACGCGAATATTTTCGCACGGGACATTGTCAAGTTCAAACAAAGTTAAGTTATACGATACGCTAAAACGAGGGGAAAAAATCCGACACCAGAAATGAGGAAATGACCCTATAACGTTTACCTTTAATTACCTAATGGTATAAAAAACGTCGACGATGGAGTAAAAAAAATCTTAAAAATGTTGGCTCAGCGGAGCGCGACCGAGTATCTAAACTCGTCGAAGAAGGTCGTGAACGCGCGAGGGGAAGACGACGGTGTCGCGTGACCGCGCGTATCATCAACCGAAACCGGCCCGAATTAGGAAGCTATAGATTTTATTGTCTACAATTTCAATAAATTACCGCCGAAAGTTTCGGAGGCTTCTTTGAATCGTGGAAATATGTCATTACTACGACTACGGGCACCTTATGACGCGTTTTCGCGATTGTAATTTCAACGAAATTGTTTGCCAACAGCTCGATACAATACTCATTTAGCAAAACTCGTACGTAATTCCGGGTTTCCAACGTCAAGGCTGTGAAATGCTAAGTTCTTCTTTTACGAAATGTGTACGTATAATTTTTATTCCGCTGTCAATACGTTTTACATCAATTAAAATGTTTCACTACATACTCGTACGTACGTATTTCCTGTCAAAACAACGCTTGTAATGTAATTACACGTACTTATCGCGCAGCCACTATCAACCAGAAAAGTAATAATCGTATTTCCCGCCGACCAATTCATAAACCGATGATTTGCGATATTTCGCGCCTCATTCCGCCAGTCACGGATCCGCGAAAATATTTCTCAAAATCACCACACTCGAGCCTAAAATTTTGTGTCTTCGTAGACGTCTCATCTTTAAACCGCGACAATCAACGTAATGCTTGTCCTTGCGAAATAAGGTTTAGTGTATTATAACCTTTATCTAAACAAACGTGTTTACCAAGTTGCCGTGAATTATGACTCAATACTTGGACCATACAAATACAATCGTTTTCTGGCGCTTAACAAGGTTGTACGATGATGTATAGTCCATATCCCAGAATCGCAAAACCATATTGGTAATTTTTCGATCTCTAAATACCAACAAGTTACAAAACTGAATCTGAATCCGTATCATTTAAGCTAAATTCAGCAGAATATTGAACCATGCCAAAGCTAGATTCTCTATAATTATTACCAAATGCTGAATCTGAAGGCAAAAAAAGGTTACTATTTTTTATTCGTTTTAAAAAAGAAAAAAAAAAAATAATAATAGAAAACTTAGTCTCAAACTTATGGCATTTTATTTTGAGTTAATAAACTGATTCAAATTTTCAAAGGTAATGGAATGAAGTGCGAACCATTCGCAAGGACTAAATAAAACTAAAAATCCAACAATGAAATTTTAACAGGGGCGTACCGAAGACCTTCTTCAGGGGGGGGAGAAAACCAAAAATTGCCAACTAATACTATGAAATTTTACCAACTGTTGACCTGTTTTTTTTTTTTTTTTTTTTTGCTCCACGAAAAAATATGATGCACAGTCTTGTTAGTCTTCAAAAAATTTAAATACTGCACAAGTGGTCAAATTTACCAACTCTACGCTAAAACTCCAAATTTACCAACTTTTTACGCTAAAACTCCAAATTTACCAACTTTCCAAACGCCAAGGGGGGGAAGCTCCCCCTTCCCCCCCTTTCGGTACGTCCCTGAATTTTAAGCCGAATCAAATGGAAAATTTTGAATTAGTGAAGCCAAAGTTAAATCTATAAGCCGAATTAGGCCGAATGTTTTTATGAGCTAAAGCTGAATCTAAAGCTAAGCCCTTAAGAAGCAAACTCCAAAAATTTTAATAGAGTAGTTATTCGGTTTGCCTAACATAAATTTATATGTTATTGTAAATATTTCTTAAAAGCTTACCTACACTGACATAATATGAAGTACTGTGTCACAATAAGGCAACTTTTTGTTTGGAGGCATTTTTCAACCTGTTAACAGGGAGCAGGTAAAACAAAAATAGTGGTTACTTGTAGTAAAAACTATAGGGAATCATCTCGTATAGTGGAATTGGCTCTCGAGTAAGTAGTTTTTTTAGTAATTAACAAAATACGAGGTTTGTATAAATGGCGTATTTAGGCATCCGGGTACCCAATAACGCAACTCATGAAAATACTGCAAAACATTTCTCAAAAATCATGAAAAATGAAAAAAAAAGTAAATCAATCGATATTTGAACGAATGCAGTACATTGGTTTCAAGTGTATAAAATAGTATATTTCACAACTAGGGAAGCAAAAGTGATTCTTGACGAGTGTGAGGTTTGTTACCCGAGCGAAGCGACGGTGATAAGTCACACGAGTGAAGAATCACTTTTTCTCCCGAGTAGTAAACGAAATTTTTCCTAAATACAGAAGAAAACACACATTTGAATCAGAGGCGTAACTAAGGGGGGATGGGGGGAGCTTCCCCCTCACGTGTTTTGAAAAGTTGGGAAATTTAAAATTGTTCAACGCTGAAATTGGGAACTTGAATTTCTTTTGGGAAAATAAGAACTCGAATAAATTCGAACTGATGCCAATTTATATCATGTATGGCGCATAACCAGGGACATAGCCCCCTTGGCTTTTGGAAAGTTGGTAAATTTAATTTGGAGTTTTAGCGTAAAGTTGGTAAACTTGACCACTTGCGCAGTATTATTACAGCTATTTTTAAATTTTTAATTTTTTGAAGACTAAAAAAAAAAAGGTCAACAGTTGGTAAAATTTCATGGTATTAGTGGGCAATTTTTGGTTTTCTCCCCCCCCTGAAGAATGTCTTCGGTACGCCCCTGATTTGAGTACCCGAGTACCCGAGCGATTAGCAAGCGGGAGGTAAAGTAGCGTTTTCCTCCCGCAAGTATGAAAAATTTATTTTAATCGCAATCAAGGCAGAGAAAGTCTTCAGTGTTTTCCTTTGATGAACCAACTCAAATTTCATGAACATATTGGTGGCAAATGCAGCAGCGATACATATTTAATTGCTTGCTGTTATGGTACACATGGCAATACCAGCTTTCTTGAGGTTTCCGCTTTTCCTTTTTAGAATATGGTAAGTTTTGAGAATTTTCCGGTAGTTCAGTTTTCGGTTCAGTTTTTTTTTTTTTTTTTTTTAATTTATTGGTCCTCATTTTCTTGGTTTTCGAAGAAGTTTTTTCGGGAGGTTTCTTCTTGACTTCTTTGGAAAGAGGCATATAGTCTCGCAATGTTCTTCGTGGAATACTATAAGTATTGTCAGTAGAATACCGTCATCTCGTTTTGTATTACTGCGTTTAACACTAATTTCAACTTCGAGGGCAATTAAACATCTCTCCTTTTTTCTTTTGACTTGACTTAACTATTAAAATCGAATTAGCTACTTGAATTTTGCAGAGAACAGACTGTAATTTTTGTTTAATAATTCTATTTTCAATAAAAAATAAGGATGAAAAATTAGTGGTGTTATTACGATATCAGACTTCCTTTGAAATTCCTTCTATTAATCCGATTTATGTTATTTTTACGCAAATCTTCAACAGTACCACGAAGATAAAGGTTTAAGAATGGTTTATGCTGGACATAAGCATTAGACATAACGTACAAACTTAAATAGATCCTAGGTACTGAATGAAAAATCGCATCTCTTACGTAAGAATTGAGCTTTGTTTATCGCTTCATGTTTTCGTATCAACTTGCACAATATACTTTCGATTGTATTTTTGAGTCATAAAAACGAATAATAAAAATTCATAACATCCGAGGTGAATCGATAATTAGCGCTGAGAAATCATGAACTGAAAATTGCCACATTCAAATTAGAAAAATATACTAACTTCCAAAAAAATTATTTGCCGAACTAAAAATACAAATGGTGGGGCGAATCAAAAATTCATTTTTCTCAAAATTGACCCCCTCCTGGTCTTTAAAGTTGTTAAATAACCTAAAAACATCATCGAGGAAATAATTTTGGAAGTATCCAATATCTTGGAATCCTTCTCTTCACCCTCCTTTCACCAAAAAACGTTCATACGCAGGAATAACTTGACATATCAGAACTGATGAGGTAAAGGTCCTTAAAATTTGACGGACTCAAGAGCTCTACTACAAACTAATTTTTTAAAATTTCCTAACCCTTCTACACTCAAGAAATCTCTTACATTTCCATAGTTTTTAATGGTAACACTTTTTATTAAGATTATAATCGTTTGTTTTAGTGGAAAAATCTTCATTTTAAGTAATAAGAGTAATGTGGCCCATATATTATAAGTAGTAAAAGTAAATTTATTTTAATATAATCTCTTTAAATAGGTTAATATAGATTATAATGAATACATTAGGTATAGGTATAATGAAAATGTACTTATCTGTAGAATCCAACAACTCGCATTTTTTGAAAGTCAATACGAAATTGAAAAACACTGCTTTAAACTCGATAACTCAATAACTGAATAACAGAATATAAAAATTATATATTAAAATTGCTGTAAGAAAAAAAAAAAAAAAAAAAAACGAAAAAACAAAATTGAAAACTCAACTTACCTATTAACTATATGCCTGGCTGGCTCAAAAATCAAAATAAAATTTAAGATCACAGATTTCAATTTGAAAAAAAGAGAAAGAAATACAAAATTGAAAAATCATTGAATAATTGATGTAAGTTTGTAGCACTTAATATAATATTCTCTTTGAATAGAGTAGTGATACAGAAGATGGATTTTTGTTTTTAATTTTTGAAAAAAGAAAAGAATGCTTGACTTTGTATGACCCGCATTACTTGCTTGACCGTTAGATACCCTACACTAGTTGAGTCGATTCTTGAATGAATCAATTTTCATTCATCTTAAGGAATAGTTCTTCGGACTAAAATATTCATTTTCAAAGAAAAATACCATTAGAATCGAATTCAGCATCATCGAAAACTATACATCGATATACATGACGATTTGTTATCACTTCTTGAAAATCCAAGCTATATGTCTCACCCCCTTCTTTACTTATGCAAAACTTTTGATTTGTCGATTCATTTTTCAAAATAAAATGTACAGGAAATGATTTAAATATAACTAAAAAGACTTAAATAAGTTGAAAAATTCTAAGAGAAGAGTGATTATTTTTTTAAAAAAAAGATCATGCGGGGGGGAGAGGGGAAATGGAAATAAGATTAATTATTACAAGAATACTTTTGAAACCAACATTTGACATTTAAGTACCTGATGCTCAGATTACAAGCATATTTTACCCAAAAAATGAGTGAATGAAAATTCTATATAAGTGGAAGGAATTTGGGAGGGGATGGGGAGATAAATTTCAAGTGATGATAAAAAGTTGTCATGTATATCGATTGTTGAGTTTTCGAAGTCGCTGATTTCAAATCTGAGAGTAATTTTGAGCTTTGGACGAATTTCTTCAACATTTCCACGATTGAGAGTTACATTGGTGAATATTGAGGTTTCTAAATATGAATATTATTGTTGGCTATGCTAATGCGTAAGAAAATAGCACAACGTGAATAACACTCGTTCATATATCTGGTAAATGGCAAAATGAGTATACCAGACTTATAGAATTTCCAAAACCCGTCGTAAATATGGAAACCGCGATGATATCAGCGATAACATGAAATGCTACTTATTACCACTTTTTCCCACAACCGCAATAGTAAACAAATTGGATAAAGAATCGCCTCATAAAAATAAGAAAATAAATAAACAGCCTGGCAGCTCGTTTCGTCAGCCATATAAAATATCAGCTAAAAACTGCGCTCGATGAGGGGGAAAAATCCAACCTACGAAGCATATTTCTCGGCGGTTTCCAGCTCCTGTTAATTAAATACCATTATCGGAGAACTTGTTTATAAGGATCGAAGAAACTAAATAATTTACGTAATTCGCATAACTCATCCGAGAGGTGCGTCATATTCAAAATGGATTGCGAATAAAACTGAAATTTGTTTATTTTAAATAGATTATTATTATCGAAGGTCGTCGCGGATTCCTTATCGCGATATTATTTTCTTTACCGTGAACGTGAATTTTTATTTGTGAATCCAGATTCGTGTAAAATCTACCGAATGAGCTGCTTACACGTCTGGGGATTTTTTATCATTATACGACCACATGAAGATCATTCGTGGCAATAATTTAATTACATAATTTTTCTAAATAGGTATATAGCAACGCGATTAGTACCTATATTATAAATACGAATAGTTTCGAACGTTATGAAATAATAACAAACCTATAATGTTAATTACGAAAACGACGATAATTAGAAGACCAGGGAGGTGAAAGTACAAGACAACCAAAATATGTCCACACTGACGACATCGCCTCCGAGTTCGTAATATTTACATTCACTCGGGCTTATTTAGTCTTCATCTATACTCGGCTCCACATAACGTAATTGATCGTAACGTTAATAAAATTCTATATGTACGTGCAAGGCCGACCTAGAGATTTTTTTCTTCTTCGCCCGTCTCTTCAATCGAAATTAGTTAATTTCACCCGTTTAATTTGCATAAATCTTATTTCAATTTAACGACTACAGTTACTCGAGACTCGAGAGTCGAGACACAACTAATTTGTAATGTCGGCGCAATTATCGCGTGAATATCTAATTGTCGTGATCCCCCTTGTACCGTGCTCCCAAGCGTCAAGCGCATGCGCTCGTTTGGACACAAAAATGAAAAATTAACATGCGGATGTAATAGGATGAAAGTTACGTGCCTCGTATAGTCGTTCGAAAGTTCAATTCTGGACTGGTTTCGTATAATGTGATAATTATATCGCGTTTATTTGAGTTGATAAATAACGACATTCGTTCGAAAATTAATTATCAGCGTTACGCAACGTCCGATACGTCGAAAAGTAGTCACCATCGAGTTAAAACTTGTGTAGCCCAGTTCACCAAAACACCAATTTGAGAGGGAGAAAACGATATCAAGACTTAAATATAACGATATGTTTCACAAAATATCACATACCCTGAATACATATAATATACGTATGCCTGACTTATAAGTAGAAGGTACAATTTTTGGCAAAATAATTTCTCGGACAGAAGACCTTTCGATGTGTTCAACCTTGAACACCGAATTTCCCTCTTATTGTTGTCCAGAAAAAATGGAATTAAAAAGAAATGGTGGACTAGTACACCTCCCCATCCTCATAGAAGATCTTTTCGCTCAAAATTCGATAACTGATGAAATGAAAAAAATCTGGGTCTATTTAAATTAAGTAGGTAATTCATAAATTACAAAAATTATTCCTAAAAAATAAATTCATTATTATTATTATTATTATTTTTAATCATATCGATTGTTCGATTTTTAGGGCGAGGGAAAGGGAAAAGGAAAACCAATTTAAATACCGTATAAATGCATTAACATTAAGCAAAAAAAAGTATAAGCAGTCATGCCACATCACCTGAGCTCACAAATTCTGAGGATTAGATCCTCTTTTAACCCTCTGATGGCACACATAAAAGTAATTTAAATTAGAAAATAAAAATTGTGCTGAGTCACTCAAGAAATTGAAATATAATATGTTATTGTGCTCACTGAAATGCAGAATTTCATTACAAAAAAAATTGCATAATATGAAAATTGAAGGGGCAGCATACATAGGATAGAATAGAACAATTTTTGAAAATTTCTAGCTCCTTCAATGTTGAAGATAGGCAATTTGTTCTTTTATGTTTTTTCTTGCAAATCGTTCGAACCACAACATAACATGGTTTTATTTTCAATTTTTGCAACCTGAAAAATGCAATGAATAATTTACATAAAAATTCAGAAGTAAATCTGCCCCTTCAAAAATTGATGTATGCAACTAACACAGATTCCCAAACTGAAGAAATTGTGGCAACGTTCAACTATGAAAGGTGCACAGGGATGAGCAGCCGGTTACGCCGGGGCGCAGCGAGTTTGTATTACCGATGGGTGAAATTCACCCATATGTGCCAATTAAGGGTTAAAATAAAGACGTTGGGAGGGAAAAGGGAGCGTATGTTAAAACTTCCGAAGTACACATTTTAAGATAACACCAGAGCTCCCGAAGTGTCCAATAAAGCAAACCACATTAAAATCGATTCAGATGTAGAAGCTTTAACTATGGCCAAACATCTGTAGGTTCTAACAGGGCGAATGATTCTTCCATCACATTTTTTCATTTGATCAAAAATCTGAATAAAACAATGCAACGAGGTACTTCTTACAAACTCAATCCACTTTCGAAAAAAGGAAAGTCGACTCAGCCTAATGTTTTGCAACTTTTTTCACTATCTATATTTTTTATTTAAAATATTTAATAAAAAAAATGAATTCATCTTTTCAGGCTATTGAAAAAAATTGTGAAATAACCCCTCCTCCTTTTATATACTGTTTATCTAGTTACTAATCTGGTTCGCTACTGTCTTGCTGTAGCAGCTGCAAAATTCAGCTAAACACTCCAGCAAATATATATAAATATTATTATACCTACTGAATGAAATGAAGCATAAAAATCACTGGCACACTTGCAACTTTTTTGGTCTGGGCTGAAATTTAAAAGAGAAGTAAGGAGACACGGAATCGTCTTTGTTTTTAGGTACCTATTTTCATGGGGTACAATAATTAAGAATACAAATTTTATTGAAAACAATCGAGTATAATTACTTTAATACTTTTATTTAGTATAAAAGCATAATTGTAAAAAATTAGAATTTATTTCGTTGTACGCTTAAAAATGGCTTTTGAAAAATTTTTGGGAGATCCGAACCCTCTAGGTTCAATAATAAGGATGTACGAAGACCCACTATAGGTACAAATGCAACGTTTCTGTTTTCTTGTTTATTCTAAAGGAAGTATAAGGAATTTTCAATCTCATCTCTTACTTTTTATTCGCGCTAATATTTTTTTCTGCAAATGTCAAGGCCTTGAAAATTTAATTCATGAGAATTAATGAAAAAAAACTATGAGTAACGTAACAATATGCTTAGAATAGTTGATAATTGGTTTTCAATTTAATAAGAAGGGTCTTACTGAAAAAAGTCATGATTTTAAAGAATGGGGGCTTTACACGTTGTTAGAATATTTTTGAGCGGTGATTTTCTGAACTTTTCCAATAAAAATAAAGTTATAAAGATGACTCATGAGCCTAAGAAGCCGGTGAAAATGTGTTCTAATTGAGAAAGAAATGCCTCATCACACACGCTTATCAAAGTTTATGCAAAGTGGGAAACACCCATGCTTAAGTTTTTATTTAGAAAAAACCGGTGTCCAAATGTTTTTATGAGTTACTATATTTGAAAAAGAAAATTAAATTTTTTTCTAAAAAATAATATTTATGCATAAACGTTTAAATCAAAATTTGAAAAATTTGTAATTCACATCAGTATAATTTACCCAAATATTTCACTTACAGCATTTTTTTTTTTTTTATTCAAAAATTGCTATTACTCATAAATTTGAATTTAAAAAAAAATTTTATAATGTTTTATTTTAAATTAAATTATTTATTTTTTCATTATTTCATTTTCGGTGAATTTATTTCCATTCCAGGTAATATTCACACTATGAGATTTGTAATTCACATCAGTATAATTTACCCAAATATTTCACTTACAGCATTTTTTTTTTTTTTATTCAAAAATTGCTATTACTCATAAATTTGAATTTTAAAAAAATTTTATAATGTTTTATTTTAAATTAAATTATTTATTTTTTCATTATTTCATTTTCGGTGAATTTATTTCCATTCCAGGTAATATTCACACTATGAGAATTTAAAGGGGTAAACATTTATACTCATCAAAATGCGGAAATCACTTTAAAATGGGCTGAAAATATCCGTAATGCGGAGTGAAAAGATTAAATACTTTTTCAACGTTGCATAAAGCATCAGCGGAACCTAAAAATAAAAAAAATTATAAAAAATTCACCAAGGCAGTCGAGTCGTAAATATGCCCATTTACCTTACCCGTCTCGTATTTCGTATACGCTAGGTCGCAACATATAGAATTAAAAAAAAAAAAAAAACGCTGACTGTCGATTCTTGAGGAAGACCAGAAATAGAGGCTACAGGTTCAAAGCGAAGTTCACAATCGTGTTTATAGTTAGGTTAAATCTCCTCCTCATCCTCAGACCTCGACGGTTAGATTCTGTCGAGTTACCGTCAGTCAAGTGAAACCGCGCCAGTGTGGTGTTCGTGTCCGAGCTTGTTACAATCGGTCGTTACATTCGACTCTCTATTATAGTGCGTCTGCGCACACTGCGCTCACAAGGTACATTCGGTTTGCGTGAAAGTGCAATATAATTCTTCGGTATATTTATATTATTTTATTTATTTTTTTTTTTCTAAATCGAATTATTAATTATATCAGTGTTACGACGATTTCCGTTTTAATTACGTAGTTGGATTATTCCGACGTATTTTTTTTTAATGATACTACTAAACTCGTCCTATCGTATCGTAATTTCCTTACAGTGTGGTTCGAATTTCCGTATTTGTTGGTGATCGCGATGAAATTTTTTTCTCATTCCGACCATACAACGATATTGTGTCAAAATGCTGTAGTGATTTTGTATTCGGTGCGACCTTGATGACCCAAAATACCTTTTCACTTCGAACCTACCGGTGACATCTAGGCGGTGAACTCGTTTTGGATGAATTTCACTTGAAAGAACCAGTTGACCGATTGTTATTCTATTTGGTGTAGTTTTCAATCTGAATTTATTTCGATAAGGCCTCGATTGTAAGCGGTGTTTGGTAAATACATCCTCGAGCAACTGAGAAAAAAAGCCCAAAAAATCGTGAAATTATCACGAGCCGGCAATGTTGTAATTACTTTAGAATAGCATCGACAATATTTCTCGTAAAGGTATTGCATGCGCTGAAGAAATTACACTTGATGGATCGGCTTTATTGGCTAATTCGATTTATACTACTCGCATGAACGAGCTTCATAATTAGCCAAGTTTTTCGCTCATAATTGCGCAATTAATGTGAAATGGAGTGCTTCGCCTGAAGTTATTAATGATTGGACAACGCTAGTATGGCGACAAAATTAAAGCTGTGACTGGGAATTCTTTAGGGCAGCGTGTGAGTTTGAAATACAAATTCTACACCAATTAATAACTGAAGTTGTGTTGTTAGGTATACCTCCATATTAGCTATGACATTTTTTATGAAATTTGAACCGCCAAGGTGGTTTTTTTTTCGAGCGAAAAATACATGTATCTACCGGTTTTTCTTGTTATAACGTCACTTTACCAATGGCTTCTTTGAATTTTGTAACAAGTTGAATAAATTTTCTCGGCACTCGGAGTTCGGAATCATTACGCGATTTGATTTCATTCGATGTTCCAATTTTCGTGGAATTTCTTCACTTCTGAATTCAATTAATGAAGGTTTCGAACTTGAAATATTTTTTGGATTTTTCACAAAACGAAGTCCTCATGTCTTCAGAAATTATCGTAAATGGGTAAACGAGAACTTACCGGAGAGAGCTTGGGATGTTGAATCGGCTTATAAAGTCACATAAAATTTCAAAGGTCTCAGAAGTTAGAGCCCAGAGCGCAATTGTATACCAGCACCCCAACGAATACATGGCTGTAAATTGTACTCAGATGATCAATTAACATCAAAAGCCAGTTCATGGTCGAATAAAATATGAGATACACTGGTTAGTCCCCTTTTCCACGAAACAGGTGGCTCAGTAGTATAGATGAGAGAGAGCTTCATGAGGTTCACATGCCCGTGACCTTCGTTTTTTGGTATTAATCATTCGTACGTTATGGACATTCATGGGTGCATTTGTTGAAGAACCGAAAATTCTATTCAAATTTCTCATAACATACCTAAGAAAATGAAAATTATTGAAGAGATTTTTAATTCAGTTGTAATAAGTCTTTTCCATCAGCTTCAGAGGAACTAGGAGCTTCACTCCTGAACGTTTCGGGATCCAATGTCGTACTTATTTCATGTTAAGAGAGAATGAAAATTTTTTCAAGTCCATTCCTTATAAAAAATAGTAAAAACTAAAAGCTATTAAAAAACAAAACAAATTGAATTCAAAGAATTTACACCAACATGAATGAAGTAAATTATTCCAAACCTAATTTTGAAAATCATAGAACCAATAGTATTTTAAGGAAATGATTAAAAAATTACTACACTGAAAAAGAATTGTTGAAAAAAAATGTAAAGTTCAAAATTGATATAATCGTTACAACCGTGCCTCTAGCCATACATGCTGTACACGGCACGTGAAAAAAAAAATAAAAAAAAATGAAAAAAAATACATTAAAGACCATTTCAAAAACGATGAAACTAAAATTTTTTTTAAACTGTCATTTAACAAATTCATCAAAAAATAATATTTTATGCAGAATCTATTCTTATTCTCACAAAACTTTTTTTATTGAACTACCTGGTTTCCTGATCCCGATACAATAACATGGTATTCTTTTGTATAAAGTTTTACGACTCTCCATTCTTTCCCTTCCAATTCTTTTTTCATTGCACTGCCTGGCCTCCTTCAACTATCTACATTCTTAGAAACGTTAATCTCTTTTTTTCATACAGATTCGCAAAGAAAGTGAACAGATCCTGGCTCATAGGTACCTTTCAGATGATGTGAAACTAAATATATTTCAAAAAGTTTGGATTGCTATTTGCTTCGTGAAATTACTTTCCCAATATTTGAAAATTGGAAATCGCAAAAAGTAAAAGTGGAGAGGAAGGGGTAAAACGTAGATTCAATGAACTACTCCACTAAATTTACTACAAATTGCAACTGCGCATGCGTTACGCTTTACTTAATATTTGATTGGTTGAAAATATTAGAAAAGTAAACAATAACTAGTTCATATCCAATCAAAACTCATAACTATGTATTTCATAGATTTTCTGTTTGGTCGTTAAGTCGGTGCTTTGGAAAATAAGTAGGTAAATGCGAAAAAATTGATTTTAAAATGAAGAAATGAAAAAATTGGAAAAATAAATGCCAAGTGCCCTCAAACAAAGTCTTAAAAACAACATATTATAATTTCAAATCATTTCGTGGCGTTATTTTTGATAAAAATGGTACCAATGAAAATTATATCCTATTTTCATGGGTAGCATTTTTCTCAAAAATAACGCAACGAAATGATTTGAAGTTATTATATGTTGTTTTAGAGATTTTGCTTGGGGGTACTTTGCATTTACTTTTCCAATTTTTTCATTTTCTTCATTTTAAAATCAACTTTTTCGCATTTATATACTTATTTTCCGTAGCACGCCTTAACTAAATTACTCTTCTGATAAACGCTTCGTTGTCATATTTATCAATGAGAACTATGGAGAACATAACATGATTAGTAAAAAATGTATTTTGGGTTGTTGAAAGACATAAAACGACGATATTTAAGGCATTTTCGTGTAACTGACAGCCTCATCAAGTGCCACTGATTAGAAACCCGTTGATGATTTTCATTTAAAATACCGTTATCACGTCATTTGATAGCATGCTGTAAAAATATGAAATAAAGTGGTGTGCAGTCACTTGATTTCATAAATTAACCTGAATATTTGAAGAGATTCACCAACTTTTTATTTACTAAATATCATAAACATGAGGCCTTCCCTTACTCATCACTATAGAGCATCCGTGTATACGCTTTGGGTTGTAGTAGCCTTCATATAGTTGATAAATTCGGTGAAAAAATCGATTATGGATGAAAAAGTTCAAATAAGTACCATTATTCAGAGATAAGAAATCACCTATAGATGACGCTATTACCGATAATCTCGGGCGATAGAGAAGTCAATGATAGTACACCATTACGATTACTTACGTAGAATTGAACGCCACTGAAAACACCTTAGGTACAAAATCCAGAACCGGTTATACATTCATTTGGGTTTTGACCATTTCCCAAGAATGATTTGCATATTAGCGTCTTAAAAACGCTACACGACTTCATCACACGTGTCAAGCTGTAAAGGCATAGCTTATTGCATTGGCTAAGTGATAACTAAGAAAATTGCCTTTCGATTGTTTAGTTAACGGAGTTGGAATAAAGTTCACGTTTGAATGTACTCGATGCATTGCTGCTATCACCTTCGTACCGAATATAAAACCTAATTGCTTCTATGCGACGGGTTATTCACCAGTAAAATGTTTACAATTCTGCGCATATTTGAGCAACGACGTCGCGTAATTACGAAGCTCTCGAAGCTAAATTTATTCAACCAGGAAAGAGAAAGATCGGACCGCATAGTGATCTCGTTACATAACCACCGATACTGATGTTAAGAGATATTGTCATTAGAATACCAGCAGGAGCACAGAGTAGAATTCTGTATACAAGGTCAATTATAAGAATCCATTATTTGTTGATTAGTGATAATGAAACGGCTGAATTTGCTCATCCATTGTATAACCGTTGGTGGCGATCACGTTTACTTACCTCTTACCATTGTATTATATGTGATGCAATGCTCTTGGGAAGATGAAAAATTTTCTGTTACGTACCTTTTATTAGATGATTTCGTAAAACTGTGGGTAACTCCGATGCGAATTGTATAGGAAACGGTGAAAATGGCTTTGTCAATATTGATAGCATGAACAAGCCGGTGTTTGGTATTCTTCGCAAGCTTGTTTTGTTTTCCATTAACAACTTCTAATTAGTACTTCAAGGGTATTCGAATGGAGTATTTTAGATACCTGTTTTAAATGAAGTAAACATTGTATGAGAAAATTGATAAGGGTAATAGGTGTTTCCATTCCACAGTTATCCCGATTCCGTCTATTAGCGGACTCCAACAACGTCTAATTTCAGTGATCTTATCACGAATGGGGTTCGGAACCGAACGTTTAAGGTTTGCTTAATTATACCTGCATTACCTCGAATAATCCACGCTAGAGTTAACAATCGGTTAGATTTGTATCGCGAATACATGCTCGTAGACATATTGTAATTACATCGGCGAAGGTTCCTTGTAGATGTTCGATATCCAACGAGATTAGTACTTTGGAAAAATGTCCAAAAATTTCATTCACTTAAATCCGAACAACCGAATAACTCAAAATTTCAAAATTCCGTTCTGAAAATTTAACGAATGATAAGGGCTTCCACAGATAAAAAAGAGGTAGACCGCAGACCGCAATTTTTTGTATTTTTGATAGATCACATAGATCTAAAATGACCAGAAAAACGAAATTATTAAATTTAAGTGAAACAAAATGGCGGAACTCCGAATGCAATGTTTTTGAATAAGCCACATGTTGATTAGATGTTTCAAATCTGAAATTTTGAAGGATGAAAAAAAGAACATGAAAAATGTTTCAATTTCATTTCATAAACCATCAGAACATAGTCGATGACAAGGATGAAATTTCTTTCAAGTCATACTGTTATTTAATGTTTATATCGTAGTTCTTTACTTCTTTCGAGCAAATTATTTTCTAAAACTCATATCTGTTTAGAGACACGAAATTGGTATAAAATTCTGATATAATATAGGTATAGATCTAACCACGATTCGAATAAATCAATAGTTCTATCTTCTATTTGCGTACAATAAAGCAGTTCACTTTTTCAAGGGATGGGCACCGAAGTTGGTTAACTACAGCAATTTGACATTCCAAGAATAAAAGCAATTTGAGATCATTTTACCGAATATAGGTAGACGGTATTTCGAATTCCGACAATAACTGGGACCCTTTTAAATCCAGTTCCGCATTAGTGCACTTGTTAAACGGAATCGTCGTATAGGAATGAGAGAAAAAATCGTCATAATCTCATAATACTTTTTTGTCGACAGATTGAAAGGTGTAGAATACAGCAAATTTATCCGTGATATGTGAATATAGTGAACGTTTAACAAAGTGACCGGTGTTATAATTTTCGCTCAAAACCTTATTAAATCCGCGACAACTACCACAATGATTTAAATAATCGCATCGCTAATATCTAACAAAGCGTGTAATCGTTTAATCGATCTGATTTGTCGGCGATTGATAATCATCGTTTGAAAATTCGTTCTGCTCGTTATATCGTTCAGTGTTCACATCAAAATGCAGAATAGTAAATTATTCGCCAAATTGACCAGAAGCTTCTTGAGGAAGTGGTGTAAGTATTTTTTCATTATTTACACATATCACATATGTAGTCTATGGAATAGTTTTAGCGTATCAAGTCAACCTATATGATGTCGTTTAGATGTGGGTCGCAAATTGCGGTGTTTTATTGATATGCAGTATGCGCAAATATATATTTTTTTTATTGAAGTAGAAAGTGTCATTTTGATGTCATTATTAAGAAGAACTGTATGCATATTGATCTATGATAAAATAAAAATAGAACATTACTTTATGAACCTAAGTAGGTATCTAGCTCGTTTTAATGTAGGTAGGTTAGGAACTTAACTATGTCTATCAGCAATGATAGTTACCTATGCAATAAATGTACTTTTTAGTATCAAATTATTGTGGTATAAGTTATCGTTCAACAAGTAAATGTTGTATAATGATGTTAGCAAGTGGCCAGGTACCTATAATTTAGATTTTCTTTTCGTTTATCTCTCCCTCTCACTCGAAGGTATTTAAGGTAGACATTTTTAATTGTTATCTATTTACGCACCTTATTATTTTTTTTTCTTGCTCACCTTCTTACAAATTAGAGGACAAATAAGAATGTTTAATACATTTCGGCTATTTTTATAACATAATAATACCTATCTTTACTTACCTATTTCTTCATTTTTCATCAGTCCAAAAATGATTTTTTGTTTACATTCGACTTTGAGATTCGATCGAGTTTCATCGATCCTATATACTTGGAAAAGGTATTTATGAATGGACTGTTAAATAAATTAGCGAAAAAATGCGAAAAAGTTATCTCAGATTTATGCGATGTATAGTAGCGCAACTTTTGTACCTTTCTTTTCATAGAAATTGGCTTGACCATAGTGCATTGATATAATGGCTTCGTAGAACGAGATAATTAAATTGTAGTTAAATAATTATGTCTGAATTATATTTTCGTGCAAAAAAAAAGTAAGTCAGCGCATTGGAATTATGATGAAACTACGTCAATTCATATCTCTCGCGATAATTTTCGCGTAGATACATACCAGTCTAAACTGCGAGTAAATTTTTTATTTAAACTCAGTTAATGGGATAACATTACGATGAATGTTTTTTTCGATTTAAAAAAATTGATTAAGCATATTTAAATATTTCTAGCGCGAGAAAAAGTAAACTGATCAAACTTGTTCGATTTATAATTACACGGTTTTAAGCAAGGTCATGCGATCACTTTTTAGGAGTTGAAAAATAGAGGAGAATTTAATGAATACTAGGATTTAAGCTGATGTTGCCGAATACCATATGTAGTTACATTATGTCCCTTATACGTGGACCTAAGGGGTTTATAGTTGATAGGTTCTTGGTACATAGATACAGCATCTTTTCCTATTTCATAATAATCTAGCGTTCTACATTTGAAAAGATTCTCCATAGCATAACTTTTTCAACTTATTCAAAAAATAATATGCATATTATTCGGTAATTATTCTCAAACATCTCAGACTATTTAAATTCGAAACTAGGAAAAGTATTAATAAAACCAGTTCCACGTATAGCCACTTCTTATTATGAAGATGAACAAAATAGGTATCTCGTCTCCAGTAGTTAGCAAGCTTAGCGCATTAAATAACAGGTAGATATTTATATCAAGTGTTCACATCGCGATGACGAAAATAAAGCTAACCCGGATCCTAGACACTTCATAAAGCATAACATGTTTACGTAATAAATAATGCTCCTCAATGCAGTCTTTCCCAAGCTGAAAGCAGAACGTATGTCCATCTTTTCCAGGACCTACTGCGCTGCGACAAATTCGCCTCTTATTGATATTACGTACCATTCAATAGACATAGCGATAATGTAATCGTGGTGCGAACGGTATTTAATTATTTGGTCGCAGATTAACAATAGTATGCCTAGCTTACCCAATATATTTACACTGATATGTACTCTTACGCCTATATTACACAATACCCGAATAAAATGGTTAATTTAAATGAACCGAGACTTATCCTTCGATTAGTACATAATGCTAATCTTTCATTGAAAACCAGAGGCGAAGGAGTAATCGAAATTTTCAATTAATTTGATCATAGTCTAAAAATCTATACGCAAATTTACCAGAGCGATAATCTTTATGAATACGGAAATAGCGTGTCCGCCGATGATGATGGTTTATTATGTCATAGCGGTAACAAAATAGATAATATTTCGTAATAATATCCATTGTTATTATATTATAATAGAATACAAATCAATTCAACGGGCATAACTTTTTATGAAAAAAGAAATGTAGTATATAAATAACGAATAAGCACGAGCTATGGGTTCGCTTCTCAATGATTTAAACAGACATATTCGTCCAAGTATATAATATGTATGTGTAGGTACTAGGTACTAAAGCATACGAGCATTAATAATAAATTTTCGCCATTTGTTGACATAATAAGTTTACCTATATTTGTGGTTCGATGTACGATACGTATAAGGATATATATTTACAAAATTACACGCCACCTTGTTTGCACACATTCCGGCGGATTAGGAAAATTTAGCTTAAAAACGTCGCATATAGCTATGTAGATGTTAATACTTAACGTAGAAAAATTCTTAGCTAGCGAATTACAATATAAATGACCGAAACGATACGAAGGAAGTACATTTTTGGCCATTCGTTAACCCAGTACCAGTACTGTTGGTTTGAGGAATTCGTATATGGCTCGGAAATGATGCGTTACGAAGTATTTCTTTGGTGAAATAAAACATTGAAGGTCGATGTCGGAAATTATGTTGTTAACAGCAGGTGCATTGAAATATCGGAATTATTGGCTAATGTTCACAAGGAGTAACCAAGTCGAGCAATAGAAAGTGATTTTTCAGGGAGTTAAATCGTGTCCTCTTGCTTTTATAATAGTGTACAGATAAGAGAAGCCATTACTATTAGAACTTGGAGGAATGCTTAATTATACTGAATTTGCTGAAACAGGCTCTTTATTTTCAGTAAGGTGTACTTGTAGTATAATTTATTTTCAACTAACGTAAGTATTTAGAAATTAGGATTCATTAGATGAGATGGATGAATGGTAAAATAATTACTACGCGATATATTATGAACATTAATAGCGTACACGTTTATAGCAACTGTTGGAATTTAATAAGTGCTAAGGTAATAAGTAATTTAAAAGTAATGACGTCAGCAAATATGTTTGAAAGATTAGAATTTGCGATCAGTGATGTTAACCAAACGAACAACATCAACTATAACTTCATAATTTGACTATCATAATGAGCTGTTCTTACAAAAATTTAAATAGTTATACTCTTGAAGAAAATCTTCTATGTGAGCTTCAATAACCTTTACCACTACCCTGAAAATATGACAAACCATTTTGATTTTTTTTTTTTTTTCTCATTCTTCTCCTTTTTTATTTTATTGTTTCCTTTCTTAATTTTCCAGCTAGTTTCAATCTTTTTAGTTTTAGTTATTTACTTATTCATTTTTAATTGATTTTGGCTCTATGTAATTCAAAAACTGGAGGCATTGAGGAAATAAAGATAGGTAATGTGAACATAAGACTTATGAACATTTCATAAGATCAATGTCTCCATTAGACGATCAAAAATTTTTCTTTTTGAAAAATCAGGCCACAACATGTAGTAAACGCCCACTATAATATAATGAGGAAATAAATTATTAATAAAAAAAAAAAAAAAAAAAAAAATGTTGACAAATCGAAAAATTTTACAAGGAAAAATACTACAAAATTGTTTATAGCTAATATTTTTATTTACCCAATTCTTTTCTTTACTTCATACATTTCACTTATGAGATTGAAAATTATTCCTCTCCTGAGCTTGAACCCAGTTAAGGCTGTTTGTGTTCTGATTATATCTCAAACAAAACTATAGAAAAAGAAATTGCGCAACTGATAAAAAAATAAGAATATGGAAGTTACACATTATTGAGGATTTGTTATTTCACTCACTGAACAATAAAAGGCATCAAGGAAAAAAATTGTAAACAGCTATGTAGTATATCAATGGAAGCTGAGTTTTCAAATGGGAAGTATTTCGGAGTTGCAGTTGAGGTTGTTAATCTCTTAACAGGAACCAGTACTATTAACGAAGCTGAAAACAGCCACTTATCCTCTCCAAAATCACATAAGAAGTTGAATTTAGTATTCCTGGTGTTTCTTCCGCTATTATCACAGGAGCTCATATACCAAATTAAAGCTACTTGAGGCTCCTCAAGACTCCCTCAAATTTCGACCATTAGTCATTTAGAATTCATCTTACGTCCATTTCGAGTCAATATATGGGGACATATTCTGGTCCCCAACAAATCTTATGCATAAAGTTTCAGCTGTTTTGAGTATATTTGGTAAGGAGATAAGATGGATTCATAAAATATTCAGACTTCAAATACCCCTTTTAAAAGTCGTTTTCAGCCATAATTTCCCTTCAAACCCACTTAGAAAGCTAAAATTTGATATGTTGGTAATTTGAATTCATTCCATGATACGGAACCATGACAGAAGATTTTTGATTTTTCATTTATCCATATTAATCAAATGAATCCATATTAATCAAATTTCACCTATTTGAAATTCCTTAAACCTTCTAAATAATCCGCATGCAGTATTTGAGCTTTTTCGATTAATTTGATAAAGAGACATACGAGATTTGAGAAATATTATAACTCAAACAGGCTTTTTTTGTCATAATTCCTAAGTAAATTGAGTCAGCAAATTAAAATTTGAATATGTTGGTGTTTGGGTTTTACTTAATCATATGATATCATGATCAAAATATTGAGGCCCTGGGTGTCTCTCCTGCTTCTCTCAAAATTTGGGTCACCCAGTATTTTGAGGCGTATTAAACGAAAAAATCTCCTCTAGATCCCTGCAGGAACACCCTCCAACCAAATTTTGAGCTTCTTTCATTCACACACCTTCACAATTTGACGTTGGAAGAAAAACTATACATTAAGAAAAAAGTTGAGTGTTAAGCATATGATTTCAAATGAGTAATAGGCAAAAAAAATGAAGAGTCCCTTCCCTCAAACTAAGTATCCTTTTTACTAAAAACTGCTAAAAAAAATTAAATAACATAAACACTCCATTATTCTTTCTTTCTTCTCATCTAGTTTTTAGTGCTTAAAAGGTATAAAGATAGAGTTGTAAATAGGATGAAAAAACCTCAAGCGTAATCCAATCTAAAAAAATATTGCATCCGAATGGAGATCGAAATAAGTTGTCTTTTCATTAAGATTTTGTCTCAACATTTATCACATAAAAACCTGTATTCATAAATGATATCTCCAAACTCCCACATTTTCTCCAATTCACCAGTAATATCCGAAAAGTCTGAGAACCTTATACTGAACCAGCAGACGAATTCACTCGCAAAACGTGTTAACCCATCATCCTTGAACTTCCGAAAGTTACATCGTCGCACAGACACCGGGGCTATGGTCGTTTTCCATAAACGTCTTCATACGTGTATCTGGAGCGTAACAAACGTATAAATTTAGTAGAACGTGTCACACTCTAAGCTACGTGACGACTATATAAGAATCACTAATGAAACGTTTTAAAATGTAATTCATGAAATCACATGTTGCCGCATCCCAATCCTCAACAGCTCATTGTTACTGATGACCGATTAATCGAAATTATTTTGTTCACAGGGTTCGTGATTATAGTAGCCCTGGTCCTATTGCTGATCGGCGTCTTCGTAGTGTTTTGCTTTACCGCTATCGTCAATTTTGTCATTGACAAGGTAAGTCGAGATGGTTTTCTCACTACATTTAGGAAAAGATTATCATTAATGATATTATAATCGATGCTCGATTCGCAAACAGCTGATGAACGATGAAAACGTGATTACGTAAAGATACGAAATACTGTTTATTTTCATATCTATTTTCCGAGTTGAGAGAATCGCTATTAACAAAACCGAAAAAAATGATGAAACTTTCTGACGCGAATTTACTGCTATGCTTACACGTTATTCAAAATAGTAAACTCGTTTCAAACACACCGCATCCTTTATTGCATAAGAAGGTTGAGTTGAGGTTTACTTTCTTTTTTTATGCGAATAGCTACGATTTAGGCAAATTACCTATCTCGATTATCTATAAAGTATACACCACCGCTGCGTATAAACTTGTACTTGAAGACAACATATTCATTCTATTCTATGAACGCGGTTAACATGGAAATGCATTTGGTGGAAACTGGAATTCGTGGAAGGTACAACGCGTAGTCGAAATGGATTGTGAGAACCATGTCAATTGTAAGAGTGATTAACCTAATTCTAGAAATTTCGTTTAAATCTAAAAATCGAACCGTTATTTGTGTACTTCGTACAAGATATCTTCGACCTAGGAGTGTACAATTATGCAAGCTTAGTTCTACAGTTGTTACGTAACACGACGTATACGTCTCCAACAACCCCAATTGTATTCGGTGACAATGGTATATCTATGTTGATCTAACGAGTCCGTCGTATTATCGTCGTTATGTAGCAATGGCGTGCGGTTTCGGAGACGCGCTGAATCATGTGTCATAATGTACATCGCATTCCGACATAGAAACTCCATTATAACCTAGACGAACGTGTATTTCATTACCACTGGCGATCGGCCTTCTTTAATCTGGTCGTCGTTTCCGCGGACCGTTGTATGATCGAATCCGTTAATATGATCGACCGCAGCGTTACACCTCGCAAATGAAAAATTTTAATACGGCGCCATCGGAGTGGAAAGTAGATCAGATTGAAATTCGATCTGTGATGTTACGTCATCGTTGTCGCGTTGGTCAAATATACAAATCCAGACATAAAATCTGGTGAAGCTGCGATATGCCTTTGCGCAGAATGTGCATAGTTCGTGCTCGGACAAATCAGGCCGGACGATCATCTCGAAAACAAATTGTACCAAGTGTGATAATGAGTAATTTTAACCACATGTTGTTCGTTTTCGTGACTTATCGCCAAGTTCATGTCGTGACGGCAGGCGCCGAGAATTATGAGTTTTATGGATGTTTTGAGGTGGTATTGGGAATTATGATTCATGCATCGGAAGTACGTACTTACCATGTAAAAGCACGTCTGTGAATTATTTCCGTATGACAAAATGCGTTTTTGTAATTGCGCATTCAATGAATGAAGCTATATTACAGAAATTCCAAGGCGTGAATAATCGATGAGAGAACAAAATGAGTCATACGATTTTAATCTGCTTGGTAAAAATGGTTAGGTTAAATTTCCACTAAGCTTCAACTATACGATCAATGATTTCTTTCTTACTTTTTAAAAATAGAAGTCATGACTCAGAAAGCTTATTGGAAGTCATTTAATGTCTCAGTGTCATTTTGAAAATATTTTCTCTAATGTTGATAAATGATAAACATGCAACTTTTCCTAGACAGTTTCATGCTTCATTCATAATTTTTTTCATCTTCTATGTTGATGCATGTATGAGAGAGATACTCGCATTATGAGAGCAAAGAAATTTTTATCTTCGTTAAAAAGTTATAGTTATTTCAAGCTGACTTAACAGAAGCTGCTGCCCCCTGCGGTATACACCTAACCTGTTTTCACGCTACTTGTAATACTCAGGCCTTCTCTATAGCATACACTTAGACTAGAGTATGTAATACCTGTTTCAAATTCATTCTGCCATTCAACGGTGTTTAACGGTTCGGTCAAATATAATTAATAGTTGATAAATACCATATTTATCGTTGAATTTTTTGCGTTATTCGTATACAAGGGAAGCACATAAGTTGGCATCAGAGATGAATAAAAATTTTTAGACTGTAGTACTCAAGAGCAGTAGTAGTTACACCAACCACCACCAAATATTACATCCCCAATCCTCGTTTTACTTGAAGGTTGGAATGGGAGTCTAGATGAAGTTTTCATACGTCATCTTCGAATCAGCATGTAATGAGAACTAAATGAGTAATGAAGGTACTTTGACTATATATATATTAGTATATGGACCTCTCGAACATCATTCCTGTAACGGTAAGAATTTCTGCCAACATTATTATGGTTTACCTCCATCTATTCTATTATCTCCCCTCAATTCTCTTGCGTTCCCGCAAACGTCTGGGTTCACTAACGCAACTACAACATTTATTAACTATCGTCGCGCATGCTCAGATGAATTTTTGGAGTTGACTGCGTCTGTTATTTAGACAGACTTATTTCTATAGTTCGAGCGGTCCATATACTCAACGGTAATACACTGTTCAGTCGGATGATTTTTTATAAAAGGAGGAAGGGTAATGCAACATTTTTACCTACCTTTCAAGTTGAAGGAAATCCCTCGAATAAAAATTCCAACTCGAATTTTTATACCAATAATTCTCAAAAAATGTAGTTTAGTGTCGTTGAATACAAAGTCACATGAACTTTTTTCCTAGCTCTAAAATTAAAAGAGCAATCGTTTAAATTGTAAAAATTTATTAATATTTATTTTTATCTTCTACAACTTCACAATTGAAGTGTGAAAATTTATTAATGTCTATGAGAAACACTTTGTATTAAAAAAGGAAATTTTTGGCAAACTTTTAAGAGTTTAAAATTACTAATATACTTCAAGGCCACCAATTAAATATAAATTTGAGACATGACTAAAATATTCAAAAAAATTTCCGAATAACTATTCACTTCATAAAGTGTAGTTTGATAGAAATATGTATAAGTAAATACAAATTTGCTGTTTCGTTTTGTAAAAGTTTCAACAATACTTTTTTTCAAAATTATCAAAATAAAAATGGAGTGGAATTTTAATTGATGATTATCCCTTCAATTCGAAGGTAGGCAAAAATACCACATGATCTTTTCTCTCCTTTCATTAAAAACATTCTGACATAACAGTTAAGTCTGTTCATTTTCATTTTTTTATTACAAGTATGTAGGGCTGCTCTGGTTTTGAAATCAATATTAATTCAAGTAAATTCGTAACTCTGGTCTTTCGGTTTCAAAAACAAATGATTAGGTTTTAAAACTGCGCGAAGTCAAAGCTAGGAGCTGGAGACGAATTTCAGAACTTTTTAAGGGTTAAGAATGGAGTTATAATCAAGTTGAAAAATTATTATACAGAGTCAAGAGATAAAGAATTATTGATTCCTAAATATAAACGTTTTTAAAAGTTGCTTTGAGTTGTGAAAAAATGAGGATACATGTTTTGAAAATATCTGTCAAAGTGTGAAGTTCAAAGTCAGATGTTGTAAGGTATCTCAAAGTCCAAGTTTGTGAGTCAAAGTGGGATTGGAAATTATGTACCTAATATAAGGATATACCAAGATTGAACCTTTGTACAGTTCGAATCAAATATTAAAAATCTCTGTGGAACTGAGATGGAATCAAAATAATTTCTGGTGGTTCTCAGTCCTTGCCTCTAATAATATTTGACGTAAATTCAATATTAGCTTTCAAACAAAGAGCATACTTCAACCATCACAATACAAGAGAGGGCTATTATTTCCAAACTCTTTAAATTCATTCCAATAATGAGCTGAAAATTAATTATAACAAACAAAGACATAAAGAAACAATTTTGCTTTCACTCCTCAAATTCAAACAAACCATATTTGCGCACTTCGTCATAAACCACGACCTTGAATGCATGCATGAAAATCATACCGATATAAAACTACCCTACAAATCAGGAAAAAATCGCGCAGCCCAGGAGCAGATTCTAATCTGTTTAGAAATCGAATTAATCGCCGAGTAAAATATGCACGTATTTCTGAGAACGATGACGTATCTTCGATGACCGTTAAACCGCTGTGAAAACACCTCATAGTCGATAACAGGTTTTCGTTTTATTACGTATTTAACGCCGCACAGGAAGATGTACATTTTTCGCCCGACGTGTAATTAATATTGCATTTTAGGTTTAAGATTCTTTAAAACACGATGGCTATGGCGTAAAATGTGGGAAGATTCTCATTCGGCAATAATGACCCAAAAATATTAAATCAACCCGACATCATAATACTTCCTATATGGTTACCATGTCAGAGTACATGTTATCGTGTTACTATGTTAATGTGTAATATTATAATAATCTCGTAGCTGCATCTCGCATATAATGGCGTCCGCGTTGTAAAATTTGCTGATGCTGTAAAATTATACGTAATAAAAGACGAAACTCGGTGATAGTTGATGAGTACGGTGTATGAATTGCGAGGTTGTCAAATTGACAGTGTACCTGCGTCCGCCAAACACCGAACTGTCTGTCAGTAGGATAGATATTGAGTTCAAAGATCAATTATTTCACTCTAGCATCCATTTAGACTGAGATGTAAATTAATTGAGATAGTTCTCTATCTCTCTCATTCTGTTATTTTCTTTCGCTACATCTGTCTCCAGAGTCATCAAAGGTTAAATGATATTCCGAATTGTATGATGGGTTAAAAATGAATTTCCTGCAGATCTACCATATACTTTTGGTGTTTGCTAACTGCCAAGATTTCCAGCGGAAGTCTTAAATTAATGTTTTTTGGGTTTTATCGCATATTTACACATACTTATTCGGAGCGTCAATATGCGTCAATAAATTGATAAATTGTATAAGAAGATTTTTGTTATTCAAACAGTTATGATGTTTCATCGTTTTAGAAGTATTTATTTTTATTGTTTACGACTTCGCTAAAATCATCATTTTTCAATGTACAAGCTGGAGTCATATTGGCGATGCGGGATGGTTGTTGATTTAACTCATTATGATAGATGCGACGAAGATGACGAATTTTTTTCAAATTTTAATCACTTTATTAGCTCGTAAATTTATTTTAGAGCGTGATTTGTCTGATTTACGATAAAGTATGTACAGAACAGCAATACGTAGGCAGTCTGATGAGTGATGATTACTTTACGAGGTATTCCATGAAGAGCTAAATATTCGGTACGGTCATCATTCCTTCATAGATATGTGATGGAATGTTATTAGCTTTAGGTGCGGTTCCTTTGAACAAGCATATTTTTTTTCGATATTGACTCAAATATTATTGCAAAAGTAAGGACTTTCTGGGAATTTGGATGTTTGATATTCAATTTCTTCTCTATGCTCTTGAATTTTTTTAGTGAACAAGAATGTCATCTGGTCCAAGAGATGGTGTGAGTCTGGTCGACATTTGGAGGGGAGCAAATTTTATGTTTGGATGTTGTAGAAGACTCTTTCCTGAATATAGAAAATCATGTTGTTGTCTCAGGCTGTGTTCTTATTTTTTTATGGGACGGGGAGTTGTGCAATTTATTGCAAATTTAATGTTCTTCATTTTTTAACTGAGATGTTTTTCATGTAGAAGTGTCGACAAACGAGATATGTTGAAAAAAAAATGAATTTTTATAATATTTGAAATTTTGAGATTGAATACGCCTCAGTATCTCAAAAAGTACAGACCATGGGGAAAATGCATAACAATCAATTTTTTGAAAATTTTATTACCTTCATTACGTTATAAACGGTTTTCACGTACGACATGAGCGACTCAAATAACAGGCCAAACAAGTGAACTATTGGCAACATCGTAATAAACACGAAATGGTGGGCTCATGTGCGTATGTTTATATTCGTATTATTTGTATTTTCATTACGAAGAGTCTTTTATGGATGCACATAGGCTAAGCACAGATCAGTTGATATCGGTGTTGCCAACTTGTGTTGTTCGGTTTGTTATTCGAGTCGGTCATGCCTACGACCAATGGTAGCCGAGATAATTGCGATCGAAAAATGCCACTTCCCGACTGCCTTTTCCCCAAATGATAGAACTACAGCCGGAGTGACAATATGATTTTTCATACTCAGGAAGAGCTCCTCTGCAATATCTAAAAATTAAATTTACTCTCCCTCGAACTATCAATACGACCCATGTCAGCTCCTGGACTAATCACGCCACTATTTGTCATGTCCTCGATGATTGTGAAGTATCTGACGTGACCAAGCTATCTGAAGTTTGACATTGAAACAAACACTCGTGCGGAAAGCATAACGATTAATTTTAGTAAATAAGTTCATCGAGTTTGGTCGCAAGGGAAGTAATTCAAGCATCGAATAGCTGAGCTCAGAGTTGGTAAATATCTCTCATAGCCCTGAGCCAGGTCGAAGACTTGAAATACCCGAGGACAAAATGATTATAAATGAAGTTCTTTGGCACTCGACAGCCACCGATAGTGATGAGTTTCGCAATTTTACGATCTTACTAATAAAATGGTTTGTTGCAGCAAATCGCTTTGACGGAGGGCTCGCAAACGTTCGACATGTGGCGTAAACCACCAGTACATCCAGTTATGCGAGTTTATATTTACAACGTCACCAATGCCGACGATTTCCTAAACGACGGCCACAAACCGATTCTTCAAGAGCTCGGTCCATACGTATACGAGTAAGTTGAAAATTAAATTTACCTTCTTCTGGTCATTCGGCCGCTCGTACGTCTAGATAGAAAGCTACATTACGCAGCGTTATTTCTTTATTGTCATTTCACCAAAGATGTTCATCGTATCTCTGACGTTCGCGGTAAACCATAAATCGACGCTGGGATTTTCCAACGCTCGTGCCTTATCCGCTCATTGTAAGCGATTCGGTGAAGCGTAAACGATTACGCGTGTTACGAGTATTTTGCACGGTATATGACGCTGTTTTGGTTATAGAGAAGCGTGCGATTCTATTCAAATTATCAACGAGAACCATTAGTGGGCGAGCTTCGTTAATTGACTTTTTATTTACTTCGTATACTAGTCGACATCTGCAGATGGTGAAGTTTCGATGACCTTTCTTTATTAGTTCAAACGTTCAGGTGCGAAGAACCCCGCTTCGTGAATGCTAGGGCGTTGACATTCTCGTTGAAAAATTATTTTATCTCTGTTATAAGTTCAAGAATACGCGCGTGACACATATTCCACTGATTGGGTGTTTTCTCACTAATTCGTAAATTCCACGTGTACCGAATAGTTGATAAACATAGGTACATGTCAGGAACGCTTCATAAATGTGCAAGTACAACGTTGCGATAGATTATTTATAAATTTTATCGTGCGTTTATGTTTTCTCGCTTTGATGACCTGTTATACGGTATATAGTTAGTCACTGATAAATATCATAGCCAGTATAGGTATTAGGCACATAGGATATAATAGATATCAATGAATGGCGCACTGTAACTTTGACTCATCGCTATTATCTGATTAATTGTTTTTTTATTATTAAAAATTCTCAACGATACCGTCATTTGAAGGTTACAATCGTTATACATAAAATATGACACGGCTCACACCGTTAGATCTTAACATCTACTATTTCTTTTCGATATACGAATGAATCATTTAAAATAAAATAAAAAGATTTTACGAATACCTTACTGATTTATCGATAAGGTACATCAGTGTTACGTAATTCTTCAACTAGGCCAAATATCACGTCCCGTATGCAGTGAGAAATTATCAATGCATAAATAAATTAAAAGATAATTAATTAAAATAATTAAATCATTACACCAAGGTTATTAAATTTTCATCTCAGTTTAACTATTCAGATATTATTTCCAATTCTGTACATATAAGTACCTGTCTAAGTGTCTACTAGGTATTATATTACATTTTATAATTGGATTTGGACGTAACTCACCAATGTAAGTATAGTAACTACATCCAATGAAACGTAAAAATGTAATTTACACCTTGCTTTGCATGTGATTACACTTATTTTTCACGATTGATTAAGCCCCCTTTCCCCACCACAAAACCGAATCCGGGGGTCTAGGGAACAAAATTTGATTGAATACTTGATAAATTGAAAGTTATAATTTTCGTTTCTTCTTGAAGGTCATTATAACGGTGAAAATAAATCAACAATTCACCGGCGTTTCCGTGTATTGTGAAACATAGATTACATCCAAGTAATTACAAGGCGAATAAAATTTTTTGCTTTAATAAAATATCATTCAAAAATTTATCTAATTTTTGGAAACTTTTTCTCATAATAAAAATTAAAAGAAAAAAAATGTCTCGAAAAATATTAAAAAGAGAAAAATCACAAACATTATAAACATACCCAATATACTGAAAGAAATTGATCTTATTTTTTTGAAGGCAAATTTTAAAACAAAATTGTATTTTAGTTACACATATGTAAAAGGCAAAATACACAATTATGAAGTTTTAAAATGAAAGTATAAAAGTAAAAATAGTGGAAATATTTATCAAGGTTTTATTATATCATTTAAAAAAATATGAATCATCCTCAACAAAAAGAAAAAACAAATTTAAAAAATACAAAAAAATTATGATGTAATAAAAATATGTTTAAAAATTGTGAAATATTTAAAAAAATGTAATCTCTTTTTTCATATTTTTATATGAGTTTTTAATAAATACGATAGGTATTAAAACTTAGCTAATTTGGGAGGAGAGGGAAGGGGAGGGGGAGTCTTCAAATATTTGCATATCAGACTATTTTTGTAATCATCTGGCAAATGTCTAACTTTTTGGTTTTGTCCCCACGTGTAGCGTCACAGCAGGTACTGATGAAAATTGCTCAAAATTTGGCGAAAGATTTTTTTTGAAAAACAAGTGTTTTTTTTGTATTTTCGATACATTTCAAAATGATAAATCACTCAAATTTCGAGGAGAGCTGGAGGGGGGGGCATAGATCAAAATTTTTGTTTTTGATTTCATATGAAAAAGTAAGTCACGAATACAAATATATCCGGAGTTCAACTTCCTAAGTGTATTTGGAAGGGAGTTGGAGCAAAAAAGGCTTTTTCAGGAAGTTTTGAGTCATGAAATTTCTTAATCTTCCATATTTCCTCACTAAATCAATGTAGAAAGGTATTCAAAATTGCGAATTTGAACGAAGCTTGAGAAACTCAAATTAGTAAAAATGCAATTAATTAATATGGACTTACATGATTACACGGTATAAGAAGTATATTATATCCAAAATTCACTTAGGCACACGATGTTGAAGAGTAGAAGGCGGGGTTATCGACCTTCAAATGTGATCGCGGTACACGAGAGGTCGAAAATACTCAGCCCCAGTAATGTGGTATGGCTGCTTACATTTTTTTTTTTGATAATTGCTTCGAAATATTTTGCTGCTCCTACAATTTTACCACCTAAGCCTGCCTATGTTACCTGTGCCTAAATCTATCGTTGTCAAAAATTGTACCTTTTCAAAAAAACTTCATCGATGACGCTATTTCTATTCCTATATTTTGGGTAAATTACCGCATTAATTATTCACCTTGAGCTTGGTTTTTCTATCATATAGTCACAGTTATTTTTATGTAGATATTGTCGATTTAGGCATTATTGAACATGTTCCAAAATCTATCATCGAAACCTAACTGTAAAATTCAAATACTAATATAGAAAACATTCAAATGAATCACACAATCGTAATCTGCATGGTAAAAACTTTCTTGATCTGACGATTATAAAAATTTCATTTAATTTACGACGCTATTTAAATAAAAATCTATGATCTGACCTCACACCTGCACCATACCTCTTACCTATGTATCCCGCATAAACTAGATTAAAATACGTATTCCCATTAAGAGTATATTATACACACACGATTGCATAGATGCATAGGCGTTTGCTTGTTAAAAGCCCATTTTTGATTGTATTTGAAACTCGTAAAGACCTGTTTTCTTTGAAATTTGAAATAAAAACTCTCCCTCAATATTTAAAAAATCGTACTCGTTTCGATTAAATGAATAAACCCTGAAAAAAACCTTAAATAAAATTTGACTGATAAGGAATCAATGTTTCACTTCGAATAACTTTTTTATAAATTGTCGAATTATATTTATCTTGTGCATCAATCAAGAAAAAGGTTACAACTTCAATATTATTTCAAATTTCAAGAAATTTTGTCCAGTATAGTTGTCTTGTGATAAAGGTTGCAAAAATATCATAATTTCAGTGCTTTAAATTTTGTTAATTCATTCTGCAAAATTTATTCGATTTTTTAAATTAAATAAACAACAAAAATGAAAACAATTTACGACTGTTTTAAACTATTTTGAACATTTAAATACCAGAAAATCCTTGCTTTATAATTTTTTTTCGAACTTTTTTTCATTTTCATTTTTTGTACTTAATTTCTAACTACAGCTCTTTAGGTTAACCTTCACATGCTACACTTATCAAATAATATCTAACAGCGAAACCCATATTTACCATAGGTAACTCATATAATTATGGCATATTTATGAAAAAGCTTTTTTTGAACAAAATCGTAGTTTAATGCTTATTCAACATTACCTCAAATTTTTCAAATCGCATGATGAACATAGTGATATATATCAAGTGATATCTGTTTATTAACCTTTACCTTGAAATTAATTACTTTTTTCTATGTTAATACCTGTATGATCTTAATGACTATGATGAAACCGGATGAAATAATATAGGTTATTATTTTTGTCTAGTTTCAGATCTATGTCATCCAATATCTATAAAGATCAACAAACATAATATATTATCTATGTCAATTTTTAAGGAAGAGAAAATTTAATGTTCATCTTTCACATAAGTTGGTAATATGAAAAAGTGAAGTTATTTTTACGGGTAATCTATAAAATTAAAATAATATTCATAAAGTGATCACTCACTAAATTTGATTCGAAGTCTCTTAGTGATTCTTATTTGCTGATCTTCACTCAAACCATCCTTTATTTTACATCTTTTAAAGATCTATGAATTTGGCTCATAACGCATGTAACCTTGCTTGAAAATACAGAAAAAAGGTTGTTTCAGTCCAATTTCCTTCCCTCTAATCCCGCATGTTTCTTCATGCTGAAATAGTAACAATGAAATTAATTGGTAGGAAACATTTTCTCAGTTAAACATTCTTCAGAAGTAGATACTGGAGTTGGAACTGAAGAATTGAACGTATTCAAATTTATTACTTGTTTATGATCAACTGTTTTAAAAAAATTAACTGTATTTTTATTGATTCTTACTTACCTACCAATATTCTTATAGATATATTTATAAGAAAAAAAATCTAGAAAGATTCAACTTCTTTCCCCATATTTATATCGCTAGCAGAAAATTAAAATGAGATGAAATTACGATTTATATGGTTGGTTTTAAAGCTAAATGAAAAAATCCAAACGAACATTATGCCGCCTCATGATAGGAGAACTGTCACTAAATATCATTTGAAAGTTTGACCCACGACCTTGGGAAAATTTTGGAATCAACTTCTTCATTTCCCTACACCATTGCAGCGTTGATAAAGAGAATACGATGACCTCTACGATGATTACAGTCACGAGATTGGTGCATCTGAAGAACTATTACACTACCTATCAATTCCCCAAGCTACCAATTAAATAGCCGAATTATTTCGGTGATTTTCCGCCGCAACTGGAATATCCGCCGCTAGTTTCGCCGCGACGTATGCTAAGTTATGCGCTGAGAAATAGAACGAGGTCAATGGACTAGTTAAGCTTTAAGTTTTTATTCTCCTGGGGCATGCTTCCTTTTTTCCACTTGTCTAGATTGCCTTGTCAACGCGATCTTGACCGCTAAACACTTCAGTTTTTCGCATACTAAGTATCTTTTTTTGAATACGATGTTACTGCATAGAAAACTGTCATATAGATGTAACCTTGATTGAAAATTATGCCTCGTATAAATTTGTCCGAATATTGGAAATGAGAGGTCAGTCGTGCACGATTTTTCGTTGATATGAGTGGTATTTCGTTTAAATTACATTTTAATGACTGGTTCGGTAATCGTTAATATGCGTGGAGGACAGCTGGTTAACTACGTTGGTTATCAACGTTGGTGCGATAGAAGTGTAACTTAGAAATTCAGTTTCATTCAGATAGTAGGATCGAATTCATTTTAGTTTCGTATGAATCAAATAATCATTTTGTGTAATTTTTCATCGAATTTTAGGTAATGATGAATAAGTAAAGCATGTAGTATGAGTCACGAGCCAGCGGAAAGAGTAGGTCGAACGATGCAAAGCGGATGGGATTTTACGTGATAAGGTTAAATTTGGGGTTGTTATAGAATAGGTTAATGTTTTTCTTTCGAGTCATTACATAAAGTATGTTATGCTTACATCATGGAAAATAGAAATGGTCTTATAAATTATAAGTAGGAAGATGATATATATCTAATATTCAAATTGAAATCTCGAAATTAATTGTGATCCTCTCCCAAAAATTCGGATGTAATTCACTTATAGAACAATATTATCAAATCATTATTATGACTCAAAGACATTTCATTGTAATGTTGATTGATTGCTGTCCATTAAGATATGATGCCAAATCTCTATGTATACCTTCTACTTGATGAACGCAATCCCTGAAAATTCAACGCTACCCAGATTAATAATGGTTACATAAATCAGTTAAAAAAAGAGATATGTCCAACAATTTAATTAAGTAAGTAAGAAAATAATCGGCTCGTAACATTTATGGCAGACACGTGTGACAACTGGATCGCTTTGAATTTCTGTCATTGGCTGTAAATCCACATTGATTCGATTTACGAATACGGCACGGTGTACAAGGAAAAGAGCGCATTAAATTATAAAATAAGCATCAATTAAAGACGTCTCGCAAAATTATATAATTTCGAACCGTATGGTACAATATAATCGAGTGAATTTATAAATGGAAATGTTAAACTCATTATTCAACCGTTGCAACTTTTTAATCACTTTCTCCATGTGATAATAATTACATCGGATGTACATCATCGTTATACCTGTTATAATCTGTTGGCGCGTCAAAGATCAATCGTAAAACGTTTCACTTTTCTTAAAAAGACACGCCGTCGAGCTATATCGAATGATACCAATGAAATACCTAGCGACGATCAATTAACAAATTTATTCCGACATTTTGCCACCCATCAATACGACTAATTCTGAATTAACGATTGGAAAACGACAACGTAATTAACTTAATGACTGCTAGTTTGAAATTAGTGTCGTGAAAATTTATCCTGAATCTGGGCAAATACGATGTAAATTCGTCGCAAGGTTAAACCCGTATGTCAAGAATTTTTGCTCATTTCTGCGAATTTCTTTTGGCAAATTCGAATCTCGCTGAAATGTTTAGTGTCACTAGGAAAACCCGTTACGCGATGGTATGCCTGAAAATAAAGTTTTCCGAGCGGATTCGAATATTTATGAAAATACTATCAAGGTTACCAGGGTAACGTAACGTCGTGCTTTATAATGCCCGTATTTACCCCTCTGCTACGATAATTATTTGGGAAAATTATACGTGTTACTTTTTTGTCCTCGTTAAAAGTACTCGATGTTGTCTTCAGAATAACCTTGCAGGCCGCAAAACACACGCTTCACATCAGATACCGTAAAAGTTGTAATTTCATCGACTGTATTAGTCATTAATAACTCATCTGCCTGCGTACAATATGGAACTTCCAGGGTATCCTGCGGTGGATTTAATTTCTTATCTAGCGATTCCTGGTGGTCGCGGAAAATTTCCATTGTTTGTTACTATATGGCGGAATTCTGCGGTTACGGAAATATACCTACCAGTTTTCACTACCTGAATATATGAACTCAATCGTAAATACGATTTTCAAGCGAACCACGGGAATTATTTTTTGGTGATTTTTTTTTCGTGGAAAACCAACCCATCTACGTTCCATAAAGGATGTTCTTGCTCAGGAATTCGCGAACTGGACTTCAACCGGTTCTGGAAATTATATATTTCTTTAAGGTGAAATCAAAACGAAGATCATCTTAAATTAGTCAATAACTCCGGTATCGATACAGAACTTTAATTTTACATATTTACCTGAAATCTTCCTTCTCCTTTTCACCTTAAATTGACATTATTTATTTCCATCGTGGATCAATTTCACAACGTGATTGCAATTTTTTTTCCTTTCTGCACAACATGACTTTTGACCCCATTTTGACTTCGAGATAGCTCTCTAAATTGAACCGGCAACATCTGACTACTTCTTTACAATTTCATTCCAAGATAATTATTCTTGAAGTTCAATTCTTGATTTTGTTTGCCTTTATGAGATCTCAAAAATGTTGACTCCGACCTAGATTTAACACTAGAAGAAGAATATTATGAAAAATTTTATATTTTGAGGAGTAATTTTAGCGTCTTCTTATTTTATTATTCAGTTGATTCTTTTTGCATTTTCATAACAGAAAAACGTACAAAGTTATTTTTTCTCTTCAAGTTCTTCAGTATGTCTTCATTTGACTCTGAAATCATCTCCAACACCTTATACTATTACTGCATCTCAATCCAGAGCAACTTTAGGATTTATAAAGTCAAATAGAAGTCATTTTGACTAGAGCTCTGCAACAACATCTTGATCCCTATTACATTGTTCATTTAATGTTCTAACTTTGGCTTGATTTTATGTATATACTGTCAGCTTTGAACCATGTTAATTTCAATAAAATCTTCAAAAAAGTTGATTTTCATATTTTAAAGTGATTTGATGTCATAATTTAAGTGTGACTCCATATACATATACAATTTGAAGTCATTTTGATTTCACATTTTCAACTATTCAAATCACTGCCTCTTATTGATAATGTGATGCAAATCTGTATCCAGCATGATGATTTTTATTAATAACTTAACGCTATTACTCTAACAGCTTAATTGTATGGAGTTTATTCATTAAACATTTTCAGCAAGTACGAATCTTTGACTCTTTTGATAACTTGATTTCATAATTCTAACCTAATTTCGAAGGTTTCGTTTTTGGAGTCATTTTGATTTAAAATCTTCAGCAATCCTCATCCATAATTCTCATTACTAAATTGATGTCATATCTCCGACTTGATTATACGAAGTCTATTTGCAGTCATTTTCATTTCAAATTGTTAGCAAGTGCGATCGTTGACTCTCATTGATAACTTGATGTCATAGCTCTGACTTAACCTTGCGAAAACTTATGCCAATAATGACATATTCATGATATAGTAAATTAAAAAACAACATATGCCATTTTTGGCATAATGATGAAATTGATAACCTATGCCAAAAATGGTATACCTACATGAACATTTTATATCAAGAAGTGATCATTGTTCTTGTTATGTTGAATCTAGTAGCAACTAATGAGTTTCATCATACACATAGGTGTCAGTGTGAATTTTAAAGTTGGATCAGCCGAAGCCATTCAGGGAGAAATTTACCTGCACAGTTTTACAATTTTCAATATTCATATAATGATTTATGCAAAAAATGTCTTGGAAATCATTTGACTCGAGATCTACAGCAATTGTAGATCCCTATTTTAATTGATAATGTGTTGTCCTGACTTTGATTTGATTCTATGGAATCAGTTCGAGGAAATTTTGATTTAAAATCTTCAACAACATTCAGTTATTTGATTCGTATTGATAAAATGATGAATGCTAATGCTTGTGAATTTTTTTTTTATTATGTACATACTATATGATGTGGAAGCAAGATGATAAATTCTGAAAAATGATGTAATGGATTAATAAAATAATAATTATCATGCTTTAGGGCACGCTGAGTTTGAACTTACACCTACTGAACTTGGCTTGAAAATAGTTGTTCTGAAAAACTGTTACTTCAAGTTTATGCTTGAGGTTGGTTCGAAGCTAGGCTCCGAGTTCTAATCACTGAGTGGTTTCGAAGGTTTGATAAGAAGAAAACCATTATATGTACTTTTGAAATTATCTTTATGTAATTCCATTTCGTTGCTCAGTATTATAAACAATCCATGAAAAATCTTCAATAATTAGGAAAGCAATTCCATCTGCGAGTGACACAAAGAACTAAATCAACCTTTACATACGACCATCTTTACAAATGGTCGTGACTAGCAAGTAAACAATGTAAAAAATCGAGTTGTCCGCAGAAAAAAACTCAACCGGTTGAACTTTACAGTGCCTATTACTTGCATTGATTCATGCGCACTTCGAATGGATAAAAGTCATAAAATTAGGTCATAAACGCCACGATAGTGGTTTTAAAACTGATACGCGATTCCCCATAGACGAGGTTACCTGCGAAGTACGCACATCAGATGGAAACTAGCCAAAAGGAATTGAGATTCTGCAACATTTACTACGATGACCCTGATACTACGAGTTTTGCAAATTCGTATTCACGCGAAAGAAAAACAAGAAGCTGGAATCATTTAATGCGCCTTTATTGGTAACTTAATAACATTATACCATGTAGAGACAAAGACATCAAAAGGGATATAACGGTAGATGAATTTTCCCATCGCGATTCGTTGACCCGCGTAGGATGACTTTTTGATAAATTTAACGATCGTCTGGACTCTTGTGTACTCCAGTATACTGATGAACGGGTTTTATATGTTTAAATTTTTTTCAGAGAAACATGGGAGAAAGTAAATTTGAGATTCCACGAAAACGGCACGTTAACATTTAATCAAAGGAAAATGTTCAGATTTGACCCGGAACGATCAGCTGGTAGCGAAGATGATATGGTCGTCATACCAAATATCCCAATGTTGGTGAGTTTAAATATGGATTTCCTGATTCGAATCCTCTACCTATTTCTTTTTAGCCGAAAGGCGTGCGTGAGGTGCTTCGCATGATATAATTCGCACGTTGTCGTGTAACCGCTATTATAACAGTCTTAATGTTACGTAAAATATACAGCATGCGAAGAATTTCACCATTTTCGTGAACCTCGAAAAATTCTCAAATAGCCTTTCTTTAAACAGCAATCGTAATTCTATTAAACTGTTCAGTTTTCCAGATAATTTAATTAATTTCGTTCACGTTTCAGAGCGCAACGTCACAAAGTAAACACGCTGCTCGTTTCCTTCGATTAGCCATGGCCTCCATCATGGACATCTTGAAAATCAAACCATTTGTCGAAGTATCAGTTGGACAACTTCTATGGGGTTACGAAGATCCCCTGCTTAAACTTGCCAAAGATGTAGTTCCTAAAGAACAAAAACTTCCCTACGAAGAATTCGGTTTGCTCTATGGTGTAAGTATTCCAGTACGGATTCACTTCTACATCCTTAAATATGTAAACCGTAAAATTAATTTTCATGTTGACATTAATACGTTTAATAAGTTTGGAAATTTTTTCCTAATCCAGCGACCTTGCAGGTATGCAATAATTACGCCATTTAATGAGTCGTAATTAAAGCTAAATATGGGCGGTAAAATTTTCCAACTGTATAGATTTTATTTTCTTTTTTATTTGGCTATACAATATGGTACTTCAAAGTTGAGGAAAGAAGAATTTATTTTTATACGGCGTCGTTCGAGAATTAATAGTTATGACGTCCTTGTAATAGGACCAATATTATTTTCTAGCTAAATGAATTGTAATTTTTCACCATTATGGTAAAGGATGCTTTCCAAATTGACATATTCTTAATTGTGGTTAGGTAGGTATATCATTTTCGGAATATTATGAATAAAATGGCAAAAGAGAGGTCAGTAACTGAATATTCATTTCGGAAATATAATTAAAAGAATGATGTTGAATTATGAAAGTGAATAATATCATTTCATTCAAGGGTGAATTTATATACAATTTATAAACGAATGGGCAGTACAACAACAATCAAATTGAACATTTCTGAAATGAATATTTTATAGGCGAACACAAATCTTTCTTAAAATCAAATAATTCTGTTTTCAAGTTAATATTAAAATATTTGGAAAAATTAATTTCCATTAAGAAAAAAAAGTTGAAAAATGGGAAGTATGGTCATAAAATAAATGAACAAATAATAAATTATAAGATAGGAACATGAGATAAAATAATTACAGTCCTTACAGCCTTACGCTGTTCTTTTAAGTGAGTACTGATGATAAATAATTTTTCTGCGACAATAACTCACATCAGCCGGACCTAACGGGTCTTAACAAGCGTAATTAAAATGGCTGCGACCTCCGTTACCTATTAGCCTACCGTACGTAATGCGGAAAGTAAATTCTTTTCATTTTTGCCGCTGACATTTTTCAATTAATGAACATAGGTATATAATGAGCAATAACAAATCAGCGATATAAATACGCGTAATTTCATTTTTTTTTCTTCTGCAAGCAAAGTAGCGAACAATTTTACTCGGGTATTGTATTACTACTTATATAGGTTCTCTGTTGTTTGGTAAATTTCACCATGGAACAAGATGCTTTGAAGATTATCTTCTTTTCGTGGAGCGTGATTCTTTTTTAAAGATAATGAAAATGTGCGTTAGAGGGCGCTACGTGACATAGAAAAATGAATTAAGCGTGACCCAAGTCGAGCAATTATGTGGAGTCTTGGAGGCGAATTTTTGGCAGAATGGAATTTATTCATTGGGATGAAAAAATTCCGAAGAAAAGTATACATCAGCGGATAAAAGCTCGGTACGACGTACTCGTACGTGTTATTTTTCATGTTGAGAGATACGTCTAACACCCTTGTGCTATCTTCGTCCTTCTTTACGTCATTGATTTGCTTCAGCCCGAATTATTAAGAATGCGTGACAAGTGCCACGAGACTTGTATATTAATTGTTCTTTCAAACCTGTTAGGTGTTACTTATGTAATAAAGTGGAAGTATAGCTTATTCAGACGTTCGGTTCGAATAAGAAATTTCCTGCCGTACTTATCGGGTGTTTGCAATTAACACAGTCCATTTACGTACCGATAAGTACGCCGATATTGGTGTAATTACGCTTTGTTTAACTCGACTGGGTGTGGAAAATTTGAAATTCTTACAACAGGTCGATAAACGGCTTCGACCAAGATGTAGTCGAAATTATAACTTGCATGAAAAACGATGCCATCTCTTGATTCTGCGAACTCGACTCATGCTAGATTCGTGTTACCGAGCGACGTCAATGATCCGCAGATACCCGCAGGAGTTTTACTGCGAGCTGAATCTCTGATCATTAATTTATGTTATGTTCAAGCTGGAGTACATCGTAAACACGTACGCGGTTACCACAATGAACGAACTTATACACCACCTACAATTACCTCGACTCATGCATGGTTTGGGAAATATAATGATAAACGCGATCACCCAAAATCCGCATTCTGTTATAACCAAGATACCGAAGAGACATTACTCCAAGTTTGCTTTAAAGCATAAATATGTTTTTGGATTCCTAATACCGGTTGGTTACGACCATAGAACTGTGTGCTAATCACTGTTTGTGTGTTTCGTGTGTGCCTCACACTCGCTTTGATGGAAATGGTCGCGCAATGACTTAATGACCGATTCTTTGTTACCTATACTAAGTCTTTTTGCACCATCTGTTTCAACCAATAATGTTTAATTGAGACTTTGATTGCTTCGAATTTAATCCAGCGTGTTGTTTATGACTATTTGATTTCACTATAGCTTCGGTACTATTGGCGTGTTTGGTTATGGTATTCTTGTACGAGCGCCTTTTCTTAGACTACTTTCTTATTTTCAAACAGAAAAATGGAACCGCAGCAGACAATGTGACTGTATTTACTGGAGAAGAAGATATAACGAAATTTGGTCTCATCAACAGATTCAATGGTAAAGCGCAAATGTCTCACTGGAAGACAGACTTTTGCAACAGAATTGACGGTAGCGATGGTTCCATATTTCCACCACACATGAATCATAACACTACCTTATACGTTTATGACAAAGACTTATGTCGGCTGTTACCATTAAAGTAAGATTTATATTGATATTCGAATCGGTAGCGTTAATTATCCGTCATTATCGAAATATAAATTGCAGCATTGGGTACAGACTTATCAAGGCTGTTAGGTATTAAATTTAAAGTAAAGCAGATCTATTTATCATTTACAGGTTCCAGAAAGAAGTATTAACTGCTGGCGACGTGAAAGGATATAGATTTACTCCGCCAAAAGATGTATTCGCCGACGTATCCATCAATCCTGATAATGACTGTTTCTGCCCATCAGGACCACCGTGTACTCCTCACGGAATGTTTAACGTCAGTTTATGTCAATATGGTAAGTTCTAGAATGTCCGTATCCAGCAGTATGACACTATGACACGTGGTATTTCTAATAATTTACTACATGTTTCAGATTCTCCAATTTTACTTTCATTCCCTCATTTCTATTTGGGAGATGACAAAGTTAGAACAGCTGTCGAAGGTATTTCGCCCCCAGATCCTAGCAAGCATGAATTCTATATTGATGTACAGCCTGTAAGTGATGATCTGTTGCAACCTATTTGCTACCTTACTTGTATAGGTTACTAGAGTGATTCATGGTTTTTGGTGTGGTTTTAGGAAATGGGTGTATCATTACGAGCAAGAGCACGTTTACAAATTAATCTTGCCGTCAGTCAAGTGGTAGATATTAAGCAAGTAGCAACTTTCCCAGACATTATTTTCCCTATTATGTGGTTTGAAGATGTAAGTTTTAACGTTCTTAGAATATATACACTTGAATGCATGCAATTGTATTCTAATCATTCTGTGTCTTTCTTTAGGGTATCGATAAGTTACCAGAAAACGTGACTGAATTAATGAAGTTAGCCACCGAGACCCCACCAGTGGCCAAAGTAGCTTTATCATACACATTGTTCATTGTCGGCTCAGTACTGCTCGTTGTATCAGTATTCTGTCTAGTACGCTCATCCAGTCGACAAGAAACCATGAGTCTCGAAGGTACCGCTCATTATACCGCCAACGATGAAATGAATAAGAAGAAGAAGGCTGCTATGAACGGTCATACAAACGGTAAAACCATCGATTCGAAGGTGAATCCGGCTTTCGTCGGTGATAATGCGTCGTAACATTGCCATATAGATTTGTAAGTCATAGGCGGAGTTTAGCATTTGTAAAAAAATTACCTTTTTTTGGTTGTTCCTTTTCGCTCAATCTGTACATATGCTAAATCTTGATTAGTATTTCAGTAGTGCAGCTACGAGCTCTACGCCCCTATTGTCGTTGATTTCGATTTGCATAATTCGTTTATTATAATTTTTTCAATGGCCGTAATTAAAATTGATTGCGTTGCCGAAAATATCGATAGTTTCGGACCAATCACATCGTAGCGATTATCTATAGTAAGTATTTATTTTTTTCTTTTTGTTATTGTTATGATCTGTGCTGTTCTTCAATTTTTGTTTACCTACATGTAACTCATACGAGCTGAAATGAAGTAACAATCAAAACTAAATTTATGATTACCTAGTTAAGAAAGGTACTCGATGCAAGAGTACTATTTTTTGTTTTAATTTAAGATAAGAAACATCTTAATTATAGGCAAGGCTAGTTGTTACAACATAAAATAGTTCTATGTTTGCGAAATCAAATTGCTCAAGTAAAATCACACTTATCCAAAATTTCATGTATACGGATAGCATGCTTTATACAGATGACAGATGAAAGCACGAAACTCACGCATATCCCTTCACAAGAGCACGAGGACTTATGAATAATTTGCTAGTAACTGATAAATTAATAAGTGTACATTTTATATAGTAAAACTCAAAAAAACTTACGAATTCTCATCACATATTTTTCTCGTAACAACTAGTCAGTGATATTAAATCTCTACTTCAAGTATTATACCATATTTTAGTGACACATCTAAAATATAAAGTATTTTCTCCATCATAGATATTACACCCGTTGATAAGCACACAGGTTGTAAATCTCTTAAACTCGAAAGTGTCGAGCACTGTTGCCAAATTATGCAATTAAATTGAAACTTTGAAAGAAGCTGATGGTGAGCAAGAACGATAATACTCGTTATTGTTGATGATTTTATGAGAATGCTGAAGGAAGCAAAGTTTGAGTTTAAATTTTGAATTTCTTTTCAACTGATAGTGAGCATAAGCGAAATATTTTGGAGCGAACAATACATTAAGTATTTCTTTTTCGTGATAATTTTCTAAAGAAATTTCTTCTCGAGTAATTTCGTTTAGGATTATTTTATTGTTTATTTTTAGTCACTATGTAAATAGGTACTTATAATTTGGAGATATTCGGGTATAGATACACATGATGTATATTGTATACCTACCCGTGTTTTTTTGTACATAATATTGTATTACCTATGATAAACGTGTGTTTTTATCATTCGTCTCTTAATGTAGTTGATTATTTTGTAGGTAGATACCTAAGTACAATATTGTTAGGTATGTGAAATAAGTATAAGTAAACGCAACTTTTAGTGCATTCAATAAGGATATGAAGACTGTTGTATAATTATAGTTTGTATTGAATGTTTGCCTATAAGTAACCATGTAGGTATGTTATATGGAAATCTTTCGGAATGTTATGCAACAGCATAAAATTGAAAATCTCAAGGTGTCCGATATTAATCAGTATTTTAAATTATTTTATTTTAAACCCTGACTTTTCATAAATCATATGCAAGACTTTTTGTATTTTTTATGTCAATTCGCAATTTCTTATGATTTTCTTTTATTTTTATTATATATTTTTTTCATCGTTTTTAAATAAGAAATACAATAAGTTGAAAATTGGTCTAGTATGGTGCTAGGTTAAAACAGTTGTACCCATAAATATACGAAAATGTAAGTACAACTGTGAAAGCGTACATAAATGTAAATAATAAGTTGCTCAAAGGTTCATCATTCAGATATAGACGGGAGTGTATGCGATATTATTATAAATGATAATAAAGTGTTATTTTGTTTTTATTGAGTTATTTTATGACTATTCCATTGCTCAGGTACCCACTTACTGCTCCAAGTTGCTGAGCTAGGTATCTCATAACACACTTGGTACACTTATAGCTATAAATGAAAATTCAATATTGCTCATATAAAATTATTTTTTTATTCCTTATTTGAATATATGGTTTAAAAATTAAAATAATAACATTTACAATATTTTAAATTTTTACAATAAATAAATTAATGATCGATTCATGGACTAATAAAGGATTGAAATAGAAATATCAAATTATATTTTTGATAAACAAAATAAACCTCACATTTTTATTATTATTCTTTGGTACTAGCTTTTCTCGATCCATTACAGAGATTGGCATTGAAATCAGGTATAAAGCTAACATTTGATATACTTCTACTCAATTTCCTTGCCCACGTTCCTCTTCGAACTACTTCGCCAATTTGAGCTGAGTTATGAGCACCTCTTATTTCCGTAAGCAGTTTATCATAGTCGTCCATTTCTGATTCAATGTTATTTGACTCTTGTTTTTTATAACGATCTTCTTTGAGGAGTAATTTTTCGAGGTGAATTTGTCTGCTAACTTGGTAAGGCATGTTGGGTATTATGTTGGCTATGACTGCAGTTACTGAGAATACAATATGCTGAAATAAAAGGAATAAAATATTTTTCATGATCTTGAAATTTGAAGGAAAAAACCATTGGATTTTTTTAAATACAAGTATGGCCAAATTTAATTAGAGATTGGACCACTAGATTTGGGACAACGTCGTTCCAGTTATCATTGCAGGTATACGTGGTCACGTGGTCAGGAAGATACATGATGTTTTAGTGAAATGTTAACTTATAGAAACACTAGGTATTGTGAAAGAATATAAAAACAATATGTAATTTTGTTGACCAAGTGGGCTCACTATATCAGCAATGTAAGTCATTACCACGTTTTGTCGTTCAGTCTGCAACTTGAATGGGCCCTAGTATCTCCACTACGTTACGAAATAATTAAGTATATAACGTAATCTTGTATAAAAGATTTTTCACAGCCTACTTGCTAAAATTGTATCTAAGTATTAAGTATTTAATTTAATATTAAAAGCAGATTAAAATGAATTTATCGAGATTATTTAATTTCGTTCATTTTTGGCTATTTGCTATTTTATACGAATTTCAAATTGATGTGGCATCTTATTTTAAGACAATATGCAATACTGATAAAATCTATTTCTCCTTACCTCAAATAGCACAACAAAAACGAGTCTAGCCCCGAAAATAATCCAGTATTGAGGGGATAAAGTATAAGCATCTTTACCATATTCTGGACCCATTCTATAACCTCGATATTGACATGTTTCGGGTTCAGTATCCATTCCTTTTCCCAGTTTGTTATGTGAAGTAGGAAAATCTGAAGTGTTGAACACTAAAAGAAAATTGTATTGGATCAACTTTCTCCGGGTCATTTGCAAGATTTGCAGTTGGCTAACGAAGAGATTAAAGTTAAAATGAATATACCCACCTGATAGTGAAGAATCGATATATCCTGTTAAATCTTTTGTGGAAGAATAAAAAAACTGGTAAATTTTACGAGGAATATAATCACTGGTATATGCGATGACGAATGCCTAAAACATAAGTATATAATAAAACATTACTGGAGAAATAAATGAATAAAAAAATTCACTATTTAGAGGTAATTCACATTGAATACAACAGCGCAGTAGGTAATAATTCGCAAAATAGAGAACCAGGCTCCGATATCTTCAACTCTTTCAGCAAGTGGGCGTCTAGACTGAGCAACCATTTTATAAGCATCTAATCTAATTTCGCAAATATTATTCAACAACGCGAAAAGTGGAGCTAAAGGGAAAGCAGCCACGAATAATGTAACAAATCCATACTGAATGACTAAAAATTAATAACATTTGAGTTTTCAGTAAAAGTATATTTATTATGGGTTTATAGAAGGTACGACGAAATGTTTACCCATTTCTAAATATTCTTCGAATAAAGCTAGTTTTCCAGGATCTTGTAGATTATAGTTTTCTTCCCAATGAGTGTACTCTCTGTTGGGATCTTTTTTCTTCGATAAATGCATTCTCATTCTCCACCAGTTTCGCAATGCACTAGAAATATGAAAATATTGATAAGTATCTACCAACTATCGCCATTTAACTACTTAATTTCCTTAAGGAAATGAGTGAAATTTTTTACTTACGGAAAGCCCAATTCCAAAATATTACTGAACCATTGTTTGCCAATCATAATAATAGCCAGTTGAATACATAGCTCTGAAAGGCATCCAGCAGGATCGCAAACATCCCCTTTGAGTTTTAATAATAATGAGCTTCGTGAATCTATATCACCAGGATGTGTGAAAAAGCGACCCTAATATCATGATTAAAGATTAAATAACAATAAAATAATTTTGTTTCATGTTGCTACCAGTGGAAATATTTATCGTAATATATTACTTTAAAAAATGCTATGTATATCAAGGATGAGTAATAATTCATGAATTCAAATAGAAAAATCTTCATAATAAAGCTCTTTTCGTATTCATTCGGCGTTTTTGGATTTTCCTCGTTTGTTAACCACATAGCGACATGATGATAGATCTAAAGAAAATAAGAGAACAAAATCCATGAATATATACTACCATTTTTAGTGTAGTAATGTAAAAATGCGAGTCACGTAAAAATAAATATCTACTTTGGTCAGTATGACAATTAATATCAAGTTTATAACCGCCGCCAAACCTGACGTAATCAGTTTGGCGTGTCTTTTGATCAGAACAAAATTCGAGTCAGCGATTAACGTAAACATCGTCATTCTGGCCAGAATTGTAGTGAAGACAGCGCAAAATACGATAAATATCTGTAAACAGGCAATGACGTTTGTACAAGAAATCATTATTTTTACAGTGAATTTCTACCTTATGCTCATTTCACTTTATTCTTACCATAAACGCAACGACTGTAACACTGATGGCGATTTGAACGAATCGCTTCCACGTAGGAATATATGGTTCCTTACGTCGAGTTACTGGATTAATTTTGAACATTTTTGAAGAAGTGTCGTATTCGGGACGTGTTTCTTCATCCTCGATTCCTGTATGAAGATCCCATTGCCATGTGATAATGGCTTGTTTACGTTTCCACAGTTCAAGGAAAGAAGTTGCTGAAAAAAAAAAGGTAAGTTGTCGACAAAGTGACTACTCAGAATTCGAATTTTAAAAAATTCGTTCTTCCTATATAATTATAAAAATGGCAAATTATTGAAAAAGTATAAATATCACTCAATTACCCCAAAATGACATGAAAACGGAGAAGAAGACTGTTGAAGTGTTGTCAAATAAATAGGTGATGTTGGAAAACAAACAGGAATCTCCTAATCTTTGATACTTGCACGTTCGATCGCACAAAGGACACAAAACTATATTGGCGGAAATATTTGAATCGCATATCTCATGGCTGAAAATTAGACCAGAAAATTTCCCAAAGTTATTGTTTGACTTGCAATCTTTTCTAATATTTTTTACCTATCCAATCACCTTGGTTTATTTGCTGCAGAATTCATAGAAATCAGACCATAAATAAAGCATATTAAGCCAACAATGGAAGGTAAAATTAACATTGTGGTATAAAATCCCAACCAGGCAAAATATAGAGCGATTTTGTCACCAAAGTATTTTCGCACCAGCCACAGAGGTTGGTGTTTGTACCATCTTCCTGGACGTGCCCATTCCAAATAAAGGATCTGAAATCGTAACTAAGGTTAACTCAGCCCTTATTTTTCTTAAATCTGAAGGCGATTTCTGAGACAGTACATACTGTTCTATCATACACATAACCAGTTTCAGATATTTTATTATAACTTCCCTCGTGCAATGGAAAAGCTGATAAGTAGCTTTTATTTTTCAATAATTTACGAATGCCGAACTGAAAAATAAATTCTTTTATAAATTAACGCAATAACTCTCAGATATCACTTGGTTTTCAAAATTTGCGCACACGTACATTATTCTCATCGCCAAATCGAGCTCTCAGCATGATCTGCCATGCTACTTGACTTCGTTGAGCAGATGTAAAATATTTTTCTCTATCTTTCACAACAAGTCTAGAATTTCAGAATCAATTACCACTTTGAAATCATTAATGGGATGCAGATAATTGCGTTAGTGCTTACCTATCATCATTAGATTGAGTGAATACCGATGTTTTTAGAGATGGGTCTTCACTCACTAAATTGCCATCCAAAATGAACCACCTAGTCAGTGGGAAACATAGTCCTTCTTTTTCGTAGAATGGTTCTTCCTCTTGTTTGCCTTCCTGTAAGCGCGCAACGTTTAGAAAAAGTATTTGGGGAAGTGCATTCACCCGTTCAAAATGAGAAATGCAACTTATATAACTCTGATGCTTGACTCAATTGCCTAACCTCTTTTTTTTTATTGCATAGTGTAAATCTGACTAGAGCAGTATATTTATGTTGTATAAGTTGCATAAAGAGATTTTGTAGGAAGTTTTAAAAATTTATTTATTGAAATTACTCACCCAAGCGTCCACTGAGATTGATATCAATGACTAATTGTAAAGCAATAAGAAACAAAACACATAAATATTGTATCTTTCAACAAAAAAGAATCGAAAATTTTCAGTCTAGATATTAACTCACTTTAACTGGTCTTTTCATATACATTAGAGCAGCATATTTTTGGAGGATGGGATAAGGAGTATGGACCTTTATAAAAATTGTTTTTTGATCGTATGAATTCTGTTTAAAAATGAAAAAAGAGAAAGAAATACTTTCTCATTAATATGTTTCAACTATTAAAATAAACACGTAATGTCTCTTACCAAACATCAACCATTGGTAGTACTTGCAAACGCAAACAAAAAATGTTATTATGATGAATTGCATGCATCCCATGTTGAAGAAGCTAGGATAGGTTGCATAAAATACACGGTGTTCAACCTCAATACGAGCTTCTTCATTTACCATATCCATGTATGATTTTACTGACCCCAATTGTTGAAACTTGAAAGGGCCGAGATACCGAGATACGAAAGTATGAAAGATATTTTCTCAGCTTACTAGCGACCAAAAATTTCAGAATACCTATATGAGTGCAAGATATTATGTGTTTTTTTGTTTTTTTTTTCAAGGGTATATTTTATATATTAAATATTACTCGTTTTTATTCACGTTTTATAAAATTGAATTTCTTTTCAGCTTTTGCAACTACCTGGAGTCATCCAGTTAGAGTATATGATGGAGATAAGGTCAACAAAAAATTGTTATAACATAATATACACAATAGAGCAATTTTCAAAGTTATCTGCAAAAAATTGAAAAAACTTTTTTATTATTTATTACAACGTTTTATAATCTCTCCTCTCCTATTTTGTCTACTGCTACCAATTTTTGTCAGTAATACTGAACTGTATACTCTACATTTTGGCATAAACAGCACATTTTTATCTGACATAGATAATAAAATGAAAATTATTGGAATTGGTGATTGCGAAAATATAAAAAACATTTTTCAAACCTTTGTATCTCCGCCCCCATCACAATTAACTTACTTAAACAATCATACATGAATGTTACCTGAGTTATGTATACACTGTGTCTAACTGATTTTAACACCCCAAGCGCCAAATTTCTTTCACCCACAAAAAAGTATTCATTATTTCATTTCTTTTCATTTCTTTTTACGTGATTAAGAAATTAACACATGAATAATTGCTTCTTTATGATTTCAATCCATAATTTACAAAATTATGAATGTTTTTAAACTTTCAAAGTTTCATTTCACTTAATTTTGCAACACTGATTTTCTAAGAAATGAATTTAAATCAATCAAATAACCAGTAAAAAATTATTCAAATCATAAAATTTGAGTTACCAAAGTCTTAAATTATTCATTATGTCATAATGAACTCAAAAAAAATGAAATGTGATATTTTTTTTTTTCATGATAGGGAATTTCGCGCTCGGATGTGTTAAAATCAGTTAGACACAATGTATAAAGGGCCACATTGATGTAAAACACCCTGTAAGTTATATTATTTTTAGCTTTATTCAGCAATAAGTTTTAATTTTTTAAACTTCTTATGTACATATAGCTTAAATTACATAGCATTATATGTGTTCTAGGTATATTTATTAGAGGAGCCAAATTGTTCTTCATAGTAAAAATGGATGAAAAAATTTACATTTTAATTTTTACATGTATTTTAATTTTGATTTTTGAAATATTGTTATTTTCTTTTGATTTATAACATTAATAACAAGTTTCAGGAAAATTTTTATTCTTGCAAAAATCTTTTATGAAAAATAAGCTATTGTAAATCTTTCAATTCTCGATAACAACATTTTTTGTCCATCTTCGCGAGTGCTAGCTACAATTGATGTTTGTCAGGCATTCCATGTGAGACCATTTATAGCAACAACTACATGCATTACTATGATGAAATTCACCTCTTTATCCTCAATTTCTAACTCTAAACCTTCTTGTATTAAACTCTCTTGAAATTTTCTTCTTTGCTCTATTCTCAATGATTCAGCTTCATTAAGAACCCCTTTACTAAAATCTTCTTCTTCGTACACAAGAATCATATCTATTCGTCTAATGCCATCGTTGAAATACAACGTGTTTCTTCTATCCTGCAAATACCAAAGCAATGGTTCTAAAATTCATCATAATTTTCAATATTGTAAAAAAAAAAACTCGCAACTGAGAGGCTTTTATCATTCCAGGCCAAATAGCACATCACCAAGGTTGAAAACAATTACTGCTCAATATTCATGGAGACCTTTATCTCATAAAATATTAACAAAAGCGTGCATCGGTTTTATTTGATAAAATTTTAATGAAACTTGCATAGTTGCAAGGTGACGTGTCATCCTGAGGTGTTTGTTTACTATGTCAGCAAAAACATCAATCGCAAATCGATAATGCTGGTATGTATACCTGCGTGGTAATCGGATGCAGTCCTCCAGTTAATTCTTCGAACGTTGGAGAATCTTCTTCTTCTTGTGTTCTCTCGTTTGCCGAATTCGGTCTATTTGCGAAGCCATTTGGGTGGAGTAAATTGGCGTTGTTGTAGTTTATATTTAAATGGTTATTATTTTCGAAAGTATTCGATATTTCTTTAGCGTTACAAGGTGGCTCGACCACATTGCTGTTATCATCACATGGTTCTACATTGATCAGAATTGTAGGTATTTGGAAAGGAGGTCTGCTCCGCTCGTTATGGTTATGGAGTTCTTTACGTTCTTTACCGGAGCTAGGATGAGGAGTCATCTTTCCAGAGTCTACTTGAACAAAAAAGTTTGTACTGTGTAGTACGAATTCATTGAATAATAAAAAGTTTTGATTTTGTCTTATTCGACAGATGAAACGAGGTGCCTAATTTTTGAAGAATAACACTTAATGTGCGGAAAATTACATAATCTAACATGATTCATCAAAGTAAGATGAGTTTCAAAATCAGAATATTTTTCACGTTCCAAAGACAGACTGTCATTAAAGAATAAATAGATTTCCAAAACATTATGTCAAAATTGTAATACAATCATTTCGTGGTATCTAAGCAATCCTTCCAGCAACAGATAAAAATCTCTCACGTATAAACGCGAGTTGGAAGATAAACAAACAACCTCGGTGCCATCCGAAGCATAACCATTTTGTAAGAATTTGTTACCTTATTATCAATTTTAATTTACGTGAGGACCATACATTTTCGTCGAATATCTACTCGAATATGTATTGCGCAATAGGGGCAAACCGTCGATATAATCGATAAATTGTTTGTTGTGATGGATTTGAAATTAGGTAGTCAGTATTATTAAAAGTAATATACTTATGAATCAGTAATCGATATAAAATAAAGTGGTCTTACCTCGTTCGTCCAGTACAAAATGTACGCTCCTTTGAGGTGGGAATAATTCGTTTGTAAGTGCTGTTGACTCGGCACTACTAATTTCTTCGTATTCATCTTCGCTACTTAAGCAGTTTTTATCCTTGGTAAAATCTACATCAAAATATCATATTCGTGACCATGAATTGTATAGATAAATATTTTCAACAAACCTCAAAATGTTTCTAAAAAGGTTTTCTATATTGTAAAACATTAATCCTTCCGATTTCAATATATCCGCCTACGATGCGGTTCTGTTCACCTAAAAAATATTCGAGTCACGCAATTTCGAATGTGTTATTCATTAATATTAAATGCAAATAATACGACGAAAAAAAAATACTAAAAAAGATCGAACTAATGGTATATTTTTCATGAGAATACAAATACCATTATACCAAATTGCCATATATGCGGTTTAAAGAGGTATCATCCTTGTGATAATAGCTTAACCCAAATATTACGACGCAAAACTTAATAACTATCCAAATATACGTTTAATTAGGAGTATCTGATTTCACGAAAATGATTTTAATAACATCTTAATTGAATACCATCATGCTTAATGTAAATGTAATTAAAGGAAAATTCAGCTTACTAACATTGTAAGAGAGTAATGATTTTTCAAGGTGTTTCTAACCGAATCGTCCCGCTACACCTACCTGATGTAACGTTAATAACCGGCAAATTCTTTTTAAAGTTCAGTTACTTTTCGGACATTTATTTAGACACGTTCACGTACCAATCCAATGTGGGTGGGTGTCCGATAAATCAATTTTACAGGGTTATTTGAAATATGATTGCTTGTCAATGGAAAAATACATACGGGTTGGTTATTTTTAAGGGTGAAAGGTGAAATCAAAACACTCGTGAAATTTTAATCTACCAAGCTTATGTTTACCAATCGTTCCTTTTTATGATAGCTGTTTTCCACTCGGCAAAGTGTCGTTGATGATATGCGATGGAAGTAATGCGCCAAAGTATGAGTGTGGTATATTTAAATAATTTGCATTTGGAGAGGAGAGTGACGTGTTATTAGAATATATTTGAGCAATGAGAAGAATGTTATGTTATTATTTATAAAATTTTATAATCATATCTCGAATGTGAGGTAGCCCTAAAAGCAGTAGAATTGCTGAATTTGAAAAATTTCAACGGCTAATTGCCTATCACATACTTCTTTGAAGAAGAGATTAAAAAAATCAAAATTAACTGCATCAGGATAACCAAAAAATAATCATTCCGATAAATATATAAAATCATAGTGGATCAAGAAAGCTCAAATTCAATTTTTCTTTGAAAAAAAAAGGGAAAATTAATTTCTTTTTGTCAGTTAGATATTATAACCAGCTGGAAATGACCAAAAGAAATTTTTGTTCTATTTTTTCAAAAACGAAAGCCTCTAATTTTGATAACAAAGGACATACAATTATCATTTCTTTGATTTATAATGTGCCGTAGCCCCTTTAATGTTGAAAGTAGGCTACACGTGTACATGAATTTTTGTTGTTCTTAGTGAACATTATCACTACGCAACGCTTTTCTGGTAGAAAATTTGAGCACTTTGCATGCGTATTCTGTATACCTTGTGATCATTTTTATTATACCCTACAAAATGTTGGATCCTCTTCATCAAAAAAAAAAAAGTTTAATTCTTTTTAATTTTTTAATTTTTTTTTTTTTTTTTTCATAACATCTATTATAAAATTATTGAAGCACGTGATAATTATTTTTGTAAATATTTTCTATTTACACATCTCATAATTTTCTGTACATATGCATTTTTTATTTCAGACAACACTGATCTCTTCAAATAAATTATAAACGCGAAACAAAAAAAGAGAAATGAAATAAGGTTATTAAATAACAAATAATATTTTTATTTACTTAATGAACACACGAAGGAACCAAAAGCAATAGAATAATAATTGATGGTCACGTTTCACTAATGGGAACTTGGGATCCAAGGATATTAGAATCATTCAGAGGTAGTGTAACATATTATAAAAAGAAATTGACCTATTCATCATTCAAAATCATAAAAGTTGCCTAAAGAACTTTTGAGGAGGCAGTAAAAGCGTAACCAGTTGTCAAATAATTGCTTAATCATCCTCTAAAATTTTATTGTGGAGGAGACATGCGAACTATACCCATGCAACATCATTTAATGGGAGTTATGCTAAGATTTAATGAAAGATAAGGTTATTACTACATATTTATTTCTTCATTTTCGCACATAGTTGTAAGATTGATCTTTTTCAGTTATTAATTGATGAAGACAAAGTTCAATAAACCAGTGATTAAACTAATACTTATCAGGGTGCTTAAATTTTATGTTCGATTATACTTTTGTTTCTTATATATAATGTTTCCTTAGATCGAAAATTTATTTTCTCCCCAAGTGTAAAAATTTATGTCGGAGAAAAATTATGATTAAATGTAAAATCTGGTTTTCACCAATAATAATCAACAGCACTTTTCCAATAGGCATTTCGTGTTTCCTAATTACCTACATTACATGTAATTCGGGTCAAGTTTAACCATGATGTTGATAATTTTAAAACATTTCGAACAATTCAACCGGCTCAGACACGTATTAAATGGCTTAACACGGCATAAAATTCGTGTACTCAGCGTACTTGTAAAGTGATCCGAGTGCTTTTAGGACAGAAATTACATACCTCTGCTCATATGCGAATCCGTATTGTACATGAAACCATTCACAGCATTATTTCGAAGTGACGAAAGTTTTCGAAAAACCAACGCATTTAAAACATAGCTATGGTAACGACGACAAAGTTATAACGTCAATTATGATTTGTAGGATTGACGAAAAAAAAGACAAAAAGAGTATTAAGAGCGATTGCGTCGTTTGTACTACATAAACCACACACTGTCTGACAATGACTAACACGCTAACTGAAACTAGCTATACGAGATAATCAATTACTTCTTTACGATATATTAAATTATTAATCGTATTTTAACAATACGAGCCGATACACCTGTATTTGTAATGGCCATTTTCAAGACAGTACACGCAAACAGGTAGTTCACGATGGATGGCATTATCAGACTGTTTTGGGCCGACATACTGCGTACCATCCTAACCTTAAACTATTCTAATCCATTATCGACGTTTTTATACATTTTCCAATTCCAATAGAATTATGACCTTTCTTCAATAATTAAGTCCGAAAAAGTTTTTCATTCGCTAAAATGAATAAATTAACGAATTTTGAAAAATTAATGAAGGAGTAATTTCGAGAAAATGCGTACTCCTACAAGCAATACTATGTTCGACATTTAAGCATGTTTACTTTGTGGGAAAAAGTTTTTGTTTAAAACAGCCATTTCACTATAAATAGTTTGAAATTTTTCTTTATCTTTTTATAATTATAGGTTAAACATCGGTTCGAATTTTTTTTTCAAATTTTTTCCTTTCAAATGTAGAAATAAAATTGTTACGTAACACATTTTTATTAAGAAAAGAAATAATACAATATTTACAAGTGGTATACCAATTACAGAATATTTTAAAATATTAATATCTAGTACAAATATAAACATCTCTGTCATGGTTGAATTAGTACATAAATCGATATTTTTCGAACACACTAAAAAAAAGGCGCGAATTTCTTTCATATCAATAGATTCTGAAATTACAAAGAATAAATTTAGCAAAATACATATTATACATCGCCCTTGTCATATCGAATTGCAGTTCTGAAGAACTTAATTCAAACGTCAGTCTTCGGTTAAAAATCGTATGAACCTGAAAAAATTTATAACGAGTTTAAAAAACACGAAGTTCTGTCATCATGAGTAAAAATATGAAAATTAACAATAATACAGGAAAAAATCGTAAGAAAAAATTACTCAGTTTTGTAACTGATGATTTTTGAATGTTGCATAAGATATGTTTTCGTTTCTACTCTCAATGAAATTTATTAAAAATTAAAAAAATGATTGAACATTATTCTAATTCATTTTAGAACAAATTTTAATTTGATTATTTAATATTTTTAATCTTTTAGATCCATTTCAATTTTCCGTATGTTTTCAATTTTTGACTTTTTAAATATTTTCAAGCAACTGAACATTTTTTTTTTTCATGTGAAAACAAATTTTGAAAATGTTGGGTAAATAGATTGAAGGTTGCTGCATATATTGTAAATAAAGATTAATTTCGGTTTAATTTAATTTTTTATTTTTCAAAGGATATAATTTTTTCAAAAATTTTTTAATTTTTGTTTTTGAAAATATTTTTTTAAACGTCGAAAAAATGCTCCATTTTCACAATATTATTTTGTATTGTTTTATATTTTTGAATAAATACAAGATTTTTTTTTCAAACATTTTCCTGTTTTTAATTTTTTTAATTTTTATATTAATACAATTTTCCGCTTCAAGTAATTTGTTGAAAATTTTTAATTTTTTGCAATTTCTTCATTTTGGAATCTTCTTCTTTTTTGAACATTTAAAGTTTTGAGTTTTATTTCTATTTACACACTTCTTCTGAAGTAGTTTTTTTTTATTTTTGTGTTTTTCATTTTTGAATTATTCACATTTAGATTTTTGGTAAGTGTTTCCAATTAGGAGCATTTTTTCATTTTCAAACAATTCATTCTTTTGGAATTTTTCGATTTTTGCACTTTCAAAATTTCTAAACGTTCTCATTTTTGTTTTTTTTTTCATTTTTGAACAGTTTTTAATTTTTAGATAACTTTTGTTTTTGGCTGCTTTCTTCTTTTGAAACATTTTCTCATTTTTAAAGGTTATGTTATTTTTGAAAATTTTCAATATTTTCTCATTTTTGTAACGTTTTTGGTTTTTAAACGATCATTATTTTTTGAATACCTACTTTTTCATTTTGACAAATTTTTCGTTTTAAAACATTCTTTCATTTTTGGACTTTTCCAACGCTCAAACAGAGACGTAACAAGGTTTTTGAGAGGTCGAGAGGGCTACATAAAATCTCACTTTTTAAATATTCGTAATTACTCTAATCCAACATTTTCTCTTGGGTACTATATTTTTCTGTCATTCCTCAATCCATAAGGCATGTTTTGAATACTTGGGTAAGCCAATAGGAAGGCCTTTTTCGGAGGGCAAAAACTTTTGGATGAGCCGTGAAGTGGCCTATCTTAGTCTCCCTTCAATTACATATAAGGCCAATTTAATTTAATATTATTTTAATATTTATAATTTTTTAATAAATTAATTTTTAATTATGATTTCAATCTAAATTAAAATTAATTTTGTGCCAGCAACAATGTGTTCAAAATTTTTCATTTCCTCATTTTGGATATTTTCTCAATAGTAGTTCAGCAAATTGAGACCCAAATCAAATTCTACCTTTGCCCTTTGGTGTTAGTAATTCTGAGTAGGTAGTAGATACGAAATTCAAATTTTTAGAAAATTATTATGTGTATCTACTCAAGTAATATGCTTCCAATCTAAGTGTTAGACGGCCAGAAAATGGTAATTCGATGTAACGGAATGATAATTAAAATCGCTTAAAAATGGTGAACCTATTCGTATTCATAATTTTCTGTCAACTCAGCAAATTCATTAATTTTTTCGTACAAAGTTATTCATTCTTTTGAAATTTTTATGTTTTCCTTGATCTTTAAACAAATAATAATAGCTACCGTATTTACCTTAAAAACTCAGCTAACAAGTCTTTCTTTCGAAATGATAACAAAGGATGGAATACGATTTTAAACTGGAATGAACTTATCAATCACGCATAAAATATTTAAACAAATATAATACGAGTAGAAAGCTTTAATTATATATGCTTATTTTCGAAGACCTTCATTTTGAAAGATCCACTTCTCACATTTTGGCTCGTGAATTGAAACTTGAATAATACAGGTATTCGAAATTAATCTTATAAAAAAATATATCTTATTGATTTTACATTAAAATACGAATCGAGTATGTATAGATGTATAATTATGAAAATAAAAGTTAATTACCCATTTGAAAATAATTGGTTACGATGATCATTGATTCGTAAAAGGTAATACGAAATAGGCTAAACTCAATGTCAAATATTCGATTATAATATGGTGGAGAACTTACCAATCTTAGCTCTTGGGGGCAGGTTGTTTCTTTTGAGTATTCTGAGTATTTTGAGGGTTAGGTTTCGCTTCTCTCTTGTGAGTAGCTTCACCTGTTGCGGCCCCTCCGCCGCTGTTACTACTGCTACTGCTAATACTTAGGATACTGCTCAAATCTGAACCACCGCCTCCTCCGCCATTGTCAGCTTCACCGCTTCCACCGCCCCCACCCTGTATTTGTAGTATAAAATAAATTGAATGAAGTATTTATAGATAATTATTTTAATGCTAGATTTTATTATTGCTAATAAGTTATTGTTAATAGGTTACTGTTAGTGAATTATTGTTAATAGGTTAGTATTCAGCGATTCATTAGTAACTGATAAATCGGATAATTTTTGTTATACATACCCCGCTGCTGCTACCCAGTACGCCAGTCAATAAACTTAAAATACCTCCACCGCCACCATCACCTTCTTCGCTGCCTTCTCCTCCGCCTCCCTGTCAACATAATATTAATTATTTTCCGGCCTGTTGCTGAGATATTGATCTTCGTGCACTTGATCGTTGGAAAACCTCCATCTCGTTTCATTACAAAATAAAGTTTGTAATCGTTGCGTTAATTTTATGCGAAATGTTCACGCAACACAGAGTCAGATGAGTTCTGAGGTGTGAAAACGTAATGTCCAAGATGTTGGCAGGTATAATTGTATACACTGCCGAAATACTTATGTACTGTGATCTTTGGCAGTGAATTATAGGAATCGCAATTCTACTGGATGCACAGACTGTGAATTTAACGTATTTCTAGGATCTGTGAAGTGAATTACGATGGAAAATTTATGATAGGAGCGTTCACCTATTGGTAATTGTCAACGTGGGTATCAAGCCATGTAAAAATAGATTCGATTGGGCTCGAATTAAGTATTTGTGGAATAAAATAACAAAAAACAAATATAATTGGCGAGGAAATTAAATTCCACGATATTGGGCATTTAATGATGACGTAGATAGGTTTTAATTTCGAACGTTGTCTATTTCATGACGCACATACGAGTAACCTAGGCGATCATGTATACAAGGAATACCTCGATTGATAGCACATTTGTATAAATATGGTTAATTCTTAATTATCGTAAGCTTCTCTTTCTCATATGTACGTGTAACCATCGTTATCGTTTCTCCTTCCCTCGTTAGTTTTCTTTTTAAATACAGGAAACCGGCCTCGATTTTTCGATAAATATTAATTTACAAAATCTCGTGTTTGATTTGTCTCGTCCTTGATGAAAATAATTGGTAGCACACTATCGGTTATTGCTGTTGGATAAATGTTCCACATAACCCGGTTCACGGGCATTTTATTCGGAAAACACCCACGTAGGTACCTAAACCAACACGCACTTTTCATTACATCGCGATCGATTAGACCTTGTCATAGGTTGAAAGGTAAAAACATAACCCTCGAATCTCGTTTCATAAAAGCTCATACGCTGTTAGTATACACATGAAGCTTTGCCAAGTGTTAGGGCGGTATTAGTAGGTTAAGAAGCTTTTTAGCGCATATTTGTATACTTACGCCGCTACTGCTACCGAGTAATGGTCCAATTAAACTCAATATGGCACCTGATCCGCCGCCTCCGCCGCCACCTTCTTCACTACCTTCTCCTCCTTCGCCCTAGATGAAAAGAAGAATTAGTTTGTTGATAAAATATCTCTGGAGGTGCAATTTAATACTTACTCCGCCACCTCCACTACTGCTTCCTAATAAGGGTCCGAGTAACTGTAAGATGGATCCTGAACCTGATCCTCCACCACCATCCTGCAAAAAAAGGACAAATGATATATTTATCCTTTTGCATGTTAAAATGTCCATCATATTATTACAATACATACTCCTGAGTCACCGCCAGCTCCACCACCGCCACCGCCGCCTCCGCTACTACTTCCTAATAAACTGGTCAGTAGTCCGAGGGCACGTTTTTGACGTCGTTTCGTCGTGTTTTCACCATTTTCATTTTGTATTACCAAATTTTCTAATACTGAGTCTAAATCTGTAGCGTTATTGTTCAACGATTTCAGCACTGTCAGTAAAATTTCAGTTTCGAAGAGCTTTTGAAGCTGCGTAAGTTCGGCTCTTTTACCGGTTCTAGCGGCATTTAGGATTTTGTTTTCGAATTCCTGTAAAAAGTGAATGTATAAGAATCAGACAGAGCTTTGTATTAGTAGAGGTATAGTACTTAATAAGACATCTTTCATTTGCCAGTACTCTGTTCTTGTTTTGTTTCTTTTCAATGAAAAATTGCCCTCCGAAGTCCACTAAAGAAGAATCGAGCACTTTGTTTGGGAACAGTAGATGAGGAAATTCTCATAGAAATAGTTACTTTCTCCGAAACTCTTAAATTAAATTTCTCAATTTTTTTTATGCGTACTTGGTTTTCATAATTTTTGGATAGCTCAAATTTCTTTTCATATATTCCAAAGTAATTTTACAACTGATATTTTGACATGAAAGTGTTCCAAGTTCTCTAATTCATTGTGTTTTGTCCCATCAAAATTAAGAGGTCATGTAGGAGAGTCAATGCTCCTCTTCCAACACCACAGCGAAAGGTTGGGGTATCACTACTAATGATTTCTTCCTTCCAGGAACGTAGCCAAAATGTATCAATGGAACTGTTTTGATATTTTATCACGATATATATTCTGTTAGTCTTCAGCCAATGTAATTGAGGAGAGAGGTAGGATTTTAATTTGAGAAATCGATTTCCTAGATCCTTTTGCAACTTTAGGAATTATAGACAAAATGTGATATTCAGAAAGTCACTTTCATATTTAACATGAACTGTCACATCTCTCATGGCGCAATTGATAAAATGCACAGAGGAAAATACACAGCCTTCTTCGGACTTCCTTCCGAATATTACTTCCTCTTCCGAAGTCAGGACAGATTTTTCAAATATTTACTTCTGTGAAATATCGAGTGGCTATTCAAGAAGTTACTCAATTTTCCAGTCTCAAATAAACAAGTAGGTAAATAAATAGGTACCTACCAAAAATGTAAAAAAATAATAGGTTGCCACCCTTATACCTCCAAACCTCCAAAAACAATCCTGGCTACCCATCTACGCTATTGCAGGTATCTCAGTTTGGAGTCCTAAGAGGTACGTGCCTACGACGTAATCCTTGTCTGAGCCTGTGCTCCTTAGTCCTTACTCTACGATCCATGTATAAATCCACGGTAAACAACCCAAAGATATTCTCATTTATAACGAAGTTATAATACTTATGACATGGATCAAAAATGGCGTATTGTCATACCCGCACTTTATACATCCACAGGTGAGATGGATGTATCAGTATGACTATAAGTAAGGGACTATAAAGAAGAGTACTCTGGAATGTTCCATGTCACGAGTGTACTAATTTCATCAAATAAATAAAAGTCAACCATTCGAATTATTTTACACCCATACTAATGCGATGGAATTAGGCCTGAGTAGAGTGAGGGAAAGGGGGTTTCCCCCGTGCCCGAGTTTTTTTCAAGGCTCACTGATGGCCTACGACTGGCGAATCAGCGCTAAAAATCTGTCTTTACCTTCACGACCTTTTTACTCTTATGGCTTTTCCTTCTGTCCTGAACCCGGGTTTTCTCTGCACGGCATTTGATAGAGTAAAATAAGTTGAGAACTCCTTGGGTACTTCACTGTTGAAAATTCAGCCACCAAAGTCAATTCGATTAGAGTACAAAGCGGTTCAAATTTCGAAATAAAGAGATGACACCAAGTAGTAATGAAAAAAATGCAATAACTAAATTAAGCGCCAAAATTTTGTTGAGAACAAAAAATATCTATGTATGCAACACTGTTAAACCAATAAAATATGATAAATGGCTAAAACGAGTCCCAAAGATTTTCTTTTGTTGAAAAAACAGAGAACTTCTATGGAACAAATATGACGTTCCGGAATACCTTTCTTTTCCTAGTACTGTACTACATATAAGGTCAGAATTTCAAAAAAGGAGAAGAAGCAGCTACATCTTGGTCCGAGGAATGTGACTGAGCTTTCACCACTACAAACGCACCGTGTTGTGTGAATGATTGTTTACATATCTTATAAAATTATAAATGAAAAACTTAGCATTGGTCTTCATGACGATTTTCGTTTTCCTCAAAATCTAGAAAATGGTAAGTGTTATGATAATTATTGTAGGGACTACGATTTTAGATAATCTAATTTTCTAAAATTTTACTCAACGTAAGCATGCTAAAAACGTTGAATAAATATCGCGATGAAAACCTGAGCCCCTACATCCAACTTCTCCCTATTGAGGTTTAAAATTAAAAATTATTGCGATTTGTTGCATAGTGTGAATTCGATACACATTAGTGAGCAATATCGAGCATTGATAATAATGTTGAGAAAATATTAAGAATAAAAGTATATTTTTTTCTTATATATTAGGAGAAGTAGTGTCATATTGAGCCTCTCCATAATTCTTCAAAATCATTGATTATTTCCCTACTTCAAAACACAATACGATTAATGAGCAAAAATTAAAATATTCAACTCGAGGGGAAAAATTTATCATAAGATGTTTCGTCAAGATTTGCGTAATCGAGCGAATTAAATTGGTCGAAAAAATAATGACCACCGGTCACCGCTACCATATGCATCGAGCTCCGCAATAACTGCACCGAAACGAAATAGCCAGGTATCATCGTCATAAAGTGGCGAAGTTGCAGATACCTCGACTGTACAAAGAAAGTCGCTCACCTTGAATAATAATCCAATGCCTCGTGGTGACGACCGATTAATACGCTTTGTGCTCTACTTTCTTGTTATATAATATGAACCGTGTATGGGTGTACGCAAATGCCGAAAGGGCATTTAATAAGAGGAAAAAATTTTCTAAACTTTCAGCATATCGAAAGTGAAAGCAAAAGCACTCGAGCTGAAATAATATTGACATAAGAGATGAACTAGGAAGTTTCCACTCCAATTTACATCACCAAAGTGGATTGCTCAATTATCGAAATAATTCATTTTTCATTCGAGTCATACGTGACATTGAAAATATAATTAAATGATGGCGTCGTTATCGGAATTCAACAAAGGAATGGGAAATGGAAAAAAGAACTCGAGAATTCACGTCATCTCATTATATTAAACTGGTAACTCCAACCAACTTATTCGAATAGGTGACCATACAAATCACCGTGATCTACGTATGAAGAACAAGTTCTTAATACGTAAATTTCATAATAATAAGCGTTTAGTTTTAAGGGAAAGCTCTACTCATTGTGGGTAATCACCTATTCATATACATTGTATTATTAGCAAGTTTTCAACCATCAGATGTTTCAAGACATAAAAGTAATAACTAAATTAATTTATCATAATAAAATCGTATGTTTCTGGGTCATCGTTTATGGTTATGAGCACATTAATTCTAAACCAAATAATATTTCGTAATTTCTATATCATCAGTATGACCGTTGCCTTGTGCCTATCGTAGAATATTCCTCTAACCTGCCAAGGTCGATGTTAATTTACACATTTCGAATCATCTCGAGTAGTAAGGTGTTTTAATCGAGAATTCTTATTACTAATAAAGGCGTATCTTCCAAAAAGTTATCTATTTCTGAGTAAAGTGGAATGTAACAGGTGCTGTATATTTTTAAAGGTTGCCTTTTACGACGGTGTATTGCGACACAGACGAATTGTTTATAGGCTCAGGGTCAAGGTAATAAGAAAACATTGCGAGTACAAATGATTCATGGTACTTTTTCGACAAAATATCCGACAGCTACTCATTTGACTGTTATGAATTTCAATGTAGCTACTTTACGTATTGGGTAATTTATGTGGTTCTGAATATTTTTCATGTCTTTTGTAATACGCATTCTGATATTTCATTTTTATTTATTTCTAGCTCTTTAACATCGTAATTTTTTTTATCGATAAAATATTTTCGTTCATTTATAATTATTTTGCCATTTTGAAAATTTAGTAAATATTTCTTTTTTAATAAATCGTAGTAAAATGGGAAGCATTCAATTTTCTTGTAACTTTTTAAAGAAAAGGTGTAAGCAAAATTTTTGAAATGTAATTTTTCATCTTATTTGTTGATGAAATTTCACGTCAAAGAAAGCCCTTTTACTCTCAATATTCCCAAGGCTAAGAGGCGCAAAGTTACATGTACAAACCCTCTGGAGCACCCTTGGGCTATATCTTTTTTTATGTTCATCCTATTTAATTTACGAAGTCGCGAAATTATATGGCAATTTGACCTATAAAAATAATTGCCAAATTTTCCTCACGTCTTGCCCTTTCATAGAGTCTACTACAATTAACTCGAAAAGTAGATAAGAAGAAAACATCTAATACACTGATGGCACGGATGACTTCATAAATTCATTCAAACTTTACCTTCTCAGCTCACGTTCGCGTAGCAAGGATCAAAGTGTATGGAAAAGTCAAGGTCGTCTCTCCGATTTACTTTCGATTAGGACGATTCGGCAAATTGCCCAAAGGCTTGTGAACCTATGCATCGACACGGACTAGCATAATAAGAGGTAAACCTTCTACATGACCGAGCAAATTACCAGAACCGGTGTACTTGAACGGTAAAGAACTACTTTTTTGACGAAATGCGTATGCTAAAAATTTTCAGAAATGATCTACATTATAAGACCTTGAACTTTTTGGAGTGTTGCCAGAAGATGCGAGGAGAAAGGAAGATTTAAAAAAAATTCATTTTAAATTATAAACTTCATCATTGGTCCCGTTAAGGCGACGGAATATATTTTGGATTTCTTTGTTTTCTCATTTTTGTCGCAATTAAAAGGTAAATCGAATTGGAATAATTAAACGAATTGTGGATTTAATTCGTAATTAGAAATTACTTTTGCAGCTCGCAGCACTATAAATGTAATTATCATCAAGGTTACGTATTGGATGGGCCTTAAGAGAAAAAACGAATATTCTCGTACGAGACGAAGAACCATGCTGTATTTTCAAACAAACTTTATTTATATTCATTCGATAATTTTATGTAATAAACAAGTCGTCATTGAACCAAAAACTGATGATTGTTGCTTTTAGTATAAATAAACATCGTTAAGAGGGAATTTATTGTAAGCCGGCGTTTCGGAACATGAATTAACTAGCTCGAGGAAATACTGAAGGGTGGCAGAGTAATGGTTTATTATTCTTGCTTATAAAGCTTAAATCTTTATTAATAATTTTTAATACGTTTACCTAAAGAGCCAATGAAATGCACTGGTGAAATGTATCCGGCTTTTCATATTATGTTACACTTCATAGCTTTCTGATAAAAATCATAAAAGAAAATACTCGTCTCGTAATCAACATTCGCTGAAAATTACAATCAAAACATCGTCCCGTCAACGTCTACCAATACTTTCTCCATCTGTAGGCAGGCCATACCCTTGACTTTTTTAACTCGTCGACGTTTTCTATCCATTTCGTAAGGTTATTTTAACGCAATGTTCAAATTATAGGTACGTCAGACGATAATAATGAGCAATTAAATGTCTTTTCCTCGTATTCGCAATCACGATCGTAAGAATTGATAAGATTATTAACATTCATACCTTTAAGTAAGAAGATTGCTGTCCATTGTTTTGGCTGCTATCTGTCGCAGGGTGGCTCAAAACATCAAAAGGAAGCACACTCAATAGAAATATCCAACGCCACATGTCTGACTGTGTATGTATTCTTATGTACTGTTCATCTGCAAAACAAAAACGTGTATTCCTATCAATGTCCTTAAAACGTTTATAAAACAAGTCCAACATTAAATGCGAGTGGCAAACATTACATCATAACTACTGACCTATCCGTCTGCCAGAAAAGAAAAAACGAGATTGAACTAATTACCCGATAGACGAATAACTTGACCTCAGCTAATATGAACACGAGGATTTTTGCAGGAATGGTTCGAACGCGTATATCCCCTCAATAATTTTGAATCCTTTTTTAATATTCGAACATTTCGATAAATTTTTTCCCTCTTTTTCTTTATCTTTTTTGATTTTACAGACACAGTAAAAATGTATAACAACGAAATTAACATGAAGTTATGAAACTGATAGGTGCACATAAAAATGTCAATTATGTGCCGTGGTTTTTCCCCCATATACGTGACGTTGTTTAATAATTTCACGTATTACCTACCGATTTGCCATAAATTATTTCCAACACGTATAAAAACTCAAGTAACATTTTTTAGTACTTTGCCTTGAAAAATTTTAATTAGATATTTCGTTAATTGAATTTATTTCGCTTTTAACTTTGGATACATTGTTATATGAAAATGGTGGCATATGAATAATGTAGTTTTCGTATAATACTTCAAGAGTTATGAAAAAATATACCAAAAAGGATTTCGGACTAAATTATGAACGAGCACAGGCGTGTCTAAAATAAAGCAGTATCAATTTCACGAGTTTTTCCTTCGTTGCTGGTACTTGCTCATTTGTGCGAATTTTTGAGTTATATTAGAATGCAAATTTGAGCAAAGGAATTCGTTCAGTTTCAAATCAGGGGAAAAAGTTTACATAGTTTGGACTTTGGTCTACACTTTACAGCAAACTAAAAAATACTTTACATGGTTAACAAAAAATTTACGCGAGAAACGTAACCTATTTAATATACTGTCAATCCTGTTTTAAACTGTATTACCAGAAATTTTTATCTTCATGATTAAAATAAATTCGCAAACATTAAGTCAAAGCTTGAAAAAAAAAAAAAAAAACTTCAATGGAAATAGAGTTTTTCTATCCAAGTGGTGGTCTAATCCATTGCCTTTAATATAAGCCACGAGTTTATTTGCACAATTACGTTTACAAGACACCATAAAATCGAGTTGTTACTAGATGATAATATTAGATAACAATAAACCAAAAAGAACTGTCTCATTGTCAACGCAGTAATTTCATTTTGTGGTTTGTTGTCAACATTACAATCTCATATAAAACATTTTTCAAGTCGTAAATTAACAACTTGTCAGAGTGTTGAGACATTTGGTTAGAATACCAGTTAGACGAAAAAGCCTTGTAGATAACTCGGTATTTCGGATTAGTAAAATCGTTCTCAACTTGAAATGACAAGGATGAAGGAGGGATCTTGTGACAAAGGGGAAAACTGCCTGCAAGGCAAGATCCTAGGAGGCCTAGAGATCCAAATTTTAGATTTTGAAAATTTCGCAATTTAAATTAGATTTTTAAAAATGTTTATTATTTTTCCTCTCAAATTTTCATTGAATTTGAAATTTTAAAAAATTAGCCTGAAAATTATTTTTACTCAAGTACCAAATAAGTCAACTATGCAGTAGGAGTATTGCTCAGATATTAAGTAACTAGATTTGAATTTTCTTTTTATCATTTTTCAGTCGAGTTTTGTTGAAAAAAGGAAATTATAAATTGCGACAGACGGGAAAAAAGGTGGAACACTTCACTCTTGTATTTATTTTTAATTCTATGACTGATTCTTTAAAGCTTACGTTTTATGCCATGCGCACGTACTAAGATTCATGAAAGCTCAAAAATGTGCGATTCGTCTAATGAACTTAAATTTAGTTATAGCTGATTTTCAAAAAGTTTGAAGAATGCAGAAGCCTGAACTGGGATGATTGGATGAGTGAAAATGAATCTAAATAAATGTTCAAAAATTACGGTCACTGATGGAACGATTTACCTAATGAGGAAAAATACGAGTAGTACTTTAAATTAAATAGATTACAACTTTATAACTGTTTTGAATAAGTTCATTTCCATACATAGGCGGAATTTTTCGATTGCTTTGTTTCGTTGAAAAATATGAATCAAGCCAAATCACATTATGATGCAAAGTGGAGCATTCTGAAAAAAATCGAATACCTTTCAATAGGGCACTATAGACCCAAGCATGCTCAGTTACCATAATGTTCCTCAAAAAGCTCGTCAAGGCTGTGACCAAGTTGCGCTCTCAGCGGTAAAATAGCTGTATGAACGGGCTTCTTAAAAACAATATTGGGGCTAGCATATCCATATCTATAATACTCAACTTTTTGGTATTACTTTGGTCACACAGTATGTAATAAGTATACCTACTTATATTTTAAAGCGATAAATATTTATTTCAACCAACTACTCGACTATAAGTTCAGGAATAACTAGGTACCTATATGAATTTTCAATATAATAACTGAAATCACAATAACTACTACTGAAATTCTGAATTTCAGCATAACGTAATTATAAAGGATTCTTTAACTCTCCAACAAATTGATAACACATTTAAAAGCCCATACCTAGTATGACTCAATTTTGTATCGATAAAGTAAAAAAGTTACCGAAGTAGGATCAAAAAAATTCCTAAAAGTTTAAAAAGCTCTTCAAACTTACTCGTTAATTCGAATAAAGCCTCACAAAAATGAAATGAAAAATATTTTTAAAAAACAAAGAAAATCGGTTAAAAAAATTATCAAAACGATGTAACGACGAAAAACGAACAATACAAATCGCACAGCTTACTCGACGAATGGCATTTAATTCTTCACCCGAGAGCCACCGATAGATCATATAACTATTACCAACACTAACACATACTAGTATTAATATAGATAATATCAATCGCACCAGTTATACATGTGCTCTATGAAGAAACTTCGAGTTCGAGCCGCTGGAGGACGCGTGAAATGTGGTGGTAGAAGCAATAATTTGTTATGAAAACGAACGGCTGATGATTAAGCAATGGCAATCCTGTTCATATTTGATGTTCCGTACGCGAGCGCGAACCAACACTATACAAAGATACAACCGCTTACACGCCGACAACAAACCTGTCTAATTGATGTACTTACGCTGCAAGAATCGTTCACAACCTCGAAGATCGGTTGTGGTGATCCGACCCCGACGCGACGTATACATTTTGAAACTGAACTTCACTTACCCTTTCCACAGCTTTCGAACTGGATCCATTATCGAGATTATTCTCATTTTAGGTAATTACTGCGGAACGCGCTTTAATTACTATAAATTATCGTGTTAGGTACTATTTTTTACATTTATTAGGACACTGAGGAAGTTGGTACAATGTTTTGAAATTTCATCGGACGAAGAAAAAGTTCTTAAGATAATGTATTTTTAAGCTATGAAATCAAGCGAATTATTATGTCATGGCGAAGAACAAAATCACCAAAAGCTGTAATCAACATTTTAAAGTCGACGGTCAGTGACTCGTTTAACCATAGAGTATATCTGTCAACCTTGTCCCCTTAAATATACACCTTTCGAGTGACTTAAACGTCACTATGCACCGGAACTGCATGTCTGCATTTATACCTTAGGATATTGAATACTACGGTTTCATACATAGTGACGAAATTTCGCGAGGTTTAGATGATTGGTCGCGTCATCGATGGTTATGTAATCGCATCTAGAGTCGTTTAAGTCTTATTTTGAATTTAAGCCATTAATCTTTGACCTATAAAATTTCGGCGTGTTCTCTTCCTTTTATAGGATAACCATCATTAATTCCCTCGCTTATTTACGAATAGTACCTGAACGATGTTCTTTTACTTTTGATGAATGATTGCGGTCTAAGAGTGTATTTATGAAGTCTTTCGAGGTCGGTATGAGCATTCAAATTACCTCAGGCACTTATGCTGAAACATATCTTCACAAAAGACCAAAGTCTAATCTCTTATGAACGACAAATTTATCAGATTCGTCTCAAAAGGCGTATCATGATATTCATGAAATCTCAATAGGTAACGTAATGGATACGCGAAAAATTATTATGTTTCCTATACATCGTTAATACTCGTATTAGAGCCGAAGAAGAGTTTTAAGTAAAAATGTCAAGTAGGCATTCTCTTTTCAACGATGAAACATTAATAGGTTATTGAACAATTATTAAAGGCATCTATAGAGGGCAAAGGTGACAGAAGAAGTAGCCCTAGGGTTGAAAATAACGAATTATTCTTTTAAGAAATTAGCTCCCTTCATTTCATTAGATTTTTTTTTTGAAAAAAAATTCTTTCATGAAAAATTACTTTTCTAGGATCGAACACAAATGCCGCTTTAGCCTCGAATCCCCAATAGTGTTTCTCAATAATGCGCTTATAATGCTCTCATTTTTCATTCTGCCTTATCACTTTTTTGAAGCAATAAGTACTACAAGCGTGTTTATAAAGTTGTCTACATCCACCTAAAGAACTCAATAAACTTTGTTTGTTTACATATATTATTAGGCTTTCACTGTACCGAATGAAACTCTAATTTTTCCTGAATTTTGTGTGGCAAAACCACCAAAATAACATGAGTTTTGGAAGGTAAATAATACATGTTTTTACCATAAAAAACTACAGTACTTTTTGGAACATAATTTTGAGAGCTGCATTGATATGCACTCATCAAAAATTATGAAAAAAATTAAAATCATCGTGCTGGCTACGAAAAAATTAATTTTCAAATTTGCAGTCTACGTTAAGTATATGCAATAAAGAACAAATTCATTTTAAAGCGAACATGGACTACGCAACCATCTTTACATGGTGTGATATCAATCGTGAATGCGTTCAAGTTTCATATTCTATACATACATCAGGGCTCTGTCTGGGATTCTGGGAGTCCATTTTTTTCAAAGCCTCCCTACTATATTTCTAATGTTTTTTTATTCTTTTTTTTTAATGATTCATTATATAAAATTTGTTAAGATCATCTGAAAGCGTTGAACATACTTCTTTTTTATTTCAATAATTTATTTAATAAAAGTTGAATTTGGGAATACTAAAATTTTGGGGAAAATGTTGCGCTTATCAACATTATTGAATGTTTATAGAGGCGTATCCAAGGCGGAGTTTAAATGGTTCGAGCCTTTTTTATCTCAGGAAAATTTTTAATTTTTAATTTTACGTTCATTTTAACAAGGATTTGATAGGGAACCAAAAGTGAATGATATGCTCTGTATTTTATGTTTCATTTCTTGCTTTTCATTTCATATTAGAAAGAATAGAAAAAACTTTATCTTTCTCCCTACCTAAAAAAACCTTTCCTTAAATGACTGTACTGCCTGAATGAGATGTATGATATATTTCCTTTGAAAATATTTCGGACCCCTCCCTCTCATGAGAAATTTCCAACTGTTTGTAGTAAATGAATAGATGATTCAGTCAGTTTAGCTTTCATCAGTATTTATGCCATCCTGACATTTTACTCAAAAGTTGAAAGTTTTGTGGTTTTTAAAAAATTAAAAAAATATATAAATTCTGAGAACTTAAAAAATGTTCTGCACGCATAGATAGTCTTTTTATGTAGCTATAGAGGTATAAAATCGTTTTTTAATTTACTGAAAATCACAACACATCGAATATTTCGAAAAATTATTGATGGTTACATAATATTATTGTTAATACACCTGCAGGCTCGCCAAATAGTTGTCCTTTGATTGAACACTGGGCAGATAATAGGTATAAATCTATTTATAATATTTATAATTATATGTCCTAAAGTTATATTAATTATTAATCGTATAGAAAGAGTAATAATTTGAATAAAAAATCTATTAATTCAATTAAATTAATGAAAAAAATAAAATTATTGGCGTATTTTTAGGTGTTAATTTATTAAAAAATATTTTTATAATTTTATTTTTAATAGAATATTTAGATATGATTTATACAATGATTTTTACTTTATATTTTTTTATTAATTTTAATTTATTTAATTGTATTTTCTGAACTGATTTTCAAACACTACATCAATAAGAAAAAAATCATAATAAATGATTTTTTTAAATTCTCAATTTTTTAAATATGTTATTCACTTTCCAACTTGGAAACTTTTTAATGTGTACACTTTTCTTATTCTTCAACATTTCTCTGTTTCTTTTATAGGGTATTATTGTTTCACCTTGAAATTTCTTCTCCATTTTTCGCACTTTTTGTATTTTTAAACATTTTTCATTCTAAAAGATTTCTTCATTTTTCAACATTTTTCACTTTTGAACTTTTTCCTCTTCATCAGTACTTTTAATTTATAATACTTTTTAATTTTCTCACATTTCTTTATTCTACAATTTTTATTTTCTGTCTACACTCATTTCTTACACATGTAGTCAAAAAATTCGATCTACGATCTTTTCGTACTCTTTTATAATTATGGTCCTAGGTGAGGAGGGTAACTGGTCCGCTTTGCCCCTTTCTCAAAGTGGCTCTATCAGTATACATAGCATGGGCTTAATTTCTGCCTTATCAGACTCATTTGACATGTGCTTAATTTATACATTCCATGAATTTTCAAAAAATGTTTTATTTTGTACTAAAATACAGTAAAAGGCCTTACTAATCTTAAACAAAACCTGGGATATTCTAGATGTCTCTCAAAAATAAAAATAGAGTGTAGGGCGCATTTCAAGTTAGATAATAGGCAAGAAATCGAAGTCATGCTGTAAATATATTATCAATAAGCGAATTACTTATTATATATTTTTGGAGATACATGAAAAAAGTATTGTAATTTTTCATTGAATTAGAAACATTTTTAGACTCTCCAAAAATTAAAAAAATCAACAAAGATTTTTTTGTTGCGTAGTCAGCCACAAATGACATGCAAACGCAAAAAAATTGTTATTTGAAAAAAACCTGGAATTTTTCAAAGAAACTTTCAAACTTTGAATGCCATATGGGAGTAGTAAGTATTGGTGTAAATGGGCTTAAATCATTCAAAATTCATTATTAGTGAGTTTTGACTTTGTTACATTTATTCAAAAAAAGAAAAAAATGGATCTACTCTCTTGCTTATTACAATATGAAATGTAACTAGGCCTACACACGTTCGAAAAGTTTAAGTATTTTAAACATTGATTAACTTCGTTGATTTCGAATTAACAATGGCCTCTAAACCACTAGGGCTGTAAGTAATACCGTGTTTGGCTTAATATCTTATACCATGAAATATCCAAAGTTCATAGATTTCTTTGAAGCTCAAAAAAAAAATATCGTTTCGATGAATATACTATTTTTTTATTTTTCACCTTTGTTAATTTCACTTGCTAGCGAAAATATTCGAGAAAATATTATTGAAAAGTAACAGATTGTGACATCACTTCAATACGCATTTCCATTACGTACACTCCTCCTTAATTTTATCGCTTTTACAAAATCTTCACCATTGGCACACTATTTAAACCTCGTTTTATCATCGTTACCTAGTTTCTAATGAATGTAATTTTTCACCGAATATTAAATAATTCAACGCTGGGTCGAGGTCACTTTATTCCATGAACTTTCAATCATCTAAACCATCGTTATTGCAACGGCCACCTTTAATGAATAAATGATCTTATCATAATCACGATGCTATTACTCGCAATTACAATTTGTAATGGAACTGTTATCGAACTTCAATCGATAACGCTACACGATAGCGTACAAATGAACTTTTTAAAGCAGAAAGTTTTATTAAAAATAAAACATACAAAAACCAAAAAAAATTCGGGGAAACAAAAATTCGTCACACTACATAACATCAGTCCTTCAAACATTCCAATTGACAATCGATTTACAGGCATTCGCGTTCATATACAAACCACGCGACGAATAAATAAAATACAAAAGAAAAAAAAAGTAGAAATAAATAATTAAAACACGTAACAAAAATAATGACATCGGGGTAAAAAATATGAGCAACAACTCCACTTTTCCAGCCCTACACGGCGTGCACTCGACTTGTGACACGCCACTTTTTAAGCTTCCACAATCTAGTCAGTCTCTTCGTTCAGCTCGTCCATCCGTGTACATGCCTTCGTGAAAAATTCTGAATTTCGTTTTTCACCAAACGGTATAGAGTCTACGAAAATACAGATACGATAAGCATTTCAGTCATAGGCAGCGATAAATATACCTCGTACTCTTATCATATACCCACCAGTAATGCGAATCCATCAGCAAACATCAACATGTAGAACACATAATTCCATCCCAAATAACTAGATACAAAACCGGTTAACAACGGTCCCACAGCCGCTCCTGTAACATTATCGTATTACTTTGCTACTCGCTGATCACTTACGTATCATCGTTATACATAAGGTATTGAGAAACGAACTAAATTCGCTCACCTACTGAGCCCATTCCATCGATTATGGCCGTGACTGTGGATATGGCCTTGGCATTCTCCGACAGCGATGGATCCACGCCCAATCTCGCAGACACGGCCGTTGTAATTAAGGCGTAAGGCCCGTTTACCAAAGCTCCGGTAAGCAATAAAAAGGCTATACACACGGCGTAGGAAACACGCCCATAAATATAGTACGCGTATAGCTGCGCAGAAATAAAAGTAAATAAGTTATGCGCATATACGAAAAACCTCTTAGTATTGCTTAGGACACCACTTACCGATGGAACGGAGCCAATTAACATGAAAGCACAAGTGCAGGCCTGCATTCCAGTCAAGTCGCTAACAGCGCCTGCAAATATGCCACCGAATATGCCTCCAACATCGAATAACGTAGACAACGTGGCACTTAATTCGGCTCCTAAAGTGCCTGAAAATTCGAAAAATTATTCCATTTTCGATCATCACGTTGCGAGTGATTTTTATCTTATCTTTTCATTGCTGCGTTTACAAAATGAGGCATGTCACGAGCCGACAACTTTGTCAAGATAAAGTGTCAAGTCAACAAAACTTGATAAATTATTTGAAATTCAACCCATCTAATTATCATTTTTAGCCGAGTATTTAATTTAAAAATATAGCTATTTCAGCCAACATGATTTTGTGAGGAGAGATCGGGGTAAGGGTGCGTCTTCACATTTCTACGCTTCAGACCGTTTTTAACCCTGGAAACTCACCGTGAGGTCCCTGGGACCCCAACTTCAATTTCACCTCTCTTACAACTTCTATAAGTCCCTCTTGTAAAGTACTACCTAGCGCTAAAAAATATTCAACATTAGGCAATTTTAAACCATCTGTGTAAAACATATTGCATAAGCTGTCACACTACATGCCTTTTCAAAATTTATTTATTCATTAAAAAAATTATTTTTTCGAATATTTTTTTTAAAAGTAATTTGTGATATCGTCTTGTGATGACGTAGATACTCTCATTTTTTATTGATTTGAGGAATGTAAATAAGAAATCGATCGAAGTGTGGATTTTCATTAAGGTATACCGTGAATTTTTTCAACTTGCTAAGTAATAAAAAACATTATGGAAGAGGAGAAATTAGAGAGGGGAGCAGTAATATGACAAATTTTATGTTCGTTACTTCACAAAATAAATATGAAGGTAGCATTATCAGTCTAATAGAATTTAAGTTGATTTTTTACCTTAGGGTACCAGGGACCCCACAGTGCGTAATGAAGGTGTTGAAATTCCTGTGCGTTTCCAGGGTTAATCGTAAGGCAAACGTGTAACTTTTTGGTATACGAGTATATTTTTCCTTCCCATGTACCATTCACGGGGGGGGGGGGGTAGGTACGGATAAAAATCGCTTAGAATTTGGCGAGAGACTCTTCTTGGAAATACAAAAAAGGTATTTTTTTTGTTCGATACATTACAAAATGACGAATCACTGAAATATTGTGGAGGGAGGAGTGGAGGGGGAAAGACAACATTTTTGTTTTTCACCTCGTAGGAAAGAATGAGTCAAGAATAACGATATATCCAAATTTACGCCTTCTGAACGCACACGGAATGAAGTTGGAGCAAAAAAAAATATTTTTGAGGACCATTTGAGTCATAAAATTACTTGAATCTTCTACATCCCTTCACCAAATCGAACTAGAAAGGTCAAACTTTGTGTGTGGGGTTAGTTTGAGATCAGAATATGTACCCTGAATTTAGATCAAAATGGGATCAAAAAGGTCTACTGACAAAATTTGAAGAAAGCCTAAGAAACCTCAAATGACTAGAACTGTCATATCAGTGATACGAAGTATACTATAATCCCGAATTCAAATCAAATAATTTTATTGGTAATTTGCCACAGTTGCGCCTCTACAGTGTCGTTATAGACTTAAATTAATAGTACGAATATCCTTTGGATAGCTGGATTGCGAGGATTAATCACGAATAAATTATCCAGTATTCAAGTTGGCTGGAAGTTTATCATAGGGTTTCACAGACATGAAATCAACGTTTCTTTGGAAGGTTCTGAGCCTATTCAATTTAACACATGATGTTGGTTGGGGAGGAGAAGGGTTTATTGCCCTAATGGGGATGTAATCGGAAGGTTGAAAATTCTTATTTATGATATCACATGACTAAGTAAGCGCCAAAGACTAACGTATTTAAATTTCAGCTTCCCAAGTGAATTTGTAGAGGAGTTAGTTTTGAAGGGGAAATCAAGTCAGGAAGTTTCCTCATCAAATGTACTTGTAAATCTGAAACCTAGTGTGTGGTGTTTATACACGACTAGAATATGATTTCTTGCATTTGGTTCATTTGGATGCATTTTGAACACAAAATGACGAATTATCAAATACTGAAGGGGGCTTATTGAGCTCAAATAACTGAAATTTAATACATATGAGCTCACGTGTTTCTCGCGGGGTAGAGGTACAACATATTTTAAACTGAACTTTTTGCTAGTTTTTAGTGGCATAGATACGAATTTCCAATGGGGAGGGAAAGAGGGGGGAGTTGGCCTTCGTAATTTTGCGAGTAAAAAATGAAATAAATAAAGCATACGTGTACTTGAAAGAATAACTTTATAAAATAACAATATTTCTTTGTTTCTTCGACAATTCGTCACAAACTCCCTTCGAGTTTACGCCAATCTCTTTGTGCATGGCCAACGGCGAAGATGGGTTTCAACACCCTAAACTACCTCAACTACGCCACTGGTGGTTTTAGACAGAATAGGAGGAAGTTTTCAGACTCAGTAGTCGGTACTGCACTTGATGTTGGGGCATGACGAGGTCAACTTCGTTATCAGGAAATTCAAAGAAAGTTCAATTAAAAACTCAAGTCTTAATGTGGCATGGCTGCTTAGGTTTTTTTTTTCAATTTACGACGACAGTGATGAATTGCTTTCGTGATAACGAATTCAAAAACGTTCGTAAATTTAAAAGATAAACCGACCATATCAATTTACTCGTTATAATTCAAGAATGCAAGAATGAAAGAATGAAGCGCGTTCACCTAATTGAGTAACCAATCTAGTCGTGACGATCACATGAACAAAAATGCTTGCCTAATATTCATCAAGTAGGAGAAATTTTTTCAACACAATTGCATGAAATTTTACGTAATTTTTTCCTATCTTGTTCCGTCTACATATGTATCTTCGACATATACGTCATTGAATTGTTCATACAATGCGTAATAAAAATGATGCAAAATCACATAATCTATGTGTCTTTGATACTTACTCGTTTCATTGATATATAATGGCAACCAATATAAAAACGTATAACTGACTAATTTGGCGAAAAATAGGCACAACGAGAATTCAATTACACCCTATAAAAAAATACATTCAAATAAGTACTTCCCAGAGCAGATTACTTCATATTTCAAATTCAACCAAACTTACCGGAACACATAAGGCTTCGAAAAACCCTATAGGTTTACAATGGTTATTATTGGCAGTCAAAATAGGTCTCTGTTCAACCCTAGCTTTATCTTCGGTCTGAAAAGAATATGAAAGAAAAGTTTAGCGTAATGGCGTAAACCATTGTAAATAATTTATCGATCATAGATTCATTGAACTCACATCATCCGAACCTGTATTACCCGACTGGTCATCGGTATCTGTTGTATTCACGGACTGAAATTCGTAAGACAAATACTTCAAAATAATTAATCTCAAAATCATGTCCTTATTTATACATCTCAGCGGTGCTTTTTCCGCCGTTATACTTAAAAATTTCGCTATATTTACAAAGCTCAGACGATCACGTTAGATTTTTCGGACGTAATACAAACGCAAGGAATAAGCACTAGCACCGAGTAACGACCAACTTAATGTAGTAATTTACTCCACTTACTCTTCCGCCGGTGCGTACCAGCGAAGGTTCGGCGACAAGGAAGAAGAATATTATCACAGATAAGGTAACCATTATTAGAGCTAAGACAATAAACGAATAGCCCCAATTCGTTTCGACAAAATGGCCGGCGATCAGCGTTCCTAAAATGTTGCCTACGGACGTGTGCGAGTTCCAAACGCCGAATATGAACCCTGTAGAATAAAATGGTTGTTAATGTTTATTATTGATTTTTTTTTTTTAATAAAAAAATTTAACACAATAGTTTTTTGATTAAGAAAACTAATCCAGCATCAATAACGTCATAGTGGTCCAGTGAATATAAGCAAAACAGGAATTTCGAATTTCAAATGCTTGGCGAATATTTAGCTTAATAAACAACACACCAAAAGTAAGAGGTATTAGCAAGAGGGAGTAGGGATTCAGGGAACTTGCATCATTCCTGCGAAAGATGACGAAAATTCTGAATTCTTTAGTTTCACGCCTCCATATAAGGTTAAACTGAGATCTCAAAAATCAAAATTCAGAAGTCCAAAAATAAAGTGTCAAGTTTTCAGATTCGCCCTCTCCCCTCTCCTCCTGAAAAAAATTCTTGACTATATTACTGTCAAAAGTTTCAATTGATATGCGAAATTCGAATTTTCTAGTAACAATATTTCCAGATATCTCTTCAGGGATTGCCACTGAGGCAAAAATACCTCAGTAAAATTTTATTCTGTTCTAAATTTCCTATCGTTTTTATACGAGAAAATTTTTCGTACGACCCATAGTTCACGATTTATAAGATTTTGAAAAATACGCTAATTCGCATAAATTTGAAAATAAAGCAAAAAATAGTTCAAAACAGTTTTCGAATAGTTGTCCCTAAGAAGTTGGCGACAGTAACAGCATAAAAGGGAGGAAAATGTAATTTTTTTCATTCTACTCTCACACTTTTTCAGCACAATGTGCTCGACTTACAAACGAATTTACATTTTATGCCTCAGCCCATAATACGTGTTTTTAAATACATTATTGTCGTGGACTATGTGCCAAGTGCTTCGATTTTTAGTCGAATTTTCAACTCAACACGACGGCTATTACAGGCTGTCTGATTCGGACAGGAGAAGACGGAGGTGAGTGAGGTCTTAAAATTTTGGTTTTCAGATCATTTACGTATAATCATGAGGATTATATCTAATTTTTTGCTATACGTATTTTTCTTCCCACGCGTAGCATCGGTGGGTATGCATAAAAATGGTTGAAACTTCGGTGAGAGGCTCTTCTTAGAAATGGAAGAAAAATATGTTTTTATTTTTTCGATACATCTCAAAATGGCAAATCACTCAAATTTTGAGGAAGGCTGGGGAGGGGCAAATGCTTTAAAATTTTCGTTTCTGATCTCATAAAAGAGATAGAGTGAAGAAAATAACATATCTAAATTTCAGGTTCCTAGGTGCATTTGGAGTGAAGTTAGAGCAAATAACGCATTTTTGAGGACGTTTTGAGCTGCGAAATTTCTCGAATCTTCTATATCTCCTCACCAAATCAATCTTGAAAGATGTATTCGGTGTGTAGGGTCATCTTGGGCAAAAATATGATTCCTTGAATTCAGCTCAAAATTAATGCAAAATGGCGGATTATCAAAATTTGAGGAGAGCTTGAGGAACCTCAAGCGACTAAAAATGTGAATATTATAGACTCATAACATTATTGGAGATAAGAAGTATACTCTATCCCAAATTCACTTTCATACATGATAGGGGGGGGGGGTTACGACCTCAAAATGTGGTAGGGACACACGAGAGATCTAAAATGTTTTACAATGGGATCATACGGGAAAATCAAAGCGAGGACTAATCTATTCTGATTTTAGCTTCCCAAGTGAATGGGGGGGGGGGGTAAAAGCGAAAAATACCCTTTGAAGCGAAAATTGATGATTTAATGATCTCGCTTGAACCTCTTGGACTTTGAGATGACATAAGCCAAAAAATTTCTCTCAGGGGATACATTCGAAAATGCTCTTTCTTAGAAATTTTCACACGATATGCAAAATGAAAGCAAAATTCTACAATTTTTTGGCTTACGCCCATTTGTAAGTCTATAATAGAGCTTTCAATTAAACTCATAAAATCAATGATCGAATCACTTGGTCTGAAACACTGAAGAGAAATATAATAAAAAACACGCATTTTAGGAAGAGTACAAAATGAAATTGTTTCAAGTTCGATCAATTGTACCTCCCTCCCCCCTCTTATTCACCAAAAACCAAGAGTAAAATGCAGAAATTTGCATTTTTCTTGGCTTAATTTTGTTGCGTATTAAAAACATAATTCAAACAATTTTTATACATTAAAAAATTCTTTTAATACCTACATTCCTATCAATGATTTATTAAATAGCTGCAATTTATTTGTGCTGCTAACTTTCTGAAGACAATTACTCGAAAATCAGGTTCTTTCGAAAATTACATTTGTTTTTTTTTTAAATTATTGCGAATTAACATATTTTTCCATATTATTCACGCTCATTATGGTTCGTACAGAAAATCTACTTGCACAAGAATGATACCAAATTAACAGTAGAATAAAATTATATTGAGATATTTCCGTCATAGGATCAATCTCTGAAGAGATAGGACAAAAGCACTGATTTTAGGCATGTTGTAAATTTCCCAGTGGACCATGATTTCACTCATCAATGCTGATTTTCGATACATTGTTGATGAGACTATTTTCGTAACATTTATGAAAGAAATTACCACAAGAATCAGTAGCTAAGAAATCTTAAATTTACTGGACTACATAATAGTTTCAAAAACATTATATTATTTCATCCATCTTTACGACTAAATTATATGAAATGTTGATTACCAGTTTTGCCTTCTCCGAACCAATTACCCATCACAGCGACTACACCTGGCCATCCTGTAGTTTGAAAAATACCTCCAAAAATCTACAAAACGTAAATGACGGGAGTGACACATATCAAGTTACTAATTACATCATAACTTGTTGTCGTAATAAATGCTTACTTGAATACCAACGAAATACCAAATATTATGCACATCGTATTGTCTGGCAACACCAAATAAATAACAAGCTATGCCCGATAACAGGACACCTCCGCTTAGAAAATACCTCAGGTTCATTCGTTCGGCTATAAAACCGCTGTAAAAAAAATAATATCTTATAATTAAAAAATCGAGGAGAAATTAGCCTAAAATGCCATATTAAAGATCCTTCTTATACAACCGATGTTTCGTAATAATGCGAATTTCATCTCCAATCAACACACATCCGTCCCCAAATCACATAAATTACTCATTGTACCACAATATACCCGCACCAGACGCAAACGTACGTTTCGACCAGATAATTTATATACCATCGCATAAGAGTTGCTTCGCTTTTCAAAAATGATTAAAAATAATCTCGCTTAATGCGATTAAACGTTCGGTCCTTCGATATTTCGAAACCCTCATCACCAAAATAGCCACCTATTCAGCATAACCTATTGTATTCGGCTCTGTTAATTCTATTGAAATTCTTCGCGATGGCCAAGATTCTCGAAATTTCGCTCGAAAAATATTTTTAGAGCGATCAAGCCATTTCAATGACAATTACACACGAAATTCAATTGAATCAAGTCTTCTAAGCACGAATTTGAAAAAACAGTGGTTTTCAAATTTTGCTCAGATTTGCTCGGTTATATGGTACAAATGCACATTTTGTAGCAAAATCGAGCATAGATTTTTTTCACCATTTTCAACAATACGAGGTTTTCGACGAATATTTTTAATGTACCTGGGGTATTTTTCTAGTTTTACAACGATATATGCTCGTTCATATCACAAACGAAAATTTAGATAATTCGTCGCCGTCGTTTAGATAACACCTTTACGCGGAAAATGGTAAATAAGTACATTTCAAGGTTACAAGGTTGCGTATAATTTGCATTATTTCGTACTGTATACCCGCCGCACCGAGCAAGGCATGTCGTTGAGAATTAACGCGCATAATTTTTTTCGTTCGTTATCACCAGCGCCAAATTTAATATAATTTGCTAACCAATAAAATAACCTACCAAAAATGTTCCTCTCTGTTACACGTCATTTAGCTTGTTGCTCGATTACATAATTCGAACCAGATATCGATACTGTTTCGATAATTACATTCGTTACTTTTATAATGTTGCCCCGACGTAGTGAAAATGCGTATAAACGTAGGAAATTTACAATGATTTAAATTTACATGACGTCGTTCTCCTCGATAAGCTGATCAGCAGGTGTTTGAGTGAAAAAATTTAATACGTATGTCGCATATTTAAAAATTTCTCGTTAATAAGAAGAATATCGAGAATTACGAGTTGGCCAACTGATCACAAAGAGTTTTTTTTACTTTGAAAAAACTAAAAAGATAGAATCATGTGGAGCACAATATGGTCGAGATTCCGGTACTTATACGCTTCGATAAACATTACCATAATATAATTTCGCTGATAAGCTGACACAGTCACACCAAGTAATTTACGCATATCACGCGTACGATTACGTGGAAATGAAACTCTCACAATAAGGCGAAACAAACAGACTGAGAGATTTAAGGGATTTCAGGTATTCCTCTATCTTTTAGACGTTAGGAAATAATGCACGTTCGATGACACATGATCGAGATACACGACAGTTGTTTTTAATCGGCAGCGAATAGAATAAACAAACAAACGAATTACTTCCGACGACGCCAGCGAGCCGCTTCTTACCCAACCAAGAGTAATGAACTTGGCTCAAAAGCGTCCAACTTTTATCGCCACGGCATTCCCATTATGCCACCTCCTCTCGATGTATTTTTCTCAACCAACGTTTGACTGGTTGCCATAACTTGACGACGACTTGCGAAAATTTCGGATTCGCCATTTTGATTAATTGCGACGCGAAGGGACCGAAAATTCAACGTACCAATGCCCCATTTCGTATACACCGAACACGTGATAAGGTAATCGAGGTTGACTAAAAATAAAAACGAAAAAAACAAACCGCCTAATTTATGTGGTCAGCGACGTCGATTAATGCGTGGCGTAATTTTTTCTGTGACTGTGTGTGGCCTAATTTTTGACCACCAAATGAAAATCGAGATTCGGAAATCACCTTTTCCGTCACATTGAGATTTAATCGCGGTTCGTTTACAAGTAATCGTACCTCGAACGTTGTATATTATCGTCAACGATTTCCTTATCATCGAATGAACTTGTTTGTTTTGCGCGTCAACAAAAACATCATTTATGGAATATTATTCAAAACGAAATAAATCCAGTTTACCAGTTCTGATCGAATTCGAAGCAAGAGGATTCAGTAGCTCTTCAAAACTATGCGTAGAGAATCTAATAAGCATTTAAAGAAAAAGAGAAATGCACACAAAATTAAAGATGAAGAACTTTTAAAATATGCCACATTTCTAAACGTTTATTTCTTTACTGTTTGAAATTTATACGCAATTTTTTGTTTTTTTACATTTCATTTTATTTTTTCAATTTTTCGAGCTTTTAGACATTTTTATTTTACGAGCGTTCTGATTTTTCACTTTTGCATACATTTTTTCAGCATCTTTTCCAATTTTTTGACTCTTTGAATTTTCAAATATTTTTCATTTTTTTCACAACATCTCGCGATGATTTAAATTTACGAACTATGTCAATTTTGTTTAACAATACAATTTTTCGACATATTATTCCGTCATTTCGTGATTTTTAAAATTTCTAAATATTTTTCATTTTTAGGTTTTTCAATTTCAAATCTCAATTTTTGGAATTTTTAAATTTTTTAGGCATTTTCCGTCTTGGACATTTTTAATTCTTTCATTCTTTTTCTCACCATAGAGAATGTTTCAATTTTGGATAAATTTGAATGAATCAATAAATGAATGAATACATTATATTTTAAATAAACTTTTAAAAAATTTCAAAAAATTTTATTGGTGCATTTTTATATTTTTTGTTATTTTAAAATTAAGTATAGGACATTTTTATTCGAAGGACTTTTTCAGTTTTGCGCATTTCTTCAATTTTTCAATGTTTTTTTGTAATCTTTAAAGTAGTGGGTTTTTAACCTTCTTCACTTTCAATTTCGAAAAGTATAAGCAAATTTTCAACTTTTGGATTTATTTACATTGGTACATTTCATTAATTTTTCAATATATTTTGGTCATTATTCAATAATCAATGTAAACTTGATTGAATTTTTCCATATTTTTAAGCTTTTATATTTTTATTGTTTTTTATTTTTTATTTTTTATTAGCTTTGAATTTTTAAAGTTTTTTACTTTTCCTACATTTTTTTAAATTTTCAATCGCGTTGGTAATTTTTTTTTCATTTTTACATTTTTATAACTTTCAGATATTTTTTTTTTGACTGAACTTCATAGTTTTTTTATTATTTGTTCAATCGCTGGTAATTTTTATTTTTTGGGCACTTTGAATTCATGAACCTTTAATTAACTACATCTCTCTGATTTTTAAAATTTTTGGTAATTTTTAAAATTTTGGATTTTAGAAAATTTTAAGATATTTTTTATTGGAGAACGTTTTCATTGTTTATGAATTTTTTAACTATTAAACATTTCTATTTTTCGTACTTTTCCACTTTTTTGGACTTTTATTATTTTTCAATATATTTGGTAATTTTTTAATTTTAGGATTTTGCTTCAAATTCTTAGATATTTTTCTTTTTTTCATTATTTTAAATTATTAGATATTGTAACATTTTGAAATATTGTGGACTTTTCTTTTTGGTATATTTTCTCATATTTTTCAACATACTTATTTCATAGTTTTTTTACTGGTGGACATTTAATATTCCAATTTCATTACTAAGAGAAGTTTTCAATTTTTATACTTTTTTTTTTACTGATTATATATATATATATATTTTTTTTTTCTTGACGCAGTGTACAGCCCTGTGGCTAGAGGCGTTTTTATTTTGGATATCTTAAATTGTGGAGTATAGTGAAACGGACTGTAAGAATTTAATTACGTTGGTGATTTTTACCGGATCATTAGCAAGGATGATTTCCATTTGAGGTTGAGGAAAATAGGTATTTCTGTAATTGCTAAATTTGAGGCATTCTGTAAGAATATGGGCAATTGTTATTGGAACGTTGCAAGTTGTACAGAAGGGCGCCGGAAGTCTACTTAAGAGGTGGCCATGAGTGAGAAGAGAGTGGCCTGTATGTATACGAGTCATAATAACTTCCTCTCGGCGTTTGAGATGACTGGGGTACTTCCATGGCTCTACTGTTTTATGGGTACACTTTAATTTGTTAGAATTCGGAACGTTGGTCCAATAGTCTTGAAAGGCATTTTGGAGGTAGTTTTTCATTGTGACTTTTAGATCTCGAAGGGGTATTGAAATATTCGGAATAGGTGAAATATAGAGGGACCCTTTAGCGGTGAGATCTGCAATTTCATTTTGATGTATGCCACAGTGAGAGGGAACCCAGCTCAAAATTACTGGTTTTCTACAGTTGGCTAATATGTGAGCGATTTCTTGGGCAATTTAATTACATTGAATTTCAAATTTAATAGAATTTTTCACCAAAGTAAATTCCTTAATTTTTTAATATTTATGGTCATTCTTCAATTCGTAGAATTTAGATTAATTTGTATTTTTAAAAATTTTTCATTTTTAGACTATTTTACATTACTTTTATAAATTTTTGAACTTTTTCATTTCGTTACATATCAATAATTTTTCAAATTTTCGGTGAATTTTTGATTATTATCAATTTTGGGACTTTTCATTATCTTAAATTTTCCCAGTTCCATAATGGGTAGGGCGAGCTTCGTTTTTTTCTTCAAAAAGTGAAGCAGAGGTGACAAATCATCTCAAAAATGCATTTTAAAAATTTTCAAATTTTCAAAAAAATCGAATTTTTGAGCATTTAAAAATTTTTTATTTTCCAATAAGGTCATATTTTGTCGTCCTAAGACTGAAAAAAATTTAGCAACTTTTTTTTTCATTTAGGAGTTCTAAACGATTTTTAATGTTTTTTTTTTTTTTTTTTTTTTTTTTTGTGAAAAGCCATAATTTTGGTCGTTTTCAAAAATGAATGACAAACGCGTTATGCGTAGGTCGTGCGTACAGTATGGGCTTAATTCAGGCTTTTTTGTACGTGCAAGAAGCTAAATACGCTCCATTTTTGTTCCACAGGGGTTCCTAAAGTCTGAGCTTTTCGATGCTAAACATTTATACGAAGTCATTCTCAGGCAAGAATGTGACGTGATAGTGTGACCAACACCTTAACTTTTTGAAGAAAGAAAGAAAAAAGAAATTCGGTACACTCTTTATCCATGCTAAACACATTTGTTATTTTTTTTTTATTTTAATTTCGCGTTATTCCAAATTTTCAAATATGTTTTATTTTAGCACTATTTCTTCATTTTTCCACATTTTAGAAAAAAAGAACAACGTTTGACTTTTTCAAAAAGGCCATAAATGATAGGTAGCTCGTCTATTTTCACTTCTTTTTAGCACACAGCAGTATGACTGACTGGAAAAATTATTATATGACCAACGTTAAGTAATATTTTTTATATCTTTCAGCGTTGGCGTTATCAACTTTTTAATCACGTAATTAAATGATAGCCTAATAATGGCGTATAAATAGGAATGTAGTTATTGTTACGATATCTATATCACCAACTGAACTTTTCTTTTCGTAAGAATTCCTATCCGCCGCAAGAGTGAAATTGGAAAAATTATATTTTTTTCGCTTTACATATAACTTCGAAAAACTTGAAATTACATAGGAAAAAAAGAAGAAAAATTACATTCCACTTCAATGGCATTATTCGTTGTTAAAAATGAATTCAATAACTAAAATGTCATTTCCATATCTCGACATCGATAACTTATCGAGAACCAGCGATACTTGAAAACAAAGCATGCATCGAACAAATTGCCACCACGTACCACTCTCTATTGTTAAGAATGCTTTCAAAATGGCGCCAAAAAATATCCACGTTAACTTCCAAGTACTACGAGTATCGCTGCATCGTCACGCTTCGATCCACCATGAGGGAACACGTGTTCGATGCACAAACGAGCGAGAGAATAGAAATTGAAAGCGGTAATTGTATACTTCCCCTTTACGGAATAGACGAGTGAACAAAGATATTAAAGAATTTCAGAAACCAATTCCCGGAATTAAATAAATACCTTCCTTCATCACCCTAACTACCCTCGAAGACGAACGCACGTCGAGTGGAGAAAATTCGCATCCCGTTATACCTCCATATTGAACTAATTTACCTGAAAAACATGGCGAAAGCGTAGGAGAACAAGAATGCCGAGTCTAATAATCCAAACAACGAATTCGAGTCTTCGGCATCTGCAAGATAAAAAATTAAAATAATTAGGCTGTTCGCGACGCGCTACATTATTATTGTTGACAATACGCGTCGTGTCGTACTCTTGAATCGTGGCCAATATTTTAATTATTTTTGTAACTCGATTCGAGACGCCGCCACAGGCTCGTGAAAGTCAGTCGCGATACTTACCGAATGGTTTCCAGTCGCACCAATTCGTATCGTTCGTGACACTCGGAGGAGACAGACTCGAGCAATTTCGATGCAACACGCTCTTCACGACACTCAGCGGTTTCCTCGACGCGTGGTAACATGTGTAGATGACAAATGTCAGTAATAATATAAATCCTCTGGACCTGGGACAGAATTAAAGCGGTTTTCAATTAACAATCGATATAAGAGAAAAAAATCTGAGATATTTGAGTCTCCTCAAGCTTTCCTCAAATTTAAAACATCAACCATTTTGGATTCGTTTTAGATCGATTTTGACCTAAATTCAAGGAATAAATTCCAATCTCCAACTAACTCCGCACACAAACTATGACCTCTCTAGGTCAATATGGTAAGGAGAGGTGCGAGATTCATGAAATTTCTTACTGTGATTTCTCCTCAAAAAGCAACTTTATGCCTTAATTTCCCTTCATATATACGCAGAAGACTAACAGTGAAATATCTCATTCAATTATGCTCGCTTTATCAACTGACACCATAATCAAAAATTTCTGACTTTTTTTTTCACTCCCTCCTACATTTTGAGGACAAGAACCCTCTTATCTCCTCCCAGAATTACATGTGAAGCTGAAATTGACATACAGCATACTTTTCAGTACTGGTAACCATATGAGTTCACATTTATCAAATCCGAGCTGTTTGAGGCTCCTCAAGCCTTCTTTAAATTTTCACCATCCGCCATTTTGGATCCGTTTTGATTTAAATTTGAGGGGTCATATTCTGGTAGCCAACTAACTCCACATACGAAGTCTGACTTTTCCAGGTGGATTTTGTGAGGAGATGATTAAAGAAATTTCATACCTCAAAACTTTTTCAAAAAGTCGTTTTTTGATTCAACTCCTCTTCAAATGCACTCGTGAGATTGAAGTTTGGATGTCCATGACTTATTTTTTCATGAAAGACCAAAGATAAAATTTTTTAGACATTTACCCACCCTTCAACCGCTATTTAGATTTGAGTGAACCGCCATTTTGAATTAAAAAAAAAAAAAAAAAAAAAAACGTAAGCAGCCATGCCACATTATTGGAGCTGAGTTTTTAACTGGGGCTAGTTCAGGTTTGCATATAAGGTTACCAACTACTTCTTGTATACAGGCCATACCCAATACAAAGTCTGAAAACCCCTATCCTATCTCTTCCAAAACCACTTGAGAAGTTGAATTTAGAACAAATGTGGTATTTCTTACCATGCAATAATCACCAGGGGAACCAGAATATGACCGCTCAAATTTGAATGAAAACGGATACAAAATGGCGAATGGTCAAAATTTAAGGAAGGCTTAAAGAGCCTCAAACAGCTTAGATTTGATGAATGTGAACTCATATGGTTATCACATATTTCTCAAATTATGACTACTTGAGGCTCTTCAAATCATCCTCAAATTTTTTCGATCTGCCATTTCAGATCCATTTTGACTCACATTTAAGAGACCATTTTCTGCTCATGATCTAACCCCACATACAAAGTTTGACCTTTGTTGGTAGATTTGGTGAGGAAATATGGAAGATTCATGAAATTTCCTGCAGTAATTTCCCCTTTAAAAGCCTTTCTTTGCTCTAATTCCCTTCCAAATTCATTTGGGAAGCTAAAACAAGAATAGGTTCGTCACATAAACTCATTTTACTATATGACTTCGCAATAAAAAATTTCTGACTTATCGTGTACCCCTATCAAATTTTGAGATCGATAACTAGTCCTTATCCCCTCCAATATTATGTGTGAAGGTTAATTTAAGATATAGTATACTTTTTATCCCCAATAATCGTATACGTTCATATTAATTACATTTTCACTATATTGAGGCCGCTCAAACTCTACTCAAATTTTGATAATCTGCCATTTTGAAACCATTTTGAGCAAAATTCATGAGGTCTTATTCTGGTCATCAACTAACGCTACACACAAAGTTTGACTTTTCTAGGTCAATTTGGTGTGGAGATATAGAAGACTCCAAAAAATTTCATCACTCAAAACTTCCTCAAAAAGCAGTTTTTTGCTTTAACTTTTCTCAAAATGAACTTAGGAAGCTGAAATTTGGATATATTAGTGTCCATGACTCACCCTTTCATATGAAATTAAGAACGAAAAATTAGAGCTTTTTGCCCCTTCTCCAGCCCCCCTCAAAATTTTAGTGATCCGCCATTTTGAAATTTATCGAAAAAACAAAAAAAGTATTTCTGTGCATTTTCAAGAAGAGTCTCTCACCACATTTTGAGCGACTTTTATGAAGACCTTCGGCACTACGCGTGTTGGACAAAAAAACAAATCTCCTCAAAAAGCTGGTTTTTACTTTAATTTTCATCACAGTACACTTAGGAGGCTAAAGTTTTGATATGTTAGTGTCCGTGACTCAATATTCGATATGAAATTAAGAACGAAAATTTTGAGTTATTTTTCCCTTCTTTAGCCCCCCACAAAATTTGAGTGATCCGCCATTTTGAAATTTATCGAAAAAACAAAAAAAAACACCTCTGCGCATTTCAAAAAGAGTCCTTCGCCAGATTTTGTGCGAATTTCATGAATACCCGCCGGCACTACGCGTGAGGGAAAAATATATACATACCAAAAAGTTGGACATTTCCTGATGATTACAAATGGTCTGAAATGGAAAGATTTCAAGACCTCATCCTGCCCCGACCCTCTCTTCCCAAATCAGGTAGGCTATAGTAGCTATCGTTTTTAAGTTAAAAACTCAGCTAATAATCCTGCGAAACTTCACGAAGAATCGCTCACCAAAAATTCAGCAACTTTCATCCATACCTATCTGCGCTAAGTGCTTGGTAGGGGAAATATAAATATACCAAAGTAAGAGCTATGGTTTTAAATGAAAAATTCAGCTAAAAACTACTTTCATTTCTCGAAAAAGCCAACAACTCTATTTTAATCGCTTCGATGAGTTCGAATTTTTCAAAGTTACTTCTAGTATGATAAAAAGTACCAAGTACATTAATGTGCTTTAAAATAGCTAATTTCCAGATAATTCTAATGGTAAAACGGAAACGTTAGCATTTACTCAATGAATAGCATACTGATAAAAGAGTTACTCGTATCATTTAATTTATTAAGATAATACACACAAATTTTCTCTTCCTTTATAACTGTTCTATGGAATAATTTACGCGAGTACATAGTCCACGTACGAATCCCTCAAACTAATCCATATTCATTTACTCCGAGTAAAATTAGTATTTTTCTCTATAGCACAAAGGCCTACAACATCTTTTCAAATGTAGGTACGTAGTGTACTTGCGTTCTTATCGATTACATGATAAGAGGAAAGCAATTTGGCCACATGATGAGAATAATCATTTCACTCTTTTTCATTCTTCCCCCTCTACAACCCTCATATTAAATTCCAGATAAACGATGTTATATTGGCAATTAAAACAATATTTATCACAAACAACAGCACTTCGATCGAACAATTTTAATTGGTAATGAGAAAATTTCTCAGATGAAAGAAAAAAATTGATAACATTGTCACAGTGGTGACTAATAAGAGCGGTAGTATTACTTCAGGAATTGACAAAAATTAGTAGTGAGCTGAATTCTGCCATAATCGTGTAAAATGGTTTTAGTTACACCAAACGAAAAGTTCCACCAATACCCCAACAAGGAGAGTGAAACTTCTTTAAGGGGTAGTTTCAATTTGAATCAAAAATGTAGTGCAGTGAAAATTTTCCATAATGGATTTTCAATATAGCAAACAAACTATTTACTCGTCCAGTCAACTGCAGGGGTGAAAAGGCGTAAATGAAATTCACATATTATTCCATGCCTATTATACTCATTTTTACAGTCGGTTGAAATTCGCTCTCATCAAAATTTCCAACACAAATCATTCATAAAATTATTCTCGAAGTTAACACACTATTCCAAGTGTTCTTTCAGGAGTTCTCAAAATATTGGGAATAAAGTACTTAACTTCATATCACATTTCCTTTTATATGTATATGACCTTGAAATCATGGTAGCATAGGCATAGATCAGGGGTCATTGTTTGGTTGGGGGAAGGGATATAAGCCTGCCTCGATTAATAAAAAATGAACAAAATCAATTTTGGTTCTTTTTTTGTTTCTGCCATCTTTTACTAAAAAATGGCTGAGGAAAATGTATTACAAAGTTTTTTTGGAAACGAGGATGATTCCAAGATTTGAGGGGGCTTAACTCCCTCTTTTATCTCTGAACGAAAGACTATTTGTAATACTCTTAAAGAAATGATTCTTCACTACAGCACAGTAATCGCTATTTTTTTGACCCCTCTTACTTTGTTTCTAATGGGGAATCAAAGTGATTTTTTTTTTTTAAGAGACAATTTTAAAGAGATTTTACTTTGTATTTATGAGATTTTAGAACGAAACATTTCATAAAGAGGTTATAACTGCTCTTCATTAAGATTTCAACTACGTATACAGAACCCATGATGAGAGATGGATGAAACTTTATTTTCCAATTACTTTAAATTTTTAGTTCATATTTTTGATGTTAAATCATGTTTTCCCACTATTTTAGATACTTCAATTTTAAGAATAAATGTTTATGTTCGAACAAAGGAATTTTAAGTTTTAGGAACGTAAAATTTAAAATAGGAGAATTAAAAAATATTTTTGAAAATGGCAAAAATGATATTATACATTTTTTCGTATTAAAAAGACAAAATGTAATTCTTGTGAAAGAAAAATTAATTTCTTCACGAAAAAGTACTTTTTGAAAATTTTTGAAAAAAAAAATCAAATTTTTCAAAACTTATGCCCAACGTAGGTATAGTAAAAATTGATTTAAAAGGCTGAAATATCTTAAGCATACGATTGAGGTTATTTGACAATCTTTTTTATATAGTCAATTAGTCATCATAGATTTTCGAAAAAATATAAAACCAAAATCCAAGGATGGGGTTAATGTATTTATTTTTATTGAAGGCTAAAAGTCACTATATTATAATTAAATGGTCTTAAATAAGTTATTAAAATGTCAGCCCCGCAGCTAAATTTTCAAAATTTCTAAAATGACGTTAAATTTTTGAAACCCTTCAAATTTTTAAAAATTGGAATTTAATTCATTGCCAGGTAAAATAATTACTAAGATAGCAATACGAAAACTTCACTGTATCTAGTAATGAACTCTTATATATTCGATTTCATATTTTTGAAATCTTTTGCTCAACTTAATTCTAGACAGAATTGACAAAAAGTTCTCACATAAGGAATTTCGGACAGACAAAAGTAAATTCTAACACGTGCATTTCACCGATGAGAAGAACCTGATGACCTAATGTCGATGAAAAAAAATTACGAATTGAAAAGAAAAACAGTAACGTTTCCAGGTCATTCAACGAATTAATTAGCTGACAGGTAAGTTGATGTTTACCACTGAAACACGACATGAGAGGAGTTAGAGGTAAATACACATTGCGTTTCCAGTTTTAATAGAATTTTTACTAACTTTGGTAAAATGTGAAGGACCTCGATTCGGATAAAGTACATTATAAAATTGTTACGTCATCAAATCGGTCATTTATCTTCGAATTTAGGTGATTTTAAAGCGACCTGTTTCACCTATCGTAATTATCGAAACTGAAATATGCATTAATCGAAGAAAAACACAATTTTAACGTCTATTGCGGGTTACGAGATAACAACATGAATAGAAAACTCCCGAAGATATTTTTTTTATCCATTTGAGAACAAAGGTTGGCTTGCAACATTTTAAAGTTTATCTCTACATTAAGGATACGAATAATTTAATAAACAAGTTTAAAATTGATTAAATGAAAAAGAAGCGAGTCATGTTTCGTAAATGTACTTCCACTTGCGACAGAGCACAGGTGAAAAAAAAAATTATTTTCACTTTTTCGTAATTTTGCGAAGAATTGTGAGGATTTCTTCGGTATTGTATTACAGCCCTATTGGCAAGGAATCCGCACATAATTCCGTATATCGCTTAAAAATCCTCATATAAAACCGCATATCGTGGTAAATAACGCCTCAAAATCCGCAGCAGTAAAAAAATAAACGCGGATTTTGATACGTTAATGCTTTCAAAATCGCGGCAAATACCGCACTCTTTCTATCCGCACTTTTTTCCGCACAAAATAACGCTGCGGGAACGCGGTTAAAACCGCGCAAAAAACTGCTGTACGACTACGCAGCAGTTTTTTGCGCGGTTTTAACCGCGTTCCCGCAGCGTTATTTTGTGCGGAAAAAAGTGCGGATAGAAAGAGTGCGGTATTTGCCGCGATTTTGAAAGCATGTACCTGAATACGCTAGCCTATTGGCAAGGATCCGCACATAATTCCGCATATCGTTTAAAATTCCTCGTATAAAACCGTATGTCGCGGTAAATAACGCTTCAAAATCCGCAGCAGTGCAAAAATAAACGCGGATTTTGATACTTGTGAAGTTTTAGGGAGAATTGTACAACTTAATTTATAAATAAAAGTGACGGGAAATATGTATATAAAAGTTAAATTAATTAATTTTATTAAATGATAAAATCTGTTTTAAATTTTAATATAATTTTAATTAAATGATTTTTAATTTAATTATAATTAATTATAATCACTGCCAAAAAATATGAAGCCTCACTTAACAAAATTTTATTGATAAATGTTTCCCATTTCCCTCTAAAATTTTGTTTGAGGGTTCAAAAAGAATTCTAAAATTACGACTCTCAAACAGTAAAAAAATAAAAAAAAGCTATCAATATTAAAATTCAGAATGTCTTTTTGTATGAATTTTTTATGCAAAAACTAAACTTTTACCATTTTCATCCATTTTAGGAAATACTTGCTTTTTGATTTTAATAATTTATTATTGTAGTGAAGTGAAACATATGAAATGATTTGATAATTTTTATTATTTATAAGATGAAATAAAAGGAAATTTGAATGCATACCTACTTATACCATGCGTCCAAGTGAGCAAAAAATCTCTTTTCCAATTATTTGGAATTACTTTTTTTAAATGCAAAGAAATTGTAATGCAGTTAAAATGAATTTATCAGCCTTGAAATTCATTAAAGTAATTTTTAAAATAATTTCTACTTTAGAAATTTGTAGTTTAACTCTTATTATGTTATCAACAAACTAAGATTACTGAGATTTTTGCGCTGATTGTACCCGAATCACTTGGACGCACAGTATAAGAACACTCAATACGAAAATAAATTTAAATATTTAATTCCAAAAAAGTAGCATGTCATTCATTCATGTTTAAAAAAAAGTTTAGTATTTTTAATAAAAAAAAATTATAGAAAATGATGAAACGGATACATTCAATGAACTTTTCATGGTCTTTGCATAATAAATTAGGAGTTTAAAAATTGTTTTAAATCATTTCAAGAAAAAATAACATTTACAATTTTTTTGTATAAAAAAAGTTTAAAGATTATGCTACATCAATATATTATAATTTTGTATACATAAATATTCATGTACGTAATAAGGTTTTTCAAATTTATTGAGTGCATTAGGTTTTCATCATTTTCTACGATTTTTTATTAAAAAATTTCAAAATTGTTGAAAACTGTGAATATAATGTAAACCACAGTCTGGTGTCTATGCAACATTTGATTACAATAATTGTTCAAAAAAAATTATTATTATTATTATTATTATTGTGAAAAATTTAAATAATATGAGCCGCAATACAATATTCTTATGAAATATTACAGAAAATATTTATTGAAAAAAAAAAAAAAAAAAAAAAAATTTGAATGGCAACGGGGCTCGATTGGCTGCCTCACGCATAAATAGGCTTTATTTCCCTAATTTGCTATCTTCCAGGATGGCGCACTCCACTAATTCACGGATCAAGTACACATCTGCATCAGGAAAGGTTCAGAAGCGGATTTTGAAGCGGAATTAGAAGCGTACTCAGTGTAACATAGGTAACAATGATGCGCGTAACACCACCATGGTAAAAAGGAAGTTCGTTGGAGGTGATGAGCGTTTTATTGCGCGACTTTTGATGAATTTTTGTCAATAAGGAACACGTATGTGCGACTTTATATGCGGTTTTTAAACGTATACGCGACTTTTTATGCGGCTTGAAAGCCGTGCATCAACGCGGTACGGTTTTTCAAGCGATCTCGCATGCGGTAAATAAATACGCGCATATTAACGCGTTGGCGATTTTAAAGTCGCACCTAGTCCCATTTTGCCGCGCTGCGGTTTTTAACGCGGATTCCTTGCCAATAGGGAGGGCCTTATGTATTTCGCGACAATATTTTGAGGAAATATGAAACTTATGGCGGTGTACTTGAATGATAAATGTGCGTAGAATAGTGAAATATAATATCATCTTATCATATAAAAAAAATCGCTGTACTAAGATCATTAATATTATGCGTACTTCTTGGTATACGAGTACGTATATAGATGACCAAGCACGTGTACATGAAATCACTTCCTATTATACTGTACCATTACGATAAAGATGTAACACGACGGAACTCATGTATGATCATGATTATTGTAACAAAGCTTCAATGATTAAATAAATTCTTCGTTAAATAGCTGAGTTAGGGAATAGAATATGCATATCATTTATTTAAAAACACATACGAATGATCATTTTTATGAAACACTTACCAAACATTTTTCTTACTGGTAATCACAACATTAGGAGTTAATTTTTGAATGCATAGTATTCCTAAAGGAATATCAGGTTTTCTGTGAGGCATTTCGGTTGAATTTATTCTTTAAACACGTAAAAAGTTTATTCTAGACGTTATTAATTTTAAAAATACATAATACTGGCCATATGAAGTGCGCGGAAGAACTTCGTCAACTGGTCGAATAATAGGAATGATGATGGTTTTATACCATTGTGCTATTGAATGAGGAGATAAGATTTCATCGCGAAATTTACAAATGATTTTCTTCTCGCACTTATGCTACAAAACGAACAAACAAGGATTAAAGTTCACTTGATAGAAAAACGAATGACATGAAACACTTTGTTTATTTTAACAGGGTTGCCAAATGAAAGATTTTAAAAACACCGAATGAGCCAATAGGGTGAGCGAGTTAGTATGACGTCATTGAAATAATGTTCAATCCTAAGGTAGAAAAGATAGGAATAGTATGCAGATAGTATAATTTTAATATAATTGATAAGGGTGATCCGCATTTCGCAACGTGATTCATAACACTTTTGGTCAAGATTACTGGAAATGAAAATCAAATAGACTGAAATGATTATAGTTGCATGATCAATTTATTTTTCAGTGTAATTTAATTTTGGAATGTGCTATTTCAATGATTTCCCAATCTGAAACTTTCAAGTTTATAACCCACTTGTAGAAACCAACCAAAAATAGCTTAGTTGGATTCAGCGACTGCGTTTCAAACCATCACTTTGAATAATGTTAATTTAATTTTCTTAAAGTGAAGATTTTTTTAAGTAATACTGAAAAACAGCGAGTCCACCTTCCTTTCAAAATACTGTCTTTAGAGGCTAAAAATTTTGTAAACATCTTTCAATTAAAAAAGTATAAATAACTACGGAGCGAAAAATGTGCAAGTGCATATTTAATATCGCACAAGTGTTTTAGAATAAAATGCAAGTCTGAAAAATATGAAAATCATTTTTAAATGACTACAAATACTTTTCAAGAATGTAAAGTATATTTCTTTTGTAAACAAAAAAAAAAAAAAAGAAAGAAAAAGGAACAATAATAATGATAATGATAATAATAAAACCAGAAAAACTGTTTCTCACAAAACGAAAAAGTTCAAATAATGCATAGTAGTATGTCCAATAATGAGGAAATGCCCATCAGTATAATGGTGTATGTGATCTTTGCATCCCTCAGCGTAAAATTCGCCACTTCTACGCAGAATGTAAATTTTTTTATTTCTAGAAAATGATAAAAATGATCATAAAATTTAATAATAAATTTTAAACATTTTATTTTGTCATTATTAATTGATGTTTTGGTTTTTTATGTGATAGAAAATAATGGAAACAATCATAGAATTTAATAGGTAATAAATTTTTAACATTTTATTTTTTTTATTACTGATTGATTTAAACCAAGTTTATCTTGAATCCGGGATGTTGCCGAATAAACCAGAGTACGAGTAATTAAGGAAAAATTTGATAAAATAAAGTAAATAACTCCTTTTCCCAATGCAATAACACCACATCTTAAAATTTACAAAACCAACATACCTCAAAAAAATCTTTATACTTGTTTTTTGAACAGTGAAAAACAAATTCGAATTTAATTTTTTTTTTTTGCGATTCTTTTTAATTTTCCATGTTTTTTTCAATAGTGGAGGCAAATTTTCCCAACACAAATCATTTTTAATGGTTTATTGAGATGTGTTCTCTTTGCATTAAGCGATTTTTCTTTTTTGGAGATGAGGTGTTATTGCACTAGGAGTGTGATTTTGATAAATATGGTTTAAAATGCTAAGAAAACGATACACAAGTTTTTATTTCTTCATCCCACAAAAATACAGCTAGAGAAATTGAATTAAGTATTTGTTTTTTTTTAGTTTCAATATAAGAGAATTCGCCGCTGAAGGGTGCAAAGATCAGTTGGTCGCAGAGTATTAGATACACATACAGTGGAAAACAGAAACGTTCGAAATTTATTAATGAAAATGTAGTTTAATAAAAATTATTGAAAATAGTGGATATATTGTCATTAAATAACTTTGAAAAATTAATATCAACATGGTTGAAATTTATTTTTCATTTTTTCTTTTTGGAAAGCTTCATAATTGGTTGTTGAAGGTGTAAAAATAAAATAAATACATTAAGGAAACCATTATTATATTTTGAATAAATAAAAACAAGGTCTTGGAAATAAAATACTACTCATATCCAAGGGTAAATAATCTACCTTATTACATTTTGTATTTCGCACTCGCAGTGTAATAACAACACTCCCAAAATAAAAAATCGCCTTATGCAAAAACAACATATCTAAAAAAAAAACCATTATAAATGATTTGTGTTGTGAAAATCTGCCTCCCACTTTGGAAAAAATGTGAAAAAATATTGAGAGTCGCCAAAAACAAATAAAAAGATTTTTTGAGTTATGTTCGTTTTGTGGCGTTATTGCATCACGGGTGTGATTTCGTCAATTCCAAAAACATAATCAGCTAATTTGAAACTTCATTAATCTGATTTACTGCAGTTATGCTCACTTTCAAAAATTTGGATTCATTTTATTGTGATTTATTCAATTAATGCACCTGAGCTAAAAGAAAAATGTCAATATTAATATAAAATCACACTACCTCAAATCCCATAGAAACTCCGAAAAGTAATCAACTTTGAAGGATTACTTTTTGGTCTACTTAGTAACTGCTTGCTACTTCACTGTATCTCATCAATATCCTCAAAATTTAAAACCATTATGTCGAGTTGGTGTCGAGTTTTTTAATTGTTGAAACAGAAAAGGAAATCGAATTAGGATAACTTCGTGAATCAATAGTTAATAAATAATAATTTTTAAACATACATATTCATATTCATATCAATTAAATACAAGTATGATGATATCGAGAAGAAGAGACAAAGGAAGTTAGTTTGTTGTTCTTGTTCTATTAACTTGCTCCTGTTTTTAAAAGCGGCGGAGATAGAAAAATGTTTGCATTAAAAAAAATCTTTTAAATGAGAATCATATTATCACATTTATGTATATTTCAGCATGGAAAATCGAAAATACGAGAAAGCATGAGAAAGTTATTACTTGTAAGTTATATTAATATTAATAAGGTGGTACCAAGGAAAATAAGTTGTTAAACGCCAAAAAGTTGATTTTGTAATGAAGAAATGAAAAATTGGAAAAATAAATGCTGAGCGCCCCCAAGCAAAGCCTGTAAAACAATGTATAAATTATAATTTATTTCAAAACATTTTGTTGCGCTATTTTTGAGAAAAATGCAACCTCAAAAATATCGCAACGAAATGATGTAAAATTATGATATATTTAGGATATTGTTTTACAGAATTTGTTTGAGAGCGCTAAGCATTAATTTTTTCTATTTTTTCATTTCTTCACTATAAAATCAACTTTTTCACATTTTTATCAATTATTATATAAAAATAATTATATAAAAATAAAAAAAATCAATAATTATGACGATATCTAGATAAAAGCCAATAAGAAACGAAATTCTATAACCATATCAATAGTCAACACGTCAACACAATATTCTGGATTTCTATTGGGTAGTTCAAAATCTTTCTTATCTATCCATGTCCACCCTACCCTATCTCGCCCTTCGCGCCATCTCTGGTCAGGGATGCCGGCACCTAAACTGGAGCATTTTCTAGAAGTTCGGATGTCGGTTAACGTGCGAGAGATTCATGTGAAACGCGGCTCACGTGTTTTTTCGTTTGTTACGCGTAAGTCAATGTTGTTACGTAGATTCGGTGGTAAATCGGTTATGTTGGTGATATTTGTGATTTATAATTTTGAATGAATATTAGAAAAGATGAAATCGGTGAGTCGCTTTTCTGCTTCTCAATTTATTGAACATTGCTAATTCCAGTCTGCATAACAGTATTCAAAATAACAGTGAACGATGTTGATAAACTAGCGTTCCTAAAAAAAATCGGATTGTATTTGTAAGTTATTTTTGATCAGTCATTTTCTAATAATAGAGAACTAAGAAGTGGGTTTTATCTGATTGCAGAAAACCTTATACTTGGCTCTTTTGGTGATGTATTGGAATCCGCAATCTACTGATTATGCGATGCAACATCACGAAGCGGGATTGTTTATTTCCATCATGTTTACGAAGTTTTAATAAGTGTACTCGAATGGAGACTGTTGACAAATTTGATAATTATTGTAAGTCACAAAAACGAATTATTGTTGTTGTGGAGTTATTTGCATAGCTTCAGAACTTTTATGCGGGAAATTTGGGTATCATACATCCTGCATACTAATACTTCTCAGGTCTGCAACCATGTGAACCAATTTTTGAAAATACTGGAAAAAACTAAAAAGAATAAGTTATTCTAATGTTTTCAGAGAGACTTGAATTTTCATTTTATTCCATTTTTTCTGTTGTAGGTGAAGAAATTGCTATCATGAGGTATAAAAAAAAAATCGACAAATTTACTGAAAAGCTCAACTCTAAATGCACTGGATACCATTTATATGCACTTCGTTGATAAGTGAGGCTTGGCTGCTTTATCAAAAAACTGATTGCCAAACTCAACGTAAGAATGAATTTCATGTTGGTATCTTGAATCGTGAATTTCTTCTGATTGTGATGATATTTTTTCTAGAATGAAGAAATTTTGTTGGAGAGAAATTACCTTTTATCGATGGATAGCTTACTGATTTCCATTACTTTTCGCGTATTCTTATATCGCTTGCTGTAAAAGGCGTTTGAAATCTTAAAGAAAACCTGAAATGCTCTAGTTTTAGTTTCAAATCGCCAGAGGAAACTTCTTCAGTTCTGCATTTTCGTAAGGATATCAGCGGAGGTGATTTTCACAATTTATTTTCAAATGCACTTTTCGTTTCGAATTATGATTTACATTGATAATATCTTTTCAGTGACCACCTTCACGGAACGATACTGATGAAGAAATGTCATTAAGTGAATAAGTACGTTGAATGAATAATTGCAAGTAATACAGTTTTCTTTGATAATGAGGATAATTTTATGTGGGTTATAGTATGAAAGAAATTCGCTGATCAATACATAATGGAGCTTCTAAAAGAACTTTCCAACATTGACAAACAAATGCAGCTACGGAAACATTTGAAGGACTCCTAAGGTATTTTCATTTGCGTTTTTATTATTTATTTCTCTTCGAAGCTCATTTTTCTTTTAATTCAATTATATTAGTAATGAATAAATATAAAAATATAGTGATTTTGATTACGAATGGAGAAAATCTTAGTTGATATAAGATATGTGCGACGAAAAATTAATACTTTATCCGGCAAAATAAGCAGGCCGTTCGTGTTGTTTAATTTTTTGAATTTTCCCGAGATTGTTGATAAGTTCCTGTTCCATTGTAAAAATTCCTATCAAAATCATTACCTGCATTTTGAATGATGAATATTTCAGAATTGTGATACGGATTGAAAATGATAAATTCGGGAAAAAAATCAAATAATAATAGAAATTAGTAGGCATGTCGTCCTGAATGATGAAAGCAGTATGAATATCTATGTATCTGTCGCAAGTCTATGTCATGATGCTTTTCAGGGTTTTTGTTAACTAACCCTCAGGATTGAGTTTTCATGAAAAGTCTAGGAAACAGGATTATGAAAGTTTCAAGTAGTGCTGCAAAACAAAAAACATGTATAAATAAATAAATCCCATTACTATTAAATGATCAGAATGAAAATTATCATAACACATAATTCTAAAAATGTATGCAAGCTGTTAGCTACTAACATTAGTTCTATTGAAAATAAGCTGGCCTTAAATCCGTATTTTGATATCATATTGTTGATAGAATTACAACTTAACCCTGTAGTCAAATTAATTCGTAAAAATTCATTCGTATATCTACTATTTTCATTTGTTTTAGGTAAGTGCTAAACTTAAGATATCGTGGTAAAATCTGGAGAAATTTTCACCATTATTCCGGTTCATTAATGCAAGGAAAATAACATCAAAAGCTGCTGCTTCGCTCTCAGGTAACGTCAATTTCGTTTAAATTTATGCCAGATGAATATACTTCTATGTATCATATAGAACCTTAGTCGTGTGGGCTTCCTTTGTAATATATTTATTAGGGTGACAGTGAAAAATCAATATTCGATTTCGGGGTCGCGCACCCGCTAAAAATGTTCATTTTTATGTAAAAATAATATTCCCAAAATTTCACCCCGATAGATTAATATTAACCCGTGCCGCAAGGCCCTTGAATTTTTGAATGAGGGTACTCGACTTCAGAGCGCGAACGCTGTGCTATCTAGCCGTTGCACGTAACGGCGTTTTAAGCATAATCAGACCAAGTATGCGAAACGCTTTTCTACATCTTTATAGTTAATTGTT